>OZ025253.1:41670108-41836261 GCA_964019135.1 Arenicola marina | reverse complement strand
CATTTATTACACAATCCCAGTCCCCACAGCAACAGCAGGGAGAACGTTTTCTACTTTACGACGGCTCAAAACATATCTAATGAGGACGAAATACACGCACTTAGATTTGTCTGAAGCCCGCGGTTACAGTATATGAATGCCAATACCTATCAACCAGACTCCTTAAGATTTTATGTCAGAAGCGAAGAAGAACATGTATTTAACCTAATCGACGATCAGGTTATCTTACTAGCAAAGCTGCTAAAGCCAATGATACCCGTGTTCAAATATATATTCTTAATTGTCGCTAACATTGGGCCTAACTGCGTGGATTCTCTAGAGCATTCCTAAACTGCAATGAAGCAGTATACTACATGCAACTCGTGTTATCTTGGCTGTGCCCTCCCAATCGCAACAATCTTCCTACGCTTATTGAGTCCGTTACTTTTAGTATCCCTTATCCCCCCACTCACACACAGCTAGCAGACCCTTTCACCAATCGCGCAGCATCATTTTGCATGTGGAGTTACGGGAGGCTTGAGCAACTACCCACTGTACAAATGACCATAAAAACTTCGCCACTTACAGGGGTGAAAAAGTGGCGCTGTCGTTAAGCGGGGTTCGATCCTTGATGACGTCGCTTCCAATTTTTGCATTCCCGCTGGAGCCCGGACCATAAATATCACATGTTTAACCACCCAGCACCCGTGTCGATATCTTCAATATTTTGAACAAAATATTACAAAAAATAACACTTACATTGTGGATCTATTAACTTGCACGATAATCAGCGGCATCCCAGTACGGCTGCTATAGATATAAGATTTATAGAATAAAGAAATTACAGAGTATACGAATGTATGCTTTATTCATCAATATTTACCCCAATATCAAGTGCAAAGGAAAGGAACCAATGATGTATATTTTTGTCTATATTTTTTTCCAATATTTATTTTATTTTAATGTTACACATTCATACATAAATCTATATACCTATTACATTACAGCTGTTGTACAATTGGCAGGACCCACTGAGGATCCAGACCCAGTGCAGGCTGATGGCAGTGTCAAGACACTATATACTATAGAATGAAATGTCAATACTAATATGAGAATCATGCAGGATGAAAACCAATATTTTTGTCTGACTTAATTGGCATTATTGTGAATTATTTGTTTACACGCCTTTGCTGTTTCTAATTAGTTTCAATGAAATGAATGGTGTTCTTATCTTAAATCTTAATGACCATGCAGGAATATAAACAATAAAATGTGAAATTGTTTCATATTCTAGCTATTTACTTGGTTATCTAAAGAACCACATCCCAAGACTCCCATGTAAGACGAATATGCATAATAACAAGCAATATATCTTCCAATAACCATGTTTGCAATATAACTCCTGTTTTTCATTTTCACTGTGTACAGTATTTCATTCCTATCATTCCAAGCCAATAAGGCACTCTCACTATTGCAAGCCCTGAATATGGTCTCCACCTTATTCTATCCAGCGAACGAGTGCAACAAACTGTCTGCCATAATACACTTATATATGTGGTGTTAAGCTTGTTTCGATTATTATCGAAAATATTATTTGTTATGCTCTTTATTAAACTTTTTTGTCAACTTGTGCTGTCGACTCATTTGGCTCATAAAGACCAGGTTATCTAGTGTGACCATTTTTTCCTTCGGGATGCGCCATTTATCTTGAAACTTAAACTGATATTGCCCTGCCCACTATATATATCACCAATGGCCGGTAGCACTGAAAAAGAGCAGGCAACAGACAATGTCACAGTATCAGTTGACCTCTAGATATGAAATATGAGATCTTCAATCTCTACTAAACACTATTACTATGCAGGGGGGGGGGGGGTCATTGAAGCTTGCAACCTGGGAAGGGTGGGGGGCTCCGGACAAAAAAAGCGACCAGGGGGTCCAATTTTGCGCACTGAACATATGCGGCCGCACGCCGGTCCATGCCTCCGATAGCGTTCTTCCTCAAAAAGGGGCGGGGAGGGGAGGGGGGGTGGGATCCACGTACGCCTCAGACCATGGGTGTGTCCAGAGGGGGGACGTTACGGGATGTTGGTGGGTGTAGGGGTGGGGAGGGTGGCGGGAGTAGGTAGACTGTGTAGACACGCCGACCAAAGTCACCTTGCTGGGCGTTATGACGACACCGCCTGTCCCAGGGTGACACCGAGTGGTGTCTATGGGAAATCATGGCACACGTGGATAGAGAGGACACACTTCAGACCGTCTGAGGATGCTTGTCAGTCGGCTGTATCTACGGGGGGTACTGATCTAGACAGATATACGCCACTTCAGACATATATGTAGGCATCTATTATGTCATTGCGTCGTTGTCGGTCAATAGCCCTTGTTAATGTTGTATATACCTGAGTGTGGAAGGCTTAAACCTTTATCAGCCGCTCGACTTTAGTAAAACAGCTCAAGTGAGATGCCAGATCAAAGGTATGACACTTGCAGGTTGGTATCATGAGTCAAGAACAAGAACAATGCGCCATGGAACGATGAGAGGAAGACAAGTCTACACTTACCGACATGTCGCCATGGAACGATGAGAGGAAGACAAGTCTACACTTACCGACATGTCGCCATGGAACGATGAGAGGAAGACAAGTCTACACTTACCGACATGTCGCCATGGAACGATGAGAGGAAGACAAGTCTACACTTACCGACATGTCGCCATGGAACGATGAGAGGAAGACAAGTCTACACTTACCGACATGTCGCCATGGAACGATGAGAGGAAGACAAGTCTACACTTACCGACATGTCGCCATGGAACGATGAGAGGAAGACAAGTCTACACTTACCGACATGTCGCCATGGAACGATGAGAGGAAGACAAGTCTACACTTACCGACATGTCGCCATGGAACGATGAGAGGAAGACAAGTCTACACTTACCGACATGTGGAGATTCGCTTATCGGTTGAGGAGTCTTCGCTATAAGATTGAGAGGTCGAGCATTGTAGTCAAGAGGGATATGGTGACGACGGATATGGTGAGCGGGGTGGGTTAAATACATGTGGGGTGTAGGAATGGGTTATGGTGAGAGGGGTGGGGTAATGCCAGACGATAATAATGATAAAAACGCAGCTTACAACGCCAGTCCGCTTTATTACCTAACGTCCCAAAACATCTAGTGTTACATATTGCCTAAACTACTAAACTACTTCCAGGTGATAATCTTGATTCTATGTTGGGTGTTGCGAAATCAACAATTGCAGTCAATGCCAATCGTGAGCAATAAATGAGCTTATCTGAAACAAATCGAAACCACAATGGATGACGAAGTGATCTCATTTTCCGACGTCCCATTCCGATGTCCCATCCCGGTGTCCCATCCGGATGTCCCATCTCGATGTCCCATTCCGATGTCCCATTACGACCTCCCATCCCGATGTCTCATCCCAATGTCCCATCCTGATGCCCTGTCCCGGTCCCATCCCGATGTCCCATCCCGACGTCCCATCCCGATGTCCCATCCCGATGTCCCATCCCGATGTCTCACCCGCTGTCCCATCCCGATGTCTCATTCCGATGTCCCATTCCGATGTCCCATCCCAATGTAACATCCCAATGTCCCATCCAGATGTCCCATCACGATGTCCCATCCCGATATATCATCCCGATGACTCATCCCGATGTCCCATCCCGATGTCATATTTCGATGTCCCATCCCGATGTCCAACCCCGATGTCCCATCCCCATGTCCCATCCCGATATATCATCCCGATGTTCCATCCCGATGTCCCATCTCGATGTCCCATCCCGATGTCCCATCCCGATGTCCCATCCCGATGTCCCATCCCGGTGTCCCATCCCGATGTCATATTCCGATGTCTCATTCCGATGTCCCATCCTGATGTCTCATTACGATGTCTCATCGCGATGTCCCATCCCGATGTCCCATCCCAATGTCCCATCCCGATGTTCCATCCCGATGTACCATCCCGGTTTCCTATTCGGATGTCCCACCCGCTGTCCAATCCCGATGTATCATCCCAATGTCCCTTCCAGATGTCCCATCCCAATGTCCCATCCCGATGTTTCAACCCGATGTCCCATCCTTATGTCCATTCTGATGTCTCATCCCTATATATCATCCCGATATTCCCTCCCGATGTCTCATTACGATGTCCCATTCCGACGTCCCATCCCGATGTCCCATCCCGATGTTCCATCCGGATGTCCCATCTCGATGTCCCATCTCGATGTCCCATCCCGATGTCCCATCCCGATGTCCCATTACGACCACCAATCCCGATGTCTCATCCCAATGTCCCATCCTGATGCCCAGTCCCGGTCCCATCCCGATGCCTCATCCCGATGTCCCATCCCGATGTCCCATCCCGATGTCCCATCCCGATGTCCCATCCCGACGTCCCATCCCGATGTCCCATCCCGATGCCTCATCCCGATGTCTCATCCCGATGTCCCATCCGGGTCCCATCCCGATGTCCCATCCCGATGTCCCATCCCGGTCCCATCCCGATGTCCCATCCCGACGTCCCATCCCGATGTCCCATCCCGATGTCCCATCCCGATGTCCCATCCCGATGTCCCATCCCGATGTCCCATCCCGACGTCCCATCCCGATGTCCCATCTCGATGCCTCACCCCGATGTCCCATCCCGATGTCCCATCCCGGTCCCATCCCGATGTCCCATCCCGATGTCCCATCCCGGTTTCATCCCGATGTCCCATCCCGACGTCCCATCCCGATGTCCCATCCCGATGCCTCAACCCGATGTCCCATCCCGATGTCCCATCCCGATATCCCATCCCGGTCCCATCCCGATGTCCCATCCCGGTCCCATCCCGATGTCCCATCCCGACGTCCCATCCCGATGTCCCATCCCGATGTCCCATCCCGACTTCCTATCCCGATGTCCCATCCTGATGACTCACCCGCTGTCCCATCCCGATGTCTCATTCGGATGTCCCATTCCGATGTCCCATCCCAATGTAACATCCCAATGTCCCAACCCGATGTCCCATCCCGATGTCCCATCCCGATGTCCCAACCCGATGTTCCATCCTGATGTCCATCCTGATGTCCCATCCCGATATATCATCCCGATATCCCAACCCGATATCCCATCCCGATGTTCCCTCCCGATGTCCCATCCCGATGTCCCATCCCGATGTCCCATCCCGGTCCCATCCCGATGTCCCATCCCGACGTCCCATCCCGATGTCCCATCCCGATGCCTCAACCCGATGTCCCATCCCGATGTCCCATCCCGATGTCCCATCCCGGTCCCATCCCGATGTCCCATCCCGGTCCCATCCCGATGTCCCATCCCGACGTCCCATCCCGATGTCCCATCCCGATGTCCCATCCCGACTTCCTATCTCGATGTCCCATCCTGATGACTCACCCGCTGTCCCATCCCGATGTCTCATTCGGATGTCCCATTCCGATGTCCCATCCCAATGTAACATCCCAATGTCCCAACCCGATGTCCCATCCCGATGTCCCATCCCGATGTTCCATCCCGATGTCCCATCCCGATGTCCCAACCCGATGTTCCATCCTTATGTCCATCCTGATGTCCCATCCCGATATATCATCCCGATATCCCAACCCGATATCCCATCCCGATGTTCCCTCCCGATGTCGCATCTCGATGTCTCATTACGATGTCCCATTCCGACGTCCCATCCCGATGTCCCATCCCGATGTACCATCTCGATTTCCCATCCCGATGTCTCATCTCGATGTCCCATCCCGATGTCCCATCCTGATGTCCCATTCCGACGTCCCATCCCGATGTCTCAACCCGATGTCCCATCTCGATGTCCCATCCCGATGTCCCATCCCGACGTCTCATTACGACCTCCCATCCCGATGTCTCATCCCAATGTCCCATCCCGATGCCCTGTCCCGTTTCCATCCCGATGCCCCATCCCGATGTTCCATCCCGATGTCCCATCCCGATGTCCCATCCCGATGTCCCATCCCGGTCCCATCCCGATGTCCCATCCCGACGTCCCACCCCGACGTCCCATCCCGACGTCCCATCCCGATGTCCCATCCCGATGTCCCATCCCGATGTCATATTCCGATGTCTCATTCCGATGTCCCATCATGATGCCCTGTTCCGGTCCCATCCCGATGCCCCATCCCGATGTCCCATCCCGATGCCCCATCCCGATGTAACATCCCGATGCCCCATCCCGATGTCCCATCCTGATGCCCCATCCCGATGTCCCATCCCGATGTCCCATCTCGATCCCATCCCGATGTCCCATCTCGATGTCCCATCCTGATGTTCCATCCGGATGTCCCATCCTGGTGTTCTATCCGGATGTCCCATCTCGATGTCCCATCCCGATGTCCCATCCCGATGTCCCATTACGACCTCCCATCCCGATGTCTCATCCCAGTGTCCCATCCTGATGCCCTTTCCCGGTCCCATCCCGATGCCCCATCCCGATGTCCCATCCGATGTCCCATCCCGATGTCATATTCCGATGTCTCATTCCGATGTCCCATCCTGATGTCTCATTACGATGTCTCATCGCGATGTCCCATCCCGATGTCCCATCCCGATGTCCCATCCCGATGTACCATCCCGGTTTCCTATTCTGATGTCCCACCCGCTGTCCAATCCCGATGTATCATCCCAATGTCCCAGCCAGATGTCCCATCCCAATGTCCCATCCCGATGTTTCAACCCGATGTCCTATCCTTATGTCCATCCTGATGTCCCATCCCGATATCCCATCCCGATGTTCCCTCCCGATGTCTCATCCCAGTGTCCCATCCTGATGCCCTGTCCCGGTCCCATCCCGATGCCCCATCCCGATGTCCCATCCCGATGTCCCATCCCGATGTCATATTCCGATGTCTCATTCCGATGTCCCATCCTGATGTCTCATTACGATGTCCCATTCCGACGTCCCATCCCGATGTCCCATCCCGATGTTCCATCCGTATGTCCCATCTCGATGCCCCATCTCGATGTCCCATCCCGATGTCCCATTACGACCACCAATCCCGATGTCTCATCCCAATGTCCCATCCTGATGCCCTGTCCCGGTCCCATCCCGATGCCTCATCCCAATGTCCCATCCCGATGTCCCATCCCGGTCCCATCCCGATGTCCCGTCCCGACTTCCCATCCCGATGTCCCATCCCGATGCCTCATCCCGATGTCCCATCCCGTTGTCCCATCCCGGTCCCATCCCGATGTCCCATCCCGACGTCCCATCCCGATGTCCCATCCCGATGTCCCATCCCGATGTCCCAACCCGATGTCCCCTCATTATGTCCATCCTGATGTCCCATCCCGATATATCATCCCGATATCCCAACCCGATATCCCATCCCGATGTTCCCTCCCGATGTCGCATCCCGATGTCTCATCCCGATGTCCCATCCCGATGTCCCATCCCGATGTCCCATCCTGATGTCCCATTCCGACGTCCCATCCCGATGTCCCAACCCGATGTCCCATCTCGATGTCCCATCCCGATGTCCCATCCCGATGTCCCATTACGACCTCCCATCCCGATGTCTCATCCCAATGTCCCATCCTGATGCCCTGTCCCGGTCCCATCCCGATGCCCCATCCCAATGTCCCCTCCCGATGTCCCATCCCGGTCCCATCCCGATGTCCCATCCCGACGTCCCATCCCGACGTCCCATCCCGACGTCCCATCCCGATGTCCCATTCCGATGTCATATTCCGATGTCTCATTCCGATGTCCCATCTTGATGCCCTGTCCCGGTCCCATCCCGATGCCCCATCCCGATGTCCCATCCCGATGTCCCATCCCGATGTCCCATCCCGATGTCCCATCTCGGTCCCATCCCGATGTCCCATCCCGACGTCCCATCCCGATGTCCCATCTCGGTCCCATTCCGACGTCCCATCCCGATGTCCCATCTCGGTCCCATCCCGATGTCCCATCCCGATGTCCCATCCCGATGTCCCATCCCGACGTCCCATCCCGACGTCCCATCCCGACGTCCCATCCCGATGTCCCATCCCGATGTCATATTCCGATGTCTCATTCCGATGTCCCATCTTGATGCCCTCTCCTGGTCCCATCCCGATGCCCCATCCCGATGTCCCATCCCGATGCCCCATCCCGATGTCCCATCCCGATGTCCCAACTCGGTCCCATCCCGCTGTCCCATCCCGACGTCCCATCCCGATGTCCCATCCCGATGTCCCATCTCGATGTCCCATCCTAATGTTCCATCCGGATGTTCCATCCGGATGTCCCATCCTGGTGTTCTATCCGGATGTCCCATCTCGATGTCCCATCCCGATGTCCCATCCCGATGTCCCATTACGACCTCCCATCCCGATGTCTCATCCCAATGTCCCATCCTGATACCCTGTCCCGGTCCCATCCCGATGCCTCATCCCGATGTCCCATCCCGATGTCCCATCCCGGTCCCATCCCGATGTCCCATTCCGACGTCCCATCCCGATGTCCTATCCCGATGTCCCATCCCGATGTCCCATCCTGATGACTCACCCGCTGTCCCATTCCGATGTCCCATCCCGATGTCCCATCCCGATGTCCCATCCCGATGTCCCATCCCGGTCCCATCCCGATGTCCTATCCCGATATATCATCCCGATATCCCAACCCGATCTTCCATCCGGATGTCCCATCCCGATGTCCCAACCCGATGTCCCATCCTTATGTCCATCCTGATGTTCCATCCCGATGTCCCATCCCGATGTCCCATTACGACCTCCAATCCCGATGTCTCATCCCAATGTCCCATCCTGATACCCTGTCCCGGTCCCATCCCGATGCCTCATCCCGATGTCCCATCCCGATGTCCCATCCCGGTCCCATCCCGATGTCC
Source organism: Arenicola marina (assembly GCA_964019135.1). Classification (NCBI taxonomy): domain Eukaryota; kingdom Metazoa; phylum Annelida; class Polychaeta; family Arenicolidae; genus Arenicola; species Arenicola marina. Next base: position 41,827,410 of record OZ025253.1, on the reverse strand, counting down.
CATTCCGACGTCCCATCCCGATGTCCTATCCCGATGTCCCATCCCGATGTCCCATCCTGATGACTCACCCGCTGTCCCATCCCGATGTCTCATTCGGATGTCCCATTCTGATGTCCCATCCCAATGTCCCATCCCAATGTCCCATCCCGATGTCCCATCCCGATGTCCCAACCCGATGTCCCATCATTATGTCCATCCTGATGTCCCATCCCGATATATCATCCCGATATCCCAACCCGATATCCCATCCCGATGTTCCTCTCCCGATGTCCCATCCCGATGTTCCATCCCGATGTCTCATTACGATGTCCCATTCCGACGTCCCATCCCGACGTCCCATCCCGATGTCCCATCCCGATGTTCCGTCCGGATGTCCCATCTCGATGTCCCATCCCGATGTCCCATCCCGATGTCCCATCCCGATGTCCCATTACGACCTCCCATCCCGATGTCTCATCCCAATGTCCCATCCTGATGCCCTGTCCCGGTCCCATCCCGATGCCCCATCCCGATGTCCCATCCCGATGTCCCATCTCGGTCCCATCCCGATGTCCCATCCCGACGTCCCATCCCGATGTCCCATCTCGATGTCCCATCCCGATGTTCCATCCGGATGTCCCATCTCGATGTCCCATCCCGATGTCCCATCCCGATGTCCCATTACGACCTCCCATCCCGATGTCTCATCCCAATGTCCCATCCTGATGCCCTGTCCCGGTCCCATCCCGATGCCCCATCCCGATGTCATATTCCGATGTCTCATTCCGATGTCCCATCCTGATGTCTCATTACGATGTCCCATCGCGATATCTCATCCTGATGTCCCATCCCAATGTCCCATCCCGATGTTCCAACCCGATGTCCCATCCTTATGTCCATCCTGATGTCCCATCCCGATATATCATCCCGATATCCCAACCCGATATCCCATCCCGATGTTCCATCCCGATGTTCCATCCCGATGTTCCATCCCGATGTTCCATCCCGATGTCTCATTACGATGTCCCATTCCTACGTCCCATCCTGATGTCCCATCCCGATGTTCCATCCGGATGTCCCATCCCGATGTCCCATCCCGATGTCCCATTACGACCTCCAATCCCGATGTCTCATCCCAATGTCCCATCCTGATGCCCTGTCCCGGTCCCATCCCGATGCCTCATCCCGATGTCTCATTCGGATGTCCCATTCCGATGTCCCATCCCAATGTAACATCCCGATGTCCCATCCTGATGTTCCATCCCAATGTTCCACCCCGATGTCCCCTCCTGACGTCCCACCCCGATGTCCCACCCCGTCGATTCATCCGGGTGTCCCATCCCGACGATCCATCCGGATGTCCCATCCCGATGTACCATCCTGATGTTCCATCCCGATGTCCCATCCCGACTTGCAGAGCTCCAGCCGGGGGGCGGGGTAGAACACACAAAATATATGGAAATTCGACAGTTTCCGATGGCACATGTATCCGGTGCCGCTTATGAACGGGAAACCGTATGATATTGGTCATGCCATTCTTACTAAAGGTGCCACACATATATATACATGTCCGACATAAATGGATGATCAATTTTAAAGTGAAAGCGTTGATTCACTAATACTGATTTCCAGGGGAAGTTGTTTTCATGGAAGTTAGGCGGGACGACTTGACGCTTGTGTGGGGATTTAGAAAAAGATTTCAAAATTATATCTACTACCCCCGTGCCCTCTCACCCTCCACCCTGGGGCTTCACATTGACTGGTGCATTAGTTGATCGGTAGTTCTTTTATTTTAGAGCCAACCGCTGCTTTCTTAATGCTGTCGATTTCTTGTGTCCAATCCTAGAAAATGAACCGCGCAAATCTTGAGCAGAACTAATGCCTTGTTACAACAATTTTATAAGAACTCGCTGTCGTGCATTCCCCACATAAAGCACTCCAGCTCGTTCTTTAACTAGTACATAAAACACTTCCTTCCAAAAAGGGTTTCGGGTTTTGTCACCCATGTGTTTTAGGGAGATTTCGTGCAATTCCCAACATAACGTTTTTAATGTGTCACGTCGCTGCACATATATAGAGGCTGTCATATGCCCACATGCATTATGGGATACCCTGTCGCCACAGGTTTGATAATGTAATGTGAGATTTAACATTGAACTTAGTAAATAGATGGGGCACCAAATTTAACGCGCTTGCCGGATTACTCAGCCCCGTGTTATTGACATACCCGAGGGTCGCTACCGGGGTGTGGGTGAGTGTAGGGGTGGGCAGAGAGGCAGGGGTAGGTAAACTGTGTAGTCACGCAGACCAAAGTCACCTTGCCGAGCGTTTTGACACGTCACCGCCTGCCTCAAGGTGACACCAAGTGGTGTCTTCGTGGAATCATGACGCACGTGATGAGAGAGGAGGACGCACTTCAGATTGTCTCAGAATGCTTCTCAATTTATAGCCGATACACCAGATTTACGGGGGGGGGGGGGGGAGGGGGGGATCCAGATAAATAAATAACACTTATCTTATCTTATAAGTAATATATCATTAAGGGATTAGTCAGCGGTATACCTGACATTTATGGGGATGGTAAACTTCTATCAACCTATTCCTCTATCAATTGAATGCCCAGAACGCCTCAAGCGAGATGCGGGATCAAGGACAAGACACTTGCAAGTTGGTATCAGGGTCAAGAACAAGTGGGTGCGCCATGGAACGACGGGGTGAAGACAAGTCATCACTTGCCGACATGTGGAGATTCGCTTATCGGTTTAGGAGTTTTCACTATAAGATGGAGAGGGATATGGTCTGGACGGACATGGTGAGCGGGGTGGGTTAATGTATATGGGGTGTGGGAGGGGGTACATGGTGGGAGGGGTGGGGTGTGGGAGGGGGTATATGGTGAGAGGGGTGGGGTTTGAGAGGGGGTGTATTGTGAGAGGTGGGGTGTGGGAGGGGTGTAAGGTGAGAGGGGTGGGGTGTTGGAGGGGGTGTAAGGTGAGAGGGTGTGGTGTGGAAGGGGGTGTATGTTGAGAGGGGTGGGGTGTGGGAGGTGGTGTATTGGGAGAGGGGTGGGGTGTGAGAGGGGGTGTATTGTGAGAGAGGTGGGGTGTGAGAGGGGGTGTATTGTGAGAGAGGTGGGGTTTGGGAGCGGGTGTATGGTGAGAGGGTGTGGTGTGGAAGGGGGTGTATGTTGAGAGGGATGGGGTGTGGGAGGGGGTGTATGGTGAGAGGTGGGGTGATGCGAGACCATCATCATGACAATAACGCTGTTTACAACATCAGTCTGCTTTCTTACGTAAAGTATATTATATTTATATCCAACAATGTACTGTAATAGCCAGCTGAGAAACTGACATTAACTCAATGAGACAAAACTATTTCCAGGTGAAAATCTTGATTTCATATTAGCGGTCACGATATCGGCCATTGCAGTCAACGCCAGTCTTGAGCAATAAGTGAGCTTCTCTGAAACAAGTGGATGAGGAAGTGATGTCATCTTCCGATGTCCCATCCCGATGTCCCATCCCAATGTCTCATCCCAATGTCCCATCCCGATGTCCCATCCCAATGTCCCATCCCAATGTCCCATCCCGATGTCCCATCCCGATGTCCCATCTGGATGTCCCATCTCGATTTATATATATATATATATATATATATATATATGTATACAGGGCATGTTTTAAGTCCCCCCATATGGAACCCTACCCTTGTGTTGGGGCATATATATATATATATTGCGATGTTATCTCAGTCCAAGGGGCGATAAAGCTCTTGACACGTGATGGGCTCTGGTGTCATATATATCGCCGCTAACGGCGGTCGATGCTCACTCAGAGACAGGCGGCTGGTAGGACGCGAGGAAGAGAGGAAGCAGTTGTATAATCTCAGTTGTCTCACGCGGTTTAACGACGGAGGAAGTGAAGATATTCGCACCATATTCTGTATGTTAACTCCTTGTGACAGCAGCACAATATATTTGACACATACAGACGCCCCACACTCCGGGAAGACGACAGAGGAGAGGACCGACAAACAGTGAAGCCGGCGAAGACAAGAAACTCAGCTTCCTGACGCAAGATCTGACATCAACGCCTTCATAAAAAGGTAAGGGATACAGCAGCACAAACACTACAACCAAAATGGCCGGTGTGGCATGCGGAAGTGTCCCCCCATGCGTAGCTGTCCCCCTTATATAAAATGCATGATATTGAGACCCTCTCCGCTCCAAGTGTTCGTACGGTGCCATTATGATAGATACAGGGGGGACATCTCCGCATGGGGGACAATCCCGCATACCACACCGGACTGCCGCATAAGACATGTAATCCTGAACGAGTCAAATGTTGACGCTTTATGAAGTCCCAAATCTAAAAAAAATCTATTTAATCGACTGATATAAACGTCTTATTGTAATTTATTGTAATTTAAGTGGTTCTTTCACAACTATCCATAGAAGTAACTCGAAAACAATACAGTCAATCGCAGTCACCGGGTTTGCTTCATTGTCATTACAGAGCAGGTCTATGTGGGTGCCTCTGGTCGAAGCGGGAAATAACTTTCTCGCTATTGTACATATTGTTTTGTCATGATCACAGTAGGAACTAGCGTAAGCAATGCATTCAACATCTGAGCATTACACAGTACACAAACTTCATTTATCTGTCTGGTTGGTATATACCATGAGAAGAATCGTGTTTTTGTTATATTCTTCAGTACGTCTTTCTTTCACTTCTACTACAGGACTTGGCAAGAATGGATGCACATTCATCGAAGAGTTCTCGACCCAAGACAGAGTCGGCGCGGTAAGTGTCTTTGTTGAGGTGGATGCTACTCTGACCTTTAAGGACACGTTCCGGCATGCCTGCATTCTAGTCGTAACTTGTTGCGTCGATCCACGGCCCGAGGGTGTGTGCGTGGGGGAGGGGGGGGGGCCACAGCGGTGGTGGGCGAATAACTGGGGATGGCGGGGGGGGGGAGCCTAAAACCCCCTCAGGCAAGCAAGCGCTTCTATGGGTATAAAACTGCCCATCCCTCTTAGTCCGGGCAGCTTGTGCTGAATCCAGGGTGAACCCGAAACAAATTGCAATATTAATCAAACCTGTTTTTTCTCATTCCTTATGTATCTGTGAATATCATTTTCAAAATCTACCGAAATCTAAGGATTGGAACATATTTTTACGGGAGTGGTTTACCCCCTGTAACACTGGAATAGAATACGTATTTGTCCTAACACGAAGTGGAAAAGAAGCGTTATAACTGGGATCCCTACCACGAATTAAGACCTGCGTACCCTTCGCCTACTATATGTAATGAGGTGTTATTTAAACCTCATTACAACAAACACAAATAAAATTTATTTAATATTAAAGTTTCTACATAATCTTTAATAAGGGACCCCGAATGGGGGTCACACACGCTGGTTGCCTCTCGCCTTCCCAAACTGGGGGTACCACTCCTAACTTGGGGTCTCTCCGCTCCCCTGCCTTGGAGTGTTTCCCTTCCCCTATTTCGGGGCAGCACCGAATTTTGAATGTCCCCAAACAGGGCGTACCACCCCAACTTAGGGTGTGCCCCCTCCGATAACCTACGATGTTCTCTCTCCTAACGTTGGGTAGCGCCCGAACTTGGCGTGTGCACCTCCCTCCCCATCTCTGTGTCGGCCTACGACCCCCCTAACAAATATCTCTACAGTAGTACGGGCGGATCTAGGAATTTGAAAACGGGGGTGGGGGGTGCACTCGGGGCACCTCCTAATTTGGGGTGTCTCCCCTCCCCTAATTTGGGGCGTCTCCCCTCCTCTAATTTGGGGAGTCTCCCCTCCCCTAACTGGTGTCTCCCCTCCCCTATCATGGGGTACCATCCGAATTTGGGATGTCTCCCTAACTTAGGCTAACAACCCAACTTCGGGTGTCTACCCTCTCCTATCTTGGGGTAACACCCTAATTTAAAGTGTCTCCCCTCCCGTATCTTGGGGCAGCACACGAATTTTGGATGTCTCCCCTCCCCTAACTTTGGGTACCGCCCCAACTTGCGGTCTATTCCCTCAAAGGGGGGGGGGCGACCCACCCCCCCCCCCTTTAGGGGCCGAAATTTATATAATTTATACCAGTGAACCAGTTTAACATATGAACACAATAACCCCCCCCCCCCTACCCAACATATCTGGATCTGACCCTGAAACCGCCCACCCCCTATTGACATTTTCTGGATCCCTTTTAGATTTCTTCTCCGAGTATCGAGAGAAAACAGACGAAAAAAAGGGTCATTTAGGCGGCACATATGTATATACACGTACCTAACAAAATGTAGTGCCCCCCACCCCCCAGGGCCTTTTCGTCAAAATAGGTTGCTGCTTATGGGGTAAAAAGATCAACTAAGCCACCCCTTAAAAATATGTTTTGGTAGATTTTGGATAGTAAGCGGATGTCATGGACTATTGAAGTCCAGTGACCGATTAACCCCCTTACCGCTGGTTGTAATGGGTGACCAGCCGCTGGTCGCGATGGGTGACCGACCACTGGTCGCGATGGGTGACCGGCCGCTGGTCGCGATGAGTGACCGGCCACTGGTCGCGATGGGTGACCGGCCGATGGTCGCGATTGGTGACCGACCACTGGTCGCGATGGGTGACCGGCCGGTGGTCGCGATGAGTGACCGGCCGGTGGTCGCGATGGGTGACCGGCCACTGGTCACGATGAGTGACCGGTCACTGGTCGCGATGTTGAACTTTAAACGTTCTTTTGTCCAGATTTATATAAGGCAGTTGATCACAACATAAAAGAAACCAGTTTGATGATTCAAAGGTTTCGCCATAGAGCAAGCAGCACAATGCGCCATAAAGGATGAGTTACCATGGGAAGAGATGCCAGATTTCGTACAATTTTTTTTAAACCCGCCTGACTGGTACACTGACCACTGTCCGCTTTGGACGGCCTGACTGGTACACTGAGCACTGTCCGCTATGAGCGGCCTGACTGATATGCCCTATTGTGAGCGAGGTTGCCCCAATTCAATGAATGATTGTTGTGAGCCCCCCCACCTACCCCCCCCCACCCCCCTCCTCCCAATCACAACCTATTCGTAACTTTGCGCAGAAGTCTCTCTACTTACAAAATGTGGATGTCCGCCCCAGGCATATAATTTTTTCATTGACTTGCGTTTCTTTTATGCTAAATTTACAGTTTGTAGACTGAAATTGAATCGGATTTACCTTTACATCATGAAAACATAAACGGGGAGGGGGGGGGGGGGGTAAAAATCATAATTGAGTTCCTTAAGTTGATTAACGGTATGACTTAGATAGAAAGACAAATCATTATGTATGTTAATCAGGGTCCGTAACTGATCCGTGTCCGGTTTTGGTGTGTTACTCGTCTGACATATCACTGCTTCTATGGCTTATTCTTGGAAGGTGCGCGCAATCATAGCAATGACCGACCCTTGTAGTGCATGGGCGCATTATGATCAGTTTGCTGTGTTCTGTGCCTCCCTGCCTCTGAACCACCACCCACAATGCATCACTGGGATGGATGAGAGGGGGGGGGGGGGGGGGGTGGGGGCAGAGGGGATTTGGTTTCCAAATCACTCAAAAATGTATTCGGGGTTCACGAAGAATTGAGTGACAGAATAGAAGAGGGGTGGGGGGCGGGGTTCTATTCTAGAACCGTTTTCATTTGAAATTTTTTGATAAAACTCTAGATCTACTCCTATATACAGCTGACATTTTGGATGAGAAAGAGGATGAAAATGAAAACCTGAAGTATTAATACACTACAGGATGGGGAAGGCGGGGAGGGGGGGGGGGGTAGGAGGCGACTCTAAAAATGTGTGTTCATAGAGGGGCGTTGCAGGAAAAAAAAGAACCAAGCGGCCTGAAAAAAAGATACTCCTTCCGAGTAGATTTTGGAGATATTGTGGTGACCAAAATACTGAGGTTGGGAGAGTTCCACGGTAGTGACCACAATGTGGTACACGGTAGTGACCACAATGTGGTACACGGTAGTGACCACAATTAGCCTCCTCAATGTGGTCACTACATCCCTCCCCCGCCCCGTCGGTCTTCATTCTCAGTTCCCGGCGAAATGAAAAGCCCATCTCCGAGGAATGCAAGTGCCCCTTGCTCACCCCCCCCCCCCCCCCCCCATTATTGTGGGTGGTCCAGTACAGAACATACTGCCCGCACCCCCACACACACAGTGGATCCGCGCCTGTCTCAGGTTATAAACATGAAGTTTAATGTTATGATGTATATATAGCCTCTTGGCCTCGGTATTTGACAACCCGCCAACCCTGTATTTATATTTAGCCTTTTGGCCTCGCAGTTTGACAAGCAAATCCCAACCTGTACTGACCTTGACCTTCGCGCTCCGTCCTCAGCAGCGAAGTTGACGCGTGGCGCGTGACACCATAGTCACCGAAATAATATGACGTTCGAATTCTCACGCGCCGATCGCCCTCCGCACAGTTTGTTTAATGATCGTCGTCACCGCAGGCTGTAAAGTTTTTATCAGTCGGTCGGTGTAGCCATTCCCTCCCAGGAGGGAGACGATGTGGCATATTGGATTAAGTATCTTCCCACTTCAGGTGCGCAATAAAGCTAGCTCTAACCTTATTTGCCATTCCCTCTCAGGAGGGAGACGATGTGGCTCCTGGATTAATCACGGTTTGGCATTAATTAGCCCTGCTCTCCCCCTTCGCTATCAATCAGATCTCGCGTTCAATGACGTTTGCCATTTGGACAAAACTTTAACCTTGTCATTGACATTGTCAGTCTGTCATGATATCTAAAGTCTTTATTGCTCTATTGTTGTGGACTATATAACCTGATGACCTATAAGTATAACACTAGTATCTAGATGTCCAAATATGTTTCTGTTTACAGTTTCTCTTCAGGTGCGAAATATGGTTAGATCTAAACATTATTTGCCATTCCCTCCCAGGAGAGAGACGATGTGGCTCCTGGATTAATTAGCCTCTGTCTCCCCCCAAAATATCGTCATCAGCGTCTCCGAGTCCCTCGTTCAATGAGACAAAACTTTAGACTTGATTCATTGTCATTGCCAATCTGTCAGAATATTTATTGGTTCTCCATCTTGACTATTGTAGACAATACCTTGAGTCTTGACATATTGCATAAGTTACTTCTAAATTAAGCTTAGTAACCTAATTTACGGAATGAATATCTACTTAACAATGTAAGAAGATTCAAGCTACATGGTCATGTCTATAAAGCTTATAGGCCTACAAGTAAATCTTTAATAAACATTAACGAAAATAAGCTTACTAGACCTAAGCTTATATAAGTTATAGAGTTTTATCAGATCATTCATCTGACACACTGTACAATTACAGTCTAGACTAGAGATATTGCTGTAAACTACATGTTTTCTCTTTTGAAAACAAAATGTCTAAAACCGTTTATTGTTTTCTATTTAAGGTCAACATCAGCTGCAAGCGTCCCCCAGGACCTCACCCCTGGCACCACTACCCCTGAGGACCTCACCCCTGGCACAGAGACCCCCGAGGACCTCACCCCTGGCACCACCACCCCCGAGGACCTCACCCCTGGCACCACCACCCCCGAGGACCTCACCCCTGGCACAGAGACCCCCCAGGAGCTCACCCCTGGAACGACCACCCCCCGCACCCTCACCTGGAAGGGGGAGCTGCCAGGGGAGTACGCCCCCCAGACCGCCATGGTCCTCACCGCCCGGTCACGGGTGGAGGGCCGACCCTCCGGCACCTTGACGGAGGAGGCGGCCATCCTGGAGGGGGGCACGTTCGACTGGGGTCACCCTGACACGGTGGCCCGGAGAAAAGCCGTCCAGAGGTTAGTCTGTGACCTGTTTGAGGCGGTGGGTAGGAGGGACCCCCTGTTTGCCAGACTCCGGGACACGCTGGTCGGCAGCCATGGCGACGGGACAGATGTCAGACCGCATGCTGTCGAATTCGACATTTTAGTTAGTGTGGCGTGGGAGGGGGTGAGGGTGGTGAGGGAGGAGGAGGAGGGGGAGGTGAAATATAGTGTGTGGGTAAGTGGCGGGGCCCTGGCCGCCTGTCGGGAGGAGGGGAGGGATGTCCTGGAAGGTGAGCCCCGTGTGGTGGAGGGGGTGGAGGAGTGTGAGGTGAACCCTGAGGCCTTCCGCGGGCGCTGGGCGGACGGGCTGGATGCCGTGCTGCCCACCGTCACGCTCCCCGAGGGTCTGACCCACTGCGGCCTCCTCTCCCCCAGGTACACCAGGGTGAAGGTCGGCGCCACAACTGTCACCCTGTCTCTGGTGTGGCGGGGGAAGAGGCTGACCTGTGACCTCACCCCCGCCTTCCCTGTCCCCCGGGACGCCCTGAAGGGTGTCACCCAGGAGGCGATATGCCGCCTGAAGGGGGAGGCGGGGCTGGAGCGGTCCTCACACCCCGTCCACCTGGTGTCGGGGGGTGGGATCGAAGGGGACGAGTGGTTACCGACGACGTGTGTGGTAGAGAAAGACGCGCTGGTCGCCCTCGGCCCCCGCTCACCCCCCGTCACCCTCATCCGGGGCCTCAAGCTCTTGACGCGGTATCACCTCCAGTGGTGCCCCCGGGATGAGATGGAGGAGGAGGTGGGGAAGGCCAGGGACACCCTGGCGGCCCTGGGGGGTGGGGGTGGGGGGTCCCGGGGGTGTATCGGGGGGTTGGTGGACGTGGGGGGGCTCTCTGAGTGTGTTAGTGAGTCGCTGACCGGGAGGGTGAAGGTGCCAGAGAGGAGGGAGGGGGAGGGGGAGGATCAGGCGGGGACTGGGAGGGGGGTTTACTGGAGCAGGGTGGCGCTGGTGGTGTCCGCCACCCACACAGCGCACCGGGCGGCGCGGGGGGCTGGGGGGTGTCAGGGTGAGTGTAGCCTGTGTGAGGACCTGACCCGTGAGGCCCGGGAGCTGTCACACAGGGACATTGCCCCCCTCCTCCACCCCGCGGTGGGGGAGGCTGTGGGGATGCCACATTCACCCCAAGTTGAGGTCCCCTCCGCCCTCCTCAAGTACCTCGTCCTGAGGGACCTGGTGGAGGAGGGGGTGGGGGGGCTCGATAAGTACATGGGGGAGCTGGCCACTCGCTTGGAGAGATGGGAGCGTGTCCGCCACCCCCTGCTGAGTGGTGAGGGGGTGGGGGACATCCAGCCGCGGTCAGTGCGGGGAGAGTGGCTGGACACAAGTAACCCACGGCTCAGTGCCAGGACGCGGTCAGAGTATCCTGTCTGGTACTTGCTTTCCTTCTCCCTCTTTCTCTGTCACGCGGAGGTCTGCCGCCAGCTCTGTGACGTCGCACAGGTCACGTGATCACTGACACACCAACCACGTCACGGGTGTCGTATCACGTGACCCCAACAGGTGACGCCACAAGATGGCGGCGGTTTGTTTACATCCGGTGACTGGGGGGAGGGGGGGGTAGTTAGACGAGGGGGTAAACAGTGTAGTGGGGTAGACGGTAGGCTAGAGGGGGGTAGTTGGTAGGGGGGGGGGTGAAGGTTAGGAGGAGGGCTAGGGGGAAGTTATTGGTATGCGACCTGAAACAAAATGGCGCCCGTTTGTTTACCTTTTTTCAAATTTTCGCTTTTGCTCCTAGATCTTTCATGGCTCCAGGTCCGATTTTTTTTTTTTTTTTTTTTTTTTACTTTTTTTTTTTTATCACTCGCCATTTAGATCTAGATTTACTCTCATGTATGGGAATTATTTCAGGTTTGAGCACCTGATAGACTTTTTCTTACTGATTTGGTTGGTGGTGGTGGGGGATAGGGCGTTGGAGTGGGGGTGTGAACTCGCTAGTCTTCGACTGACTCTGACCGCTTTGACTGTCGACTGCCTGGTCCGGTTACTTCCAAAGTTACATACAAAATTTACTATGGGTTTATTTTCTTTTTAGATTATTATTTTCTAAGCTTAATTGGTCCGCAATAAGAGCTATAAGCTCCGATATTTTTAAGCCTCCTAGCCAGGTCACAACCCTCTGGAGTGTTTGTTTTACAACAGAGCATACTGTTACGCTGGAGCATCTGATTAATTTTGATTATTAATCTTGATGTATCCCCACGGAATAACTGATTAATTTTGATTATTAATCTAGATGTATCTCCACGGAATAACTGATTAATTTTGATTATTAATCTAGATGTATCCCCACGGAATAACTCATTAATTTTGATTATTAATCTAGATGTATCTCCACGGAATAACTGAGTAATTTTGATCATTAATCTAGATGTATCCCCACGGAATAACTGATTAATTTTGATTATTAATCTAGATGTATCCCCACGGAATAACTGATTAAGTTTGATTATTAATCTAGATGTATCCCCACGGAATAACTGATTTATTTTGATTAATAATCTAGATGTATCCCCACGGAATAACTGATTAATTTTGATTATTAATCTAGATGTATCCCCACGGAATAACTGATTAATTTTGATTATTAATTTAGATGTATCCCCACGGAATAACTGATTTATTTTGACTATTAATCTAGATGTATCCCCACGGAATAACTGATTTATTTTGATTATTAATCTAGATGTATCCCCACGGAATAACTGATTAATTTTGATTATTAATCTAGATGTATCCCCACGGAATAACTGAGTAATTTTGACTATTAATCTAGATGTATCCCCACAGAATAACTGATTTATTTTGATTATTAATATAGAGGTATCCCCACGAAATAACCGATTAATTTTGATTATTAATTAAGTTATTGTATTGTTACAGTGATTCTTGTGTTACCTTTTTGGCTAAATTTCAGATATTTGTCGATTTATGTTATATTAAGAATAAAATCATCGCCTACCAGCACAACACACAATTTAGTGTTCCTTGCATTTTTATCTTTGTTGCACCTTAGTGCGTATAATGAATGAAAGTAATCAATGGGACAGATCGAAAACATGGTTGGCTATATCTGCAGCTGACGAGCTTCATAAGAAAACACTAAATGTACGCAACGGCATTAAGCCATTAGAATTCGTGCATAACTGCACTGGTTTGCTCCATACAGTGCAATAAGCCAGGAAAGCGTTTAATCACACATCTGGTCGCCAATGCCACCCCATATATGACCAGTCTGCAAATGAACTTTGGGCACATTTAGCTATAACCTGGTAATTTACCAGCCACAAGGTTGTGGCGTTGTTGCAGGGGACAAATTGTCAGAGAGGACGGGAGGCACAAATAGATGCCTGTTGAAACTGGCACATAACAGGACTAATTATATGACACCTACTAAACAAAGACCTGATTAAATTACACGCAATAAGGTGTAACTATAACGCCTTCATCTCGTCATTTTAACAGAACAATGGAAAACAAATCCCTATCCATATTTATTCGACTAAATATTGGATGACAATTGTTCAAGCTATTCTAATCTGGTTGGCAAAAAACGGCTACGAAGTTGATAGGGAGATGCTTTGAAACCAGCATTCAGGTCTAAATATAGTGGGTTGGGAACACCTTGTATGGAAACGTTATGATGTTATGCGGCCCAAACAATAAATCAATAATTATTTTAGGGGGATCGTTATGTGTTAACAGCAAATTGTCACGGCTAAGCCTTTTACACATTAGTTCTTTCACTGGGCATTAAGACAGTCGTACAGCCATTTTTATCTCGTGTGAACGCGATGCGCGGTTTCACATATAATTTTATGGACGAAAACTGACATATTTATATGCATCAGACACACACTATTGACCCATGGCGGAAACCACATCGCCCCGCGGCGGACACCACCCCGACTCGTGGCGGACACCACTCTGACCGGTGGCGGACACTTCACCGACCCGTGCCGGACACTACACCGACTCGTGGGGGACACTACACTGACTTGGGGGGAAAACCACAGACCCCAATTTTTCGAACGAACGCTGCAAAACAAACCACAACATCTAACTGACCAAATTTATTAATTAAAACAAAAAACAAACGGCTTCAATATTTTTGTCACACATGAAGATTTAGCACTAACGCTTGATTCGCAGCATCAACTAAAATTCGCCACTTGATTTGGTGTTAAGCAACTTGTATTGGGACGTTATGATGCAGTGGCTGGAATAACACGGACCATCCGTTATGCTTTCACAACATTGAAACAGCGAATACCGAAAGTGTTTATTATGATCACGGGACAGTACGACGCAGTTGTGCAACCATAAAGAATGTGCAGCTTTACACTAACTTTTATGTCGTTGAAGGGCCCTATGAGAGCGTTTATATTTCTTGACAGATCTGGAAAGATCTACTTTCAAAGATATGATCGCCTTGACAGTAACTAGAAAAAATATGTTCTTCTCATAATGCTCATCATTTTCGCTTTGAGGCCCTTGGTCCCATGGATGACGTGTTGCACTGGATGGATCCATACTATTTGTGACATAGATCAAATAGAACTGATGCGATCCGTGGGAACACTGCTACAACCAGTTAGGACACTCGTCCGATAAATGGGGACTCACCATTTGTGATCACCTGGACACTGCAGAGATCAGTGGAGACACCGCAGCGATCAGCGAAGACATTGCAGCGATCAGTGGGGACAATTATGCGATCAGTGGAGACACTGCAGAGATTAGTGGAGACACTGCAGCGATCAATGGGGACACTACAGCGATCAGTGGAGGCGCTATTACGATCCATGGGGACACTGCTGTAGCAACCAGTGGCGACACAGCAGCGATCAATGGGGACACTGCAGCGGACATCACGCCGATCCGTGGCGGACACCACACTGATCCGTGGCGGACACCACACTGACCTGTGGCGGACACCACACTGATCCGTGGCGGACAACACACCGAAGCGTGGCGGACACCACAGATCCGTGGCGGACACCACAGATCCGTGGCGGAGACCACCCCGAAGCGTGGCGGACACCACACAGACCTGTGGTGCATCCCACACTGACCCGTGACCGACTTCAGACTGACCCGTGGCAGAAACGAGATAGAGCCGTGGCAGACACCACACTGACCCGTGGCGGACACCACACCGACCCGTGGCGGACACTATATCGACCCGCGGGGGACACCACACCGACACGTGGCTGAAAGCACACTGACCCGTGGAGGACATTATACGTACCCGTGGCGGACACCACACTGATCTTATTAGGACATTACACCGACCCGTGGCCGAAACCACACTGATCCGTGGCGGACACCACACCGGTCCCTGACGGACACAACAATAGCCCGTGGCAGATACCACACTGACCCGTAGCCGACACCAGACTGAACCGTGGCGGACACCAAAATGATTCTTGCCCGTCGCCACACCGATCATGCGCGGACACCACACCGACCCGTGGCGGACGCCAAACTGACCCGTGACGGACACCACACCGACCCGCGGCGGACACCACACCGACCCGTGGCGGACACCACACAGATCCTTGGCGGACACCACACCGAAGCGTGGCGGACACCAGAGATCCGTGGCGGACACCACACCGACCCGTGGCGGACACCACAGTGATCCGTGGCGGACATTACACTGACCCGTGATGGACACTACACCGACCCGTGGCGGACAGCACACTGACCCGTAGAGGACACCAAACTAACCCGTGGCGGACACCACACCGACCTACGGCAGACACCAGACTGATCTGTGACCCACACCACACTGATTTGTGGCGGACACCACACTGACCTGTGGTCCACACTGACCTGTGGTCCACACTGACCCGTGACACACAACACTCTGACCCGTGACACACAACACTCTGACCCGTGACCGAATTCCGACTGACCCGTCGCAGAAATGACATCGAGCCGTGACGAACACCACATTGACCAGCGACGGACACCACACCGACCCGTTGCGGACACCACACCGATCCGTGGCGGACACCACACAGAAGCGTGGCGGACACCATTCAGATCCGTGGCGGACACCACACCGAAGCGTGGCGGACACCATTCAGATCCGTGGCGGACACCACACCGAAGCGTGGCGGACACTACAGATACTTAGCGGACACCACACCGAAGCGTGGCGGGCACCAGAGATCCGTGGCGGACACCACACCGAAGCGTGGCGGGCACCAGAGATCCGTGGCGGACACCACACCGACCCGTGACGGACACCCCACCGACTCGTGGCGGACACCACACCGACCCGTGGCGGACACCACATTGACCCGTGGCGGACATTACACTGACCCGTGAAGGACACTACACCGACCCGTGGCGGACAGCACACTGACCCGTAGAGGACACCAAACTAACCCGTGGCGGACACCACATTGACCCGTGGCGGACAGGACACCGATCCGTGCCGGACACCACACCGATCCGTGCCGGACACCACACCGAACCGTGGTGGACACCACACCGAACCGTGGCGGACACCACACCGACCCGTGGCGGACACCACACTGACCCGGGGAGGACATTACACGTACCCGTGGCGGACACCAAACTCACCGGACATTACACCGACCCGTGGCCGACACCACACCTATCCGTGGTGGACACCACACCGACCCGTGAAGGACACCACAATAACCCGTGGCCAACACCATGCTGACCCATGGCCGACACCAGACTGAACCGTGGCGGACATCACACTGAGTCTTGGCGGACACCACATCGATCCGTGGCGGACACCACACTGATCCGTGGCGGACACCACGCCGATCCGTGGCGGACACCACACTGATCCGTGGCAGACACCACGCCGATCCGTGGCGGACACCACACCGATCCGTGGCGGACACCACTCTGATCCGTGGCGGACACTACGCCGATCCGTGGCGGACACCACACCGATCCGTGACGGACACCATACTGATCCGTGGCGGACACCACGCCGATCCGAGGCGGACACCACACTGACCCGTGGCCGACACCAGACGGAACCGTGGTGAACATCACAATCGTTCTTGCCCGACGCCAAACCGATAATGCGCGGACACCACACCGACCCGTGGCAGACACCACTCGGACCCGCGGCGGATACCACACCGACCCGCGGCGGACACCACACCGACCCGCGGCGGACACCACACCGAAGCGTGGCGGACACCACCGATCCGTGGCGGACACCACACCGACCGGTGAAGGACACCACAATAACCCATGGCGGACATCACAGTGACCCTTGGCCGACACCATGCTGACCCGTGGCGGACACCACGCCGATCCGTGGCGGACACCACACTGACCCGTGGCTGACAACAATCGAACCCGTGACGGACACCACACTGACCTGTGACAGACACCAGACGGAACCGTGGTAAACATCACAATGACTCTTAGCCGACGCCACACCGATCACTGGCGGACAACACACCGACCCGTGGCGAACACCTCACCGACCCGTGGCGGACACCACACCGACCCGTGGCTGACACCACACCGATCCGTGGCGGACACCACACCGATCCGTGGCGGACACCACAATGATCCGTGGCGGACAGCACACCGACCCGTGGCGGACACCAGACTGATCCGTGGCGGTCACCACATGGACCCGTGGCGGACACCACACTGATCCGTGGCGGACATCACATGGACCCATGGCGGACACCACACCGAAGCGTGGCAGACGCCACACTGATTCGTGGCGGACACCACACGGACCCGTGGCGGACACCACACTGACTCGTGACGGACGCCACATGGACCCATGGCGGACACCACACTGACCTGTGGCGGACACCACGCTGAACCGTGGCGGACACCACATTGAAGCGTGGCGGACACCACACTGACCTGTGGCCGACACCACACCGACACGCGGCAGACACCACACTGGCATGTGGTGCATACCACACTGACCCGTGACACACAGCACTCTGACCCGTGACCAAATTCACACTGACCCGTGGCAGAAACGACATCGAGCCGTGACGAACACTACACTGACCCGCGGCGGACACCACACCGACCCGTGGCTGACACCACACCGACCCGTGGCTGACACCACACCGATCCGTGGCGGACACCACAATGATCCGTGGCGGACAGCACACCGATCCGTGCCGGACACCACACCGAACCGTGGTGGACACCACACCGAACCGTGGCGGACACCACACCGACCCGTGGCGGACACCACACTGACCCGGGGAGGACATTACACGTACCCGTGGCGGACACCAAACTCACCGGACATTACACCGACCCGTGGCCGACACCACACCTATCCGTGGTGGACACCACACCGACCCGTGAAGGACACCACAATAACCCGTGGCCAACACCATGCTGACCCATGGCCGACACCAGACTGAACCGTGGCGGACATCACACTGAGTCTTGGCGGACACCACATCGATCCGTGGCGGACACCACACTGATCCGTGGCGGACACCACGCCGATCCGTGGCGGACACCACACTGATCCGTGGCAGACACCACGCCGATCCGTGGCGGACACCACACCGATCCGTGGCGGACACCACTCTGATCCGTGGCGGACACTACGCCGATCCGTGGCGGACACCACACCGATCCGTGACGGACACCATACTGATCCGTGGCGGACACCACGCCGATCCGAGGCGGACACCACACTGACCCGTGGCCGACACCAGACGGAACCGTGGTGAACATCACAATCGTTCTTGCCCGACGCCAAACCGATAATGCGCGGACACCACACCGACCCGTGGCAGACACCACTCGGACCCGCGGCGGATACCACACCGACCCGCGGCGGACACCACACCGACCCGCGGCGGACACCACACCGAAGCGTGGCGGACACCACCGATCCGTGGCGGACACCACACCGACCGGTGAAGGACACCACAATAACCCATGGCGGACATCACAGTGACCCTTGGCCGACACCATGCTGACCCGTGGCGGACACCACGCCGATCCGTGGCGGACACCACACTGACCCGTGGCTGACAACAATCGAACCCGTGACGGACACCACACTGACCTGTGACAGACACCAGACGGAACCGTGGTAAACATCACAATGACTCTTAGCCGACGCCACACCGATCACTGGCGGACAACACACCGACCCGTGGCGAACACCTCACCGACCCGTGGCGGACACCACACCGACCCGTGGCTGACACCACACCGATCCGTGGCGGACACCACACCGATCCGTGGCGGACACCACAATGATCCGTGGCGGACAGCACACCGACCCGTGGCGGACACCAGACTGATCCGTGGCGGTCACCACATGGACCCGTGGCGGACACCACACTGATCCGTGGCGGACATCACATGGACCCATGGCGGACACCACACCGAAGCGTGGCAGACGCCACACTGATTCGTGGCGGACACCACACGGACCCGTGGCGGACACCACACTGACTCGTGACGGACGCCACATGGACCCATGGCGGACACCACACTGACCTGTGGCGGACACCACGCTGAACCGTGGCGGACACCACATTGAAGCGTGGCGGACACCACACTGACCTGTGGCCGACACCACACCGACACGCGGCAGACACCACACTGGCATGTGGTGCATACCACACTGACCCGTGACACACAGCACTCTGACCCGTGACCAAATTCACACTGACCCGTGGCAGAAACGACATCGAGCCGTGACGAACACTACACTGACCCGCGGCGGACACCACACCGACCCGTGGCTGACACCACACCGACCCGTGGCTGACACCACACCGATCCGTGGCGGACACCACAATGATCCGTGGCGGACAGCACACCGATCCGTGCCGGACACCACACCGAACCGTGGTGGACACCACACCGAACCGTGGCGGACACCACACCGACCCGTGGCGGACACCACACTGACCCGGGGAGGACATTACACGTACCCGTGGCGGACACCAAACTCACCGGACATTACACCGACCCGTGGCCGACACCACACCTATCCGTGGTGGACACCACACCGACCCGTGAAGGACACCACAATAACCCGTGGCCAACACCATGCTGACCCATGGCCGACACCAGACTGAACCGTGGCGGACATCACACTGAGTCTTGGCGGACACCACATCGATCCGTGGCGGACACCACACTGATCCGTGGCGGACACCACGCCGATCCGTGGCGGACACCACACTGATCCGTGGCAGACACCACGCCGATCCGTGGCGGACACCACACCGATCCGTGGCGGACACCACTCTGATCCGTGGCGGACACTACGCCGATCCGTGGCGGACACCACACCGATCCGTGACGGACACCATACTGATCCGTGGCGGACACCACGCCGATCCGAGGCGGACACCACACTGACCCGTGGCCGACACCAGACGGAACCGTGGTGAACATCACAATCGTTCTTGCCCGACGCCAAACCGATAATGCGCGGACACCACACCGACCCGTGGCAGACACCACTCGGACCCGCGGCGGATACCACACCGACCCGCGGCGGACACCACACCGACCCGCGGCGGACACCACACCGAAGCGTGGCGGACACCACCGATCCGTGGCGGACACCACACCGACCGGTGAAGGACACCACAATAACCCATGGCGGACATCACAGTGACCCTTGGCCGACACCATGCTGACCCGTGGCGGACACCACACCGATCCGTGGCGGACACCACACTGACCCGTGGCTGACAACAATCGAACCCGTGACGGACACCACACTGACCTGTGACAGACACCAGACGGAACCGTGGTAAACATCACAATGACTCTTAGCCGACGCCACACCGATCACTGGCGGACAACACACCGACCCGTGGCGAACACCTCACCGACCCGTGGCGGACACCACACCGACCCGTGGCTGACACCACACCGATCCGTGGCGGACACCACAATGATCCGTGGCGGACAGCACACCGACCCGTGGCGGACACCACACCGATCCGTGGCGGACACCACAATGATCCGTGGCGGACAGCACACCGACCCGTGGCGGACACCAGACTGATCCGTGGCGGTCACCACATGGACCCGTGGCGGACACCACACTGATCCGTGGCGGACATCACATGGACCCATGGCGGACACCACACCGAAGCGTGGCAGACGCCACACTGATTCGTGGCGGACACCACACGGACCCGTGGCGGACACCACACTGACTCGTGACGGACGCCACATGGACCCATGGCGGACACCACACTGACCTGTGGCGGACACCACGCTGAACCGTGGCGGACACCACATTGAAGCGTGGCGGACACCACACTGACCTGTGGCCGACACCACACCGACACGCGGCAGACACCACACTGGCATGTGGTGCATACCACACTGACCCGTGACACACAGCACTCTGACCCGTGACCAAATTCACACTGACCCGTGGCAGAAACGACATCGAGCCGTGACGAACACTACACTGACCCGCGGCGGACACCACACCGACCCGTGGCTGACACCACACCGACCCGTGGCTGACACCACACCGATCCGTGGCGGACACCACAATGATCCGTGGCGGACAGCACACCGACCCGTGGCGGACACCAGACTGATCCGTGGCGGTCACCACATGGACCCGTGGCGGACACCACACTGATCCGTGGCGGACATCACATGGACCCATGGCGGACACCACACCGAAGCGTGGCAGACACCACACTGACCCGTGGCGGACACCACACCGAAGCGTGGCAGACGCCACACTGATTCGTGGCGGACACCACACGGACCCGTGGCGGACACCACACTGACTCGTGACGGACGCCACATGGACCCATGGCGGACACCACACTGACCTGTGGCGGACACCACGCTGAACCGTGGCGGACACCACATTGAAGCGTGGCGGACACCACACTGACCTGTGGCCGACACCACACCGACACGCGGCAGACACCACACTGGCATGTGGTGCATACCACACTGACCCGTGACACACAGCACTCTGACCCGTGACCAAATTCACACTGACCCGTGGCAGAAACGACATCGAGCCGTGACGAACACTACACTGACCCGCGGCGGACACCACACTGACCCGTGGCGGACACCACACCGACCCGCGGCGGACACCACACCGACCCGTGGCGGACACCACACTGACCCATGGTGGACACCACACTGACCTGTGGCCGACACCACACTGACCCGAGGCGGACACCACACCGACCCGTGGCGGACACCACACTGACCCGGGGAGGACATTACACGTACCCGTGGCGGACACCAAACTCACCGGACATTACACGGACCCGTGGCCGACACCACACCTATCCGTGGTGGACACCACACCGACCCGTGAAGGACACCACAATAACCCGTGGCGGACACCCCAGTGACCCTTGGCCGACACCATGCTGACCTGTGGCCGACACCACACCGACACGCGGCGGACACCACACTGGTCCGTGGCGGACACCACGCCGATCCGTGGCGGACACCACACTGACCCGTGGCGGACGCCACACCTATCCGTGGCGGACACCACACCGATCCGTGGCGGACATCACAGATCCGTGGCGGACACCACGCCGATCCGTGGCGGACACCACACTGATCCGTGGCAGACACCACGCCGATCCGTGGCGGACACCACACCGATCCGTGGCGGACACCACTCTGATCCGTGGCGGACACTACGCCGATCCGTGGCGGACACCACACTGATCCGTGGCGGACACCACGCCGATCCGAGGCGGACACCACACTGATTCATGGCGGACACCACGCCGATCCGAGGCGGACACCACACTGACCCGTGGCAGACACCACGCCGATCCGTGGCGGACACCACACCGATCCGTGACGGACACCATACTGATCCGTGGCGGACACCACGCCGATCCGAGGCGGACACCACACTGACCCGTGGCCGACACCAGACGGAACCGTGGTGAACATCACAATCGTTCTTGCCCGACGCCAAACCGATAATGCGCGGACACCACACCGACCCGTGGCAGACACCACTCGGACCCGCGGCGGATACCACACCGACCCGCGGCGGACACCACACCGACCCGCGGCGGACACCACACCGACCAGCGGCGGACACCACACCGAAGCGTGGCGGACACCACAGATCCGTGGCGGACACCACACCGAAACGTGGCGGACACCACACCGAAGCTTGGCGGACACCACCCATCCGTGGCGGACACGACACCGAGCATTGGCGGACACCATATTGACCCGTGGCGGACACCACCCATCCGTGGCGGACACCACTCTGACCCGTGGCGGACACGACACCGTTCCGTGCCGGACACCACACCGACCCGTAGTGGACACCACACCAAACGGTGGCGGACGCCACATCTGTCCGTGGCGGACACCACACCGAAACGTGGCGGACACCACAGATGCGTGGCGGACACCACACCGAAGCGTGGCGGACAGCACGCAGATCCGTGGCGGACACCACACTGACCTGCGGCGGACTCAAGACTGATCTGTGGCCGACACCACACTGATCTGTGGCGGACACCACACTGACCTGTGGCCGACACCACACAGACACGCGGCGGACACCAGACTGGCCTATGGTGCATACCACACTGACTCGTGACACACAGTACTCTGACCCGTGACCAAATTCACACTGACCCGTGGCAGAAACGACATCGAGCCGTGACGAACACTACACTGACCCGCGGCGGACACCACACCGACCCGTGGCGGACACCACACCGACCCGCGGCGGACACCACACCGACCTGTGGCGGACACCACACTGACCCATGGTGGACACCACACTGACCTGTGGCCGACACCACACTGACCCGTGGCGGACACCACTCGGACCCGTGGCGGATACCACACCGACCCGCGGCGGACACCACACCGACCCGTGGCGGACACCACAGATCCGCGGCGGACACCACACCGACCCGCGGCGGACACCACACCGAGCCGCGGCGGACACCAGACTGAAGCGTGGCGGACACCACACCGACCCGTGACGGACACCCCACCGACCCGCGGCGGACACCACACCGACCCGCGGCGGACACCAGACTGAACCGTGGAGGACATTACACTGAGTCTTGGTGGACACCACATCGATCCGTGGCGGACACCACACTGATTCGTGGCGGACACCACACCGATAATGCGCGGACACCACACCGACCCGCGGCGGACACCCCACCGACCCGCGGCGGACACCACACCGACCCGCGGCGGACACCACACCGACCTGCGGCGGACACCACACCGACAGGTGACGGATACCCCACCGACCCGCGGCGGACACCACACCGACCCGCGGCGGACACCACACCGAAGCGTGGCGGACGCCACAGATCCGTGGCGGACACCACACCGAAACGTGGCGGACACCACACCGAAGCTTGGCGGACACCACCCATCCGTGGCGGACACCACACCGAGCATTGGCGGACACCATATTGACCCGTGGCGGACACCACCCATCCGTGGCAGACACCACTCTGACCCGTGGCGGGCACCACACCGACCCGTGCCGGACACCACACCGATCCGTGCCGGACACCACACCGATCCGTGCCGGACACCACCCCGACCCGTAGTGGACACCACACCAGACGGTGGCGGACACAACATCTGTCCGTGGCGGACACCACACCGAAACGTGGCGGACACCACACCGAAGCGTGGCGGACAGCACGTAGATCCGTGGCGGACACCACACTGACCTGCGGCGGACTCCAGACTGATCTGTGGCCGACACCACACTGATCTGTGGCGGACACCACACTGACCTGTGGCCGACACCACACAGACACGCGGCGGACACCACACTGGCCTATGGTGCATACCACACTGACTCGTGACACACAGTACTCTGACCCGTGACCAAATTCACACTGACCCGTGGCAGAAACGACATCGAGCCGTGACGAACACTACACTGACCCGCGGCGGACACCACACCGACCCGTGGCGGACACCACACTGACCCGGGGAGGACATTACACGTACCCGTGGCGGACACCAAACTCACCGGACATTACACCGACCCGTGGCCGACACCACACCGATCCGTGGTGGACACCACACCGACCCGTGAAGGACACCACAATAACCCGTGGCCGACACCATGCTGACCCATGGCCGACACCAGACTGAACCGTGGCGGACATCACACTGAGTCTTGGTGGACACCACATCGATCCCTGGCGGACATCACACTGAGTCTTGGCGGACACCACATCGATCCGTGGCGGACACCACACTGATTCGTGGCGGACACCACGCCGATCCGAGGCGGACACCACACTGATTCATGGCGGACACCACGCCGATCCGAGGCGGACACCACACCGACCCGCGGCGGACACCACACCGACCCGCGGCGGACACCACACCGACCAGCGGCGGACACCACACCGAAGCGTGGCGGACACCACAGATCCGTGGCGGACACCACACCGAAACGTGGCGGACACCACACCGAAGCTTGGCGGACACCACCCATCCGTGGCGGACACGACACCGAGCATTGGCGGACACCATATTGACCCGTGGCGGACACCACCCATCCGTGGCGGACACCACTCTGACCCGTGGCGGACACGACACCGATCCGTGCCGGACACCACACCGACCCGTAGTGGACACCACACCAAACGGTGGCGGACGCCACATCTGTCCGTGGCGGACACCACACCGAAACGTGGCGGACACCACAGATGCGTGGCGGACACCACACCGAAGCGTGGCGGACAGCACGCAGATCCGTGGCGGACACCACACTGACCTGCGGCGGACTCCAGACTGATCTGTGGCCGACACCACACTGATCTGTGGCGGACACCACACTGACCTGTGGCCGACACCACACAGACACGCGGCGGACACCAGACTGGCCTATGGTGCATACCACACTGACTCGTGACACACAGTACTCTGACCCGTGACCAAATTCACACTGACCCGTGGCAGAAACGACATCGAGCCGTGACGAACACTACACTGACCCGCGGCGGACACCACACCGACCCGTGGCGGACACCACACCGACCCGCGGCGGACACCACACCGACCTGTGGCGGACACCACACTGACCCATGGTGGACACCACACTGACCTGTGGCCGACACCACACTGACCCGTGGCGGACACCACTCGGACCCGTGGCGGATACCACACCGACCCGCGGCGGACACCACACCGACCCGTGGCGGACACCACAGATCCGCGGCGGACACCACACCGACCCGCGGCGGACACCACACCGAGCCGCGGCGGACACCAGACTGAAGCGTGGCGGACACCACACCGACCCGTGACGGACACCCCACCGACCTGCGGCGGACACCACACCGACCCGCGGCGGACACCAGACTGAACCGTGGAGGACATTACACTGAGTCTTGGTGGACACCACATCGATCCGTGGCGGACACCACACTGATTCGTGGCGGACACCACACCGATAATGCGCGGACACCACACCGACCCGCGGCGGACACCCCACCGACCCGCGGCGGACACCACACCGACCCGCGGCGGACACCACACCGACCTGCGGCGGACACCACACCGACAGGTGACGGATACCGCACCGACCCGCGGCGGACACCACACCGACCCGCGGCGGACACCACACCGAAGCGTGGCGGACACCACAGATCCGTGGCGGACACCACACCGAAACGTGGCGGACACCACACCGAAGCTTGGCGGACACCACCCATCCGTGGCGGACACCACACCGAGCATTGGCGGACACCATATTGACCCGTGGCGGACACCACCCATCCGTGGCAGACACCACTCTGACCCGTGGCGGGCACCACACCGACCCGTGCCGGACACCACACCGATCCGTGCCGGACACCACACCGATCCGTGCCGGACACCACACCGACCCGTAGTGGACACCACACCAGACGGTGGCGGACACAACATCTGTCCGTGGCGGACACCACACCGAAACGTGGCGGACACCACACCGAAGCGTGGCGGACAGCACGTAGATCCGTGGCGGACACCACACTGACCTGCGGCGGACTCCAGACTGATCTGTGGCCGACACCACACTGATCTGTGGCGGACACCACACTGACCTGTGGCCGACACCACACAGACACGCGGCGGACACCACACTGGCCTATGGCGCATACCACACTGACTCGTGACACACAGTACTCTGACCCGTGACCAAATTCACACTGACCCGTGGCAGAAACGACATCGAGCGGTGACGAACACTACACTGACCCGCGGCGGACACCACACCGACCCGTGGCGGACACCACACTGACCCGGGGAGGACATTACACGTACCCGTGGCGGACACCAAACTCACCGGACATTACACCGACCCGTGGCCGACACCACACCGATCCGTGGTGGACACCACACCGACCCGTGAAGGACACCACAATAACCCGTGGCCGACACCATGCTGACCCATGGCCGACACCAGACTGAACCGTGGCGGACATCACACTGAGTCTTGGCGGACACCACATCGATCCGTGGCGGACACCACACTGATTCGTGGCGGACACCACACCGATAATGCGCGGACACCACACCGACCCGCGGCGGACACGCCACCGACCCGCGGCGGACACCACACCGACCCGCGGCGGACACCACACCGACCTGCGGCGGACACCACACCGACAGGTGACGGACACCCCACCGACCCGCGGCGGACACCACACCGACCCGCGGCGGACACCACACCGAAGCGTGGCGGACACCACAGATCCGTGGCGGACACCACACCGAAACGTGGCGGACACCACACCGAAGCTTGGCGGACACCACCCATCCGTGGCGGACACCACACCGAGCATTGGCGGACACCATATTGACCCGTGGCGGACACCACCCATCCGTGGCAGACACCACTCTGACCCGTGGCGGGCACCACACCGACCCGTGCCGGACACCACACCGATCCGTGCCGGACACCACACCGACCCGTAGTGGACACCACACCAAACGGTGGCGGACGCCACATCTGTCCGTGGCGGACACCACACCGAAACGTGGCGGACACCACAGATGCGTGGCGGACACCACACCGAAGCGTGGCGGACAGCACGCAGATCCGTGGCGGACACCACACTGACCTGCGGCGGACTCCAGACTGATCTGTGGCCGACACCACACTGATCTGTGGCGGACACCACACTGACCTGTGGCCGACCCCACACAGACACGCGGCGGACACCACACTGGCCTATGGTGCATACCACACTGACTCGTGACACACAGTACTCTGACCCGTGACCAAATTCACACTGACCCGTGGCAGAAACGACATCGAGCCGTGACGAACACTACACTGACCCGCGGCGGACACCACACTGACCCGTGGCGGACACCACACCGACCCGCGGCGGACACCACACCGACCCGTGGCGGACACCACACTGACCCATGGTGGACACCACACTGACCTGTGGCCGACACCACACTGACCCGAGGCGGACACCACTCGGACCCGTGGCGGATACCACACCGACCCGCGGCGGACACCACACCGATCCGTGGCGGACACCACAGATCCGCGGCGGACACCACACCGACCCGCGGCGGACACCACACCGACCCGCGGCGGACACCAGACTGAAGCGTGGCGGACACCCCACCGACCCGTGACGGACACCCCACCGACCCGCGGCGGACACCACACCGACCCGCGGCGGACACCAGACTGAACCGTGGAGGACATCACACTGAGTCTTGGTGGACACCACATCGATCCCTGGCGGACATCACACTGAGTCTTGGCGGACACCACATCGATCCGTGGCGGACACCACACTGATTCGTGGCGGACACCACACCGATAATGCGCGGACACCACACCGACCCGCGGCGGACACCCCACCGACCCGCGGCGGACACCACACCGACCCGCGGCGGACACCACACCGACCCGCGGCGGACACCACACCGACCCGCGGCGGACACCACACCGACCCGCGGCGGACACCACACCGAAGCGTGGCGGACACCACAGATCCGTGGCGGACACCACACCGAAACGTGGCGGACACCACACCGAAGCTTGGCGGACACCACCCATCCGTGGCGGACACCACACCGAGCATTGGCGGACACCATATTGACCCGTGGCGGACACCACCCATCCGTGGCAGACACCACTCTGACCCGTGGCGGGCACCACACCGACCGTGCCGTACACCACACCGATCCGTGCCGGACACCACACCGATCCGTGCCGGACACCACACCGACCCGTAGTGGACACCACACCAGACGGTGGCGGACGCCACATCTGTCCGTGGCGGACACCACACCGAAACGTGGCGGACACCACAGATGCGTGGCGGACACCACACCGAAGCGTGGTGGACAGCACGCAGATCCGTGGCGGACACCACACCGACCGTGCCGTACACCACACCGATCCGTGCCGGACACCACACCGATCCGTGCCGGACACCACCCCGACCCGTAGTGGACACCACACCAGACGGTGGCGGACACAACATCTGTCCGTGGCGGACACCACACCGAAACGTGGCGGACACCACACCGAAGCGTGGCGGACAGCACGTAGATCCGTGGCGGACACCACACTGACCTGCGGCGGACTCCAGACTGATCTGTGGCCGACACCACACTGATCTGTGGCGGACACCACACTGACCTGTGGCCGACACCACACAGACACGCGGCGGACACCACACTGGCCTATGGTGCATACCACACTGACTCGTGACACACAGTACTCTGACCCGTGACCAAATTCACACTGACCCGTGGCAGAAACGACATCGAGCCGTGACGAACACTACACTGACCCGCGGCGGACACCACACCGACCCGCGGCGGACACCACACCGACCCGCGGCGGACACCACACCGACCCGCGGCGGACACCACACCGACCCGCGGCGGACACCACACCGAAGCGTGGCGGACACCACAGATCCGTGGCGGACACCACACCGAAACGTGGCGGACACCACACCGAAGCTTGGCGGACACCACCCATCCGTGGCGGACACCACACCGAGCATTGGCGGACACCATATTGACCCGTGGCGGACACCACCCATCCGTGGCAGACACCACTCTGACCCGTGGCGGGCACCACACCGACCGTGCCGTACACCACACCGATCCGTGCCGGACACCACACCGATCCGTGCCGGACACCACACCGACCCGTAGTGGACACCACACCAGACGGTGGCGGACGCCACATCTGTCCGTGGCGGACACCACACCGAAACGTGGCGGACACCACAGATGCGTGGCGGACACCACACCGAAGCGTGGTGGACAGCACGCAGATCCGTGGCGGACACCACACCGACCGTGCCGTACACCACACCGATCCGTGCCGGACACCACACCGATCCGTGCCGGACACCACCCCGACCCGTAGTGGACACCACACCAGACGGTGGCGGACACAACATCTGTCCGTGGCGGACACCACACCGAAACGTGGCGGACACCACACCGAAGCGTGGCGGACAGCACGTAGATCCGTGGCGGACACCACACTGACCTGCGGCGGACTCCAGACTGATCTGTGGCCGACACCACACTGATCTGTGGCGGACACCACACTGACCTGTGGCCGACACCACACAGACACGCGGCGGACACCACACTGGCCTATGGTGCATACCACACTGACTCGTGACACACAGTACTCTGACCCGTGACCAAATTCACACTGACCCGTGGCAGAAACGACATCGAGCCGTGACGAACACTACACTGACCCGCGGCGGACACCACACCGACCCGCGGCGGACACCACACCGACCCGCGGCGGACACCACACCGACCCGCGGCGGACACCACACCGACCCGCGGCGGACACCACACCGAAGCGTGGCGGACACCACAGATCCGTGGCGGACACCACACCGAAACGTGGCGGACACCACACCGAAGCTTGGCGGACACCACCCATCCGTGGCGGACACCACACCGAGCATTGGCGGACACCATATTGACCCGTGGCGGACACCACCCATCCGTGGCAGACACCACTCTGACCCGTGGCGGGCACCACACCGACCGTGCCGTACACCACACCGATCCGTGCCGGACACCACACCGATCCGTGCCGGACACCACACCGACCCGTAGTGGACACCACACCAGACGGTGGCGGACGCCACATCTGTCCGTGGCGGACACCACACCGAAACGTGGCGGACACCACAGATGCGTGGCGGACACCACACCGAAGCGTGGTGGACAGCACGCAGATCCGTGGCGGACACCACACCGACCGTGCCGTACACCACACCGATCCGTGCCGGACACCACACCGATCCGTGCCGGACACCACCCCGACCCGTAGTGGACACCACACCAGACGGTGGCGGACACAACATCTGTCCGTGGCGGACACCACACCGAAACGTGGCGGACACCACACCGAAGCGTGGCGGACAGCACGTAGATCCGTGGCGGACACCACACTGACCTGCGGCGGACTCCAGACTGATCTGTGGCCGACACCACACTGATCTGTGGCGGACACCACACTGACCTGTGGCCGACACCACACAGACACGCGGCGGACACCACACTGGCCTATGGTGCATACCACACTGACTCGTGACACACAGTACTCTGACCCGTGACCAAATTCACACTGACCCGTGGCAGAAACGACATCGAGCCGTGACGAACACTACACTGACCCGCGGCGGACACCACACCGACCCGTGGCGGACACCAAACTGACCGGACATTACACCGACCCGTGGCCGACACCACACCGATCCGTGGCGGACACCACACCGACCCGTGAAGGACACCACAATAACCCGTGGCGGACACCCCAGTGACCCTTGGCCGACATCATGCTGACCCGTGGCGGACACCACACTGACACGCGGCGGACACCACACAGATCCGTGGCGGACACCACACTGACCCGTGGCGGACGCCACACCTATCTGTGGCGGATACCACACCGAAGCGTGGCGGACATCACAGATCCGTGGCGGACACCACACCTCGAGAAGTACGAGAAGTGAGACACCCCACCTCTACCGGTCGGGCGGGAGTCGTTCGGCAGACTGTTGATGAGGTCCTCTTGCTGGGAAAAGGACAACGTTGGTGAGGGGATCGAGGGATTGAAGCTAAGCTGGTCCAACATCATGTCGAATGTGAAGGACTCGACTTGGCGATGGTTGTCCATGTCGGCTTGGGATGGTATAACGGCATAAATCCCAGTCTGGGAATGGAATCTATAAGTGATAAAACACTGGTCATAATAAAAGTTAATCATCGGACAATTTGCGCCGTAAAGCCCATTCAGTTCAGTCTCTCTTGGTAGCTATCCACTGCCACCGTATAAATAACCTACATCTTTATTTAACACGTCCTTCCTTTGTTATGTAACGAATTTACATTATTATCAGGTTATTCAGACGTGAGAAAGGAGATAAATTATCGCGGTTCCCGTTTTAATAGTTATTATTGTCTCTGTTGTGAATTTTGTAACACGTGTGTGTAATAATTGGAGCATACGAGAAATCCCAGAAGATGAAAGCTTTTAAGCGCATAAAATTATCACATACATATGTTTTAACGATAGATGAAATAAAGGTTCCCAGTCAGTCAGTGTCAGTCACCACGCAATTTCAGCAGTACATGTATACATACTTTCACTGTCTGGCAGTATATATACCCGTCAGTGTTTTTGCCGAGCTTTGGATGGTCTTTTTTGTAGAGATGGACGAAAGTCCCAAGAAGCTCAATGCCCGGACGTGATGGTCGAATACACGGACTCAGCTTGGCGTCAGCTTTGGCGACCCCAGTCCGGTTTTGGCCAACAGACTGGTTCCATCGCCGACCAGTGTTAGAGGCATTCGTTGAAGCACCTAAACAATAACTCTACAGTAAATAAGACACACTCAAAACGAGCTTCACACGTTATATTACAAAGCCTTCATACCAAGCATATCACTTTGGCCACTTATATTTTTTCTCGCGTTGGCAAGCGTTGTAGAACGAATATTCCTGAACTGCGCATCACTGTATTGGTAAGAACCTTAAGTTTGCCCCGAAGACGATCTCTCAGGGCTACAACTGGTTACAAACCACCAAGTGCACACAATTCATAAGCGTCATCAGTATGTGTGTACTGTATTAAATACAGACGCGGCGTCCCTTCATGATGGTATTAAAACAATAGGAATGGCCGATTCAGTTATATAAATTATCTTAAAAAAGATCGAAGATAAAGACTTATACTAAAGTGTACATGTATGCATAACATACAAGGTGTCGTGTACAAAATCCTCCATTAAAACACAATGAACAGCACATATAATATACTTCCAAATATAACAATGGCCCATTGAATATATCGAAGACGTTTTTAAAAGGAACCATAAACAGAGCACTAAAATTAACATCCACTACGTATTTGGGGCATATTAAATCGTATTATGTATAGGTTCTCATCCGCAATATACTGTACAGCTACGAGAACCAGCACAAACAACAATCGGGAACGTCATTAAAGTAAGAAAATATACGTAAACCATGTTACACACTGAGATACAACCAAAAATGTACGTCCCTGCAAATTTTGGTAGTTATGTAAGTGCAACAAAAAAAGAACTTGTGAGTAGAGGGCACAGAGAATTTACCATTGGAATTTTAAATGCTATACATTACTTTCACAAATTTCAGCTTTTCATCACAACACTGGCTTTATTCTCTAATACCCAGGTGAGACTTCAACTCACAACCTGAAACAGGCCATGAAACATGCAAAGGGCTTTTATTAGAGAACAAACACCATAGTTGTAAGATGAGGTAAAGCACGACCATCCCTAACATAACCATGAAGAAACCGATATTCTCTCAATATCCTCCTCTTTTCTAGCTAAGCTTACCATATAACTGATACAACTGGTAAAACATCTATGAATAAAAAGAACACGCGGGCATGCTCTTTATTTGCGTAAAAACAATATTCACGTCACCCTTCAATGGCAAATACCTTTCGCTAGAAAGAAACTTGAATGCCATTTCAAATGTGACAGGGACGGTGGAAGAAAAAGACCGTCATAATGATCCTTAATGAGGTTCACTTGTAATTGCGCCATATATTGACTTGCTGCAAAATGCTGAATTCATATCCATGTGACATTGCAGTGTGGTATCTAAATAATAATTGCATAACAGAACTGAAATTTCATTAGTTTCAGTGTTCTTATGTATCGTAAATTGGAGAAACATAAAGCAAGAGACTAACTATATGTACCCATTAGAACTTACCGGTTATCAACCAGGAAGGTGGCAATATAAACCATGCCGCAAGCGATGTCCCCCACAACGCTGTCGATCAAGGCGTTTTCTAAATTGAGAACACAGGTCTTGGGAGACTGTGAATGGGTTGACAGTGCCGCAGAACATAGCTGCTCCATGGCGATGTAAGGGCTACAAGCCTCCAACTCTGCCATATGTGTCCTTTGCCGCGCTACAAATAAGATGTTAGTGTATAATTCAATTGGTTTTGAAATGAACTGGTGTTTTAGGCCGCTATTATGCACACAAACTGGGCCAAGAAACCTCACGGGGCAATGAAAGATGACTGAATGGAAAAACAAGCCCCAGGCCCCGATGCGCACTCAGAACCTTCTGATCTGCCCAGAGGTCTAGTGTGCTAACGTTGGATCTTCTAAATAAAAATGTACTCCAGCACATGATAGTCGGTAAATTAACAATTTACAGACGAATAATTTAGAAAACAGGATAAGTGTTCTTAACATCTAACATCCATTTCCCCCATTTAAGTCAGAGATTCAAATTATGAATTTGATGCCAACCAGAGTTATATAAGGCGTACGTGATCAGGTGAAAACTCACATGCAAACCGGCCACGCTGAACGTAGTCGTGCATCAATAGCGACTTCCAATTTCCAAGTTCTGGCCTTGGTGCAGGACCAGCAGAGGGGGGCGGGCCACCAGACATTGAACGGGTAACACCCGCAGAGGGGGGCGGGCCACCAGACGTAGAACGGGTAACACCCGCAGAGGGGGGCGGGCCACCAGACGTAGAACGGGTAACACCCGCAGAGGGGGGCGGGCCACCAGACGTAGAACGGGTAACACCCGCAGAGGGGGGCGGGCCACCAGACATAGAACGGGTAACACCCGCAGAGGGGGGCGGGCCACCAGACGTAGAACGGGTAACACAAGCAGAGGGGAGCGGCCCACCAGACGTAGAACCGGAAGCACCCGCAGAGTGGGGCGGGCCAGCAGACATCGAACGGGTAACACCCGCAGAGGGGGGCGGGCCACCAGACGTAGAAGGGGAAGCACCCGCAGAGGGGGGCGGGCCACCAGACCTTGAAGGGGAAGCACCCGCAGAGGGGGGCGGGCCACCAGACGTAGAACGGGTAACACCCGGAGGGGGGGGGGGGCGGGCCACCAGACGTAGAACGGGTAACACGCGCAGAGGGGGGCGGGCCACCAGACCTTGAACGGGAAGCACCCGCAGAGGGGGCGGGGCACCAGACATAGAATGGGTAACACAAGCAGAGGGGGGCGGGCAACCAGACATTGAACGGGAAGCTCCCGCAGAGGGGGGCGGGCCACCAGACGTAGAACGGGAAGCACCCGCAGAGGGGGACGGGCCACCAGACATTTAACGGGAAGCACCCGCAGAGGGGGGCGGGTCACCAGACGTAGAACGGGTAACACCCGCAGTGGGGGGCGTGCCACCAGACATTGAACGGATAACACCCGCAGATGGGGGCGGGCCACCAGACATAGAATGGGTAACACCCGCAGAGGGGGGGCGGGCAACCAGACACAGAACGGGTAACACCCGCAGAGGGGGGGCGGGCCACCAGACACAGAACGGGTAACACCCGCAGAGGGGGGCGGGCCACCAGACATTGAACGGGAAGCACCCGCAGAGGGGGGCGGGCCACCAGACATTGAACGGGTAACACCCGCAGAGGGGGGCGTGCCACCAGACATCGAACGGGTAACACCCGCAGAGGGGGGCGGGCCACCAGACATTGAACGGGTAACACCCGCAAAGGGGGGCGGGCCACCAGACGTAGAACGGGAAACACCCGCAGAGGGGGGCGGGCCACCAGACATTGAACGGGTAACACCCGCAGAAGTGGGCGGGCCACCAGACATTGAACGGGTAACACCCGCAGAAGGGGGCGGGCCACCAGACGTAGAACGTGTAACACCCGCAAGGGGGGCGGGCCACCAGACATAGAATGGGTAACACAAGCAGAGTGGGGTGGGCCACCAGACGTAGGACGGGAAGCACCCGCAGAGGGGGGCGGGCCACCAGATGCAGAACGGGTAACACCCGCAGAGGGGGGCGGGCAACCAGACATTGAACGGGCAAAACTCGCAGAGGGGGGCGGGCCCAAAGACGTAGAACGGGTAACACCCGCAGTGGGGGGCGGGCCCAAAGACGTAGAACGGGTAACCCCCGAAGAGGGGGGCGGGCCACCAGACGTAGAACGGGTGACACCCGCAGATGGGGGCGGGCCACCAGACGTAGAACGTGTAAGACCCGCAAGGGGGGCGGGCCACCAGACATAGAATGGGTAACACAAGCAGAGTGGGGTGGGCCACCAGACGTAGGACGGGAAGCACCCGCAAAGGGGGGCGGGCCACCAGATGCAGAACGGGTAACACCCGCAGAGGGGGCCGGGCAACCAGACATTGAACGGGCAAAACTCGCAGAGGGGGGCGGGGCCACCAGACGTAGAACGGGTAACCCTCGCAGAGGGGGGCGTGCCACCAGACATTGAACGGATAACACCCGCAGAGGGTGGCGGGCCCAAAGACGTAGAACGGGTAACACCCGCAGTGGGGGGCGGGCCCAAAGACGTAGAACGGGTAACACCCGCAGAGGGGGGCGGGCCACCAGACGTAGAACGGGAAGCACCCGCAGAGAAGGGCGGGCCACCAGACATTGAACGGTTAACACCCGCAGAAGGGGGCGGGCCAGCAGACATTGAACGGGAAGCACCCGCAGAGGGGGGCGGGCCACCAGACGTAGAACGGGAAGCACCTGCAGAGGGGGGCGGGCCAGCAGACGTAGAACGGGTAACACTCGCAGAGAGGGGCGGGCCACCACATGTAGAACGGGTAACACCCGCAGAGGGGGGCGTGCCACCAGACGTAGAACGGGAAGCACCCGCAGAGGGGGGCGGGCCACCAGACATTGAACGCGTAACACCTGCAGATGGGGGCGGGCCACCAGACGTAGAACGGGTAACACCCGCAGAGGGGGGCGGGCCACCAGACGTAGAACGTGAAGCACCTGCAGAGGGGGGCGGGCCACCAGACGTAGAACGGATAACACCCGCAGAGGGGAGCCGGCCAAAAGACGTAGAACAAGTAACACCCGCAGAGGGGGGCGGGACACCAGACGTAGAACGGGTAACACCCGCAGAGGGGGGCGGGCCACCAGACATTGAATGGGAAGCACCCGCAGAGGGGGGCGGGCGCAAGGGCGTAGAACGGGTAACACGCGCAGAGGGGGGCGGGCCACCAGGCGTAGAACGGGTGACACCCGCAGAGGGGGGCGGGCCACCAGACATTGAACGGGAAGCACCCGCAGAGGGGGGCGGGCCAAGAGACGTAGAACAAGTAAGACGCCCAGAGGGGGGCGGGCCACCAGACGTAGAACGGGTAACACCCGGAGAGGGGGGCGTGCCACCAGACGTAGAATGGGAAGCACCCGCAAAGGGCGGGGGGCGGGCGCAGAGCGTAGAACGGGTAACACCCGCAGAGGGGGGCGGGCCACCAGACGTAGAACAGGAAGCACCCGCAGAGGGGGGCGGGCCACCAGACATAGAACGGGTAGCACCCGCAGAGGGGGGCGGGCCACCAGACATTGAACGCGTAACACCCGCAGAGGTGGGCGGGCCACCAGACGTAGAACAGGAAGCACCCGCAGAGGGGGGCGGGCCATCAGACGTAGAACGGGTGACACCCGCAGATGGGGGCGGGCCACAAGACGTAGAACGTGTAACACCCGCAAGGGGGGCGGGCCACCAGACATAGAATGGGTAACACAAGCAGAGTGGGGTGGGCCACCAGACGTAGGACGGGAAGCACCCGCAGAGGGGGGAGGGGGGCAACCAGACATTGAACGGGCAAAACTCGCAGAGGGGGGAGTGCCACCAGACATTAAACGGATAACACCCGCAGAGGGTGGGGGGCCACCAGACGTGGAACCAGTAACACCCGCAGAGAGGGGCGGGCCCAAAGACGTAGAACGGGTAACACCCGCAGTGGGGGTCGGGCCCAAAGACGTAGAACGGGTAACACCCGCAGAGGGGGGCGGGCCACCAGACGTAGAACGGGAAGCATCCGCAGAGGGGGACGGGCCACCAGACATTGAACGGGAAGCACCCGCAGAGGGGGGCGGGCCACCAGACGTAGAACGGGAAGCACCTGCAGAGGGGGGCGGGACACCAGACGTAGAACGGGTAACAACCGCAGAGGGGGGCGGGCCACCACACGTAGAACGGGTAACACCCGCAGAGGGGGGCGTGCCACCAGACGTGGAACGGGAAGCACCCGCAGAGGGGGGCGGGCCACCAGACATTGAACGCGTAACACCTGCAGATGGGGGCGGGCCACCAGACGTAGAACAAGTAACACCCGCAGAGGGGGGCGGGCCACCAGACGTAGAACGGGTAACACCCTGAGAGGGGGCGGGCCACCAGACATTGAATGGGAAGCACCCGCAAAGGGGGGGGGGCGGGCGCAGAACGTAGAACGGGTAACACCCGCAGAGGGGGGCGGGCCACCAGACGTAGAACAGGAAGCACCCGCAGAGGGGGGCGGGCCACCAGACATAGAACGGGTAGCACCCGCAGAGGGGGGCGGGCCACCAGACATTGAACGCGTAACACCCGCAGAGGTGGGCGGGCCACCAGACGTAGAACAGGAAGCACCCGCAGAGGGGGGCGGGCCATCAGACGTAGAACGGGTGACACCCGCAGATGGGGGCGGGCCACCAGATGTAGAACGTGTAACACCCGCAAGGGGGGCGGGCCACCAGACATAGAATGGGTAACACAAGCAGAGTGGGGTGGGCCACCAGACGTAGGACGGGTGACACCCGCAGATGGGGGCGGGCCACCAGACGTAGAACGTGTAACACCCGCAAGGGGGGCGGGCCACCAGACGTAGAACGTGTAACACCCGCAAGGGGGGCGGGCCACCAGACATAGAATGGGTAACACAAGCAGAGTGGGGTGGGCCACCAGACGTAGGACGGGAAGCACCCGCAGAGGGGGGAGGGGGGCAACCAGACATTGAACGGGCAAAACTCGCAGAGGGGGGAGTGCAACCAGACATTGAACGGATAACACCCGCAGAGGGTGGGGGGGCCACCAAACGTGGAACCAGTAACACCCGCAGAGAGGGGCGGGCCCAAAGACGTAGAACGGGTAACACCCGCAGTGGGGGTCGGGCCCAAAGACGTAGAACGGGTAACACCCGCAGAGGGGGGCGGGCCACCAGACGTAGAACGGGAAGCACCCGCAGAGGGGGGCGGGCCACCAGACATTGAACGGGAAGCACCCGCAGAGGGGAGCGGGCCACCAGACGTAGAACAGGAAGCACCCGCAGAGGGGGACGGGCCACCAGACGTAGAACGGGTGACACCCGCAGATGGGGGCGGGCCACCAGACGTAGAACGTGTAAGACCCGCAAGGGGGGCGGGCCACCAGACATAGAATGGGTAACACAAGCAGAGTGGGGTGGGCCACCAGACGTAGGACGGGAAGCACCCGCAGAGGGGGGCGGGCCACCAGATGCAGAACGGGTAACACCCGCAGAGGGGGGCGGGCAACCAGACATTGAACGGGCAAAACTCGCAGAGGGGGGCGGGCCCAAAGACGTAGAACGGGTAACACCCGCAGTGGGGGGCGGGCCCAAAGACGTAGAACGGGTAACTCCCGAAGAGGGGGGCGGGCCACCAGACGTAGAACGGGAAGCACACATCCTCCTGGTCAACTTCTTAGTAGATATTTGTAAAATTTCCCGACCGCCATTTTGTTTTTGATATTTCAGTAATAAAAATACAAGTACAGTTCGGTAAACCATTGATTCAATATTATCAAACATTAATAGCTCATTTTCATGCTCAAAAGTGTAACGTTTTACCACAAATGGTAGCCCTCACAAGGTATGTTCAACATCTCAGTAGAATTGTTTTTGATTTCACAGCCGCCATTTTTTTTTGATATTTAAGTATTAAAAATTCAAAATACAGCTTGGCAAACAATTTATTCAAAATCAGCACACCTTAATTGTCTAAAATCAGTTGTTTGCCAACTTTTAACACGAAATGCCTACAACAATCACTTTTTTGAAAATATGGAAAAGACTAGAAGTGGGTGGCGGTGTGTGGCGAGGATGAAGAAGGTGGATCGTGGAGGGTGGAGGGTGGAGAGGGTCTCTCCTCCCGAGTAAGCCCGCTGCAGAAACTACATAACTTCCCATATAATTTAATGCTTTGTTAGGTACGAATGACACTAATCTATTTAATAACTTTTTGGTTGTTGGTGCGATTTAACAATAATTAGGGTCTGGCACTTAAATTACTGGCGTTTCAAATATAAAGACCACGCATATATAGGCCTGAACAAGCGGTAAATGTGCCAATTCATTATCGTATTGATGGCTTTGTGATGTACGAATTACATTGTTTTAATATGAAAAAAAAGAAGCCAAATTTAAAGTTTTGTTTCACTGTGGATAATTAATTATCACATAAGGCCGAGCTAAGAATGAACAAAATGACACATGTTTCATTTCTGGAATAACAATTAATTACACCAGCCACGTGCTGCTAGATACAGAGCGCCGCGTAATATTTACGCAGTAGCACGGTGCCCGTCTTTCCGGTCATGCGCACAGCGACCAGCAGCCATTTCCGCCAGTTGTTTTGAATGAGCGAGACTGTTGGAAGGTGAAGTTTTTCTGGCAAAATTCCTCACTAAACAGGTAAATCTGCAAGCGAAAGTGGATAAGCCTGTTAATTAAGGATAGTTTATTCAGAAAAGGCACATGAACAGGCACGCCATGGTTTACTGAATGGGCGCTTTCGCCCGAACTGCCGAACTTTGCTGTTTCTAATGGCGCTTGACGCAATGACGGTTTGCATGATCATCTACGAGCAAGAGCCTGTGGGAGTGCGGCTACCAGGGTACTTATGTGTTTGACATCAAAACCCATACACAAGGTAGGCCTAAGGGTTTTGAAAACACAAGTATCCACGCCGTGGCTAAATAAAAGTCGATACGGAAAAAAGTTCTTAACTAAGAGTGTCTACACTACAGTTACATTTTCAGAAACCTAGGCCCTGAAGAACACAGGCCTCGCTACCGCTCGGCCAGGGTCCTGAAGTGCAGCCTGCAAATCCTTAGCGATGTGAAACCCCTCCACTTAAATCTGACTAGTATCGCTTTGTGGGTGAATACCACGTCCAATCCTTATTATATTGGAATGCTACATACCTTAAACTATCTATTTACGTGTAGTTTGTTTCTTTAAATAACTGCTCATGTCCACAATACCGGCGATATTCCGCATTTCATTTGTTACATGCGCGCAGCCAATCGAAGTGACAAGCGGCAACTTTGTCAACAGATGGCGCTACAGCCATAGTATAGGGCGGAAGCAGCAAATTCCCCGGTTTCACCGGTTTACCTAGTACAATTTTACTGGGCGCTCACGCTCGATCCCAAGATGTTTTCGCACATCTCTACAAGAAAATAAAATGGGTGTCTTCTGGATGTGGAAATCGCGATATAAGGAAGACACAAAGATTGCACAGTATAATGCAAGGCTTCATTCAATCTTAGTGTCAACATTATGTCGCGATTTCCACATCCAGAAGACACTCATTTTTTTTATTGTGGAGATGCATGACCGCGTCTTGGATCGAGCGCGAACGCCTAGCAAAATTGTATGAGGTAAACCGGTAAAACCGGGGAATATGCCGCTTCCGCCCTGTAGCGCCATCTGTTGATATATTTGCCGCTTGTCACTTCGAATGACTGCGCGCATGTTACGAATGAAATGCGGAATATCGCCGGTATTGTGGACATCAGCAGTTCTTTAAAGGAACAACAGAGAACACGTGGTTGTCGATGTGTAGCTTGTCGAAGCGGAGACTGGCGCGTTTGTCTTGTTCTTTCGCGGCTTTCATTTTCGGGTTCAGCATTCTACGGATTTCACGGACACGTTTACTGAAGTCCTCGCTGAGTTTCACTTCCGAAGTTTTGGGTAGAGACCTTGCTTTCTCCATGACTTAATTGTTCCTTGTTTTTCCATCTTAAGAATCTCACAATCATTGGTCGTGATCGATTCTCTTGCCGTTTGCCTAGTCGGTGGGCCCTTTCAATCTCCCAGTTGTTATTGTCGTCAGCGTCAGGTATGTTCAGCTTATCCTTCATAGCTTGTCGCGGCGCCGCTTCGCTCTGTTCCCAGGATTCGTTTGTACCTTCTGGTATGCCGTAGAAGATTACGTTGTTGCGGCGTGATTGCTCGTCCTGTCGAGCGGCATTAATTTCAAGGTGTTTCATTCGTTCGGTTGTTGCCTTGTTCTCTTTGTCTATCATTGACTTCATCTGTTCTTGTTGGTCGCTTAGCTCTTCTTGCCGGGTGCTGAGTACATCGATAGCCATTGTGCAGAGCTTCAGCTTGTCATCCATTTCGGCCAGGTGTATGTCCATGCCGGCGAGTTGTGATTGCATATCCAACTGAGCCTTTTTAATGTCTTTGACGTCGCTCCGCATCTCTGTGACCAGAGCCACAAGAGTTGTGAACAGGTTTTGGACTCCCTCTTGGTCGCTCGGTAAGGCCCCCTCCTCCTCTGTGAGCAGATCGAAGCGTGACGCTTCACTGATTTCTGGGCGGCGTGCAGGTGTTGCCGGCCGGGAAGAAAATGGCTTCTTTGTTTCTGGAGTATCCGTCCCGCTACTTTCTGCACTATTTCGCTGCTTTCTCTTCTTCCTGGCTTGCTGCCACACATCTGCCATCTTCTCTGCGTATTTGTTCACTTGTTTCTGGAATTGTAAAGCTTCGCCAGGAAGCCGCTTCTGTATAATTTCGACTAATATCGAGAGCTTGTTTACTACCTTATCGGTTGGCACCGGCACCAGAAGTGTATATACTGTGAAAGTCGTGATAGTTGATCTGAGCGTACACTGTGAAAGTCGGGATTGTGGATCTAAGCGTACACTGTGAAAGTCGGGATTGTGGATCAGAGCTTACAGTGTGAAAGTCGGGACTGTGAATCGGAGCGTACACTTTGAAAGTCTGGATTGCTGATCTGAGCGTACACTGTGAAAGTCGGGATTATTGATCTGAGCGTATACTGTGAAAGTCGTGATTGTTGATCTGAGCGTACACTGTGAAAGTGGGGATTGTAGATCTAAGCGTACACTATGAAAGTGGGGATTGTGGATCTAGGAGAACAACGTGAAAGTATGGATTGTGAATCTGAGTTTGCACTGAGAAAGGCGTTACTTCCAATTTCTGTGGATTACAAAGTGAAATTGTGTAAATGGCTACAGTACAGTAATTGTAGAGCTGGCTGCTGCTCTACAGTAGGTGTAGAGCTGGCCTCTCAGGGAGTGGGGAGCCCAGTGTATATAAAGCGAGCAGCCGAAACGACCGACCACCACCCGCGATAGAGAATCGAGAGACTACAACACCCACACCAACGGATATGTAATCACGCTACCTAAGATTTAAATGAAAAACCAAAAGTGAAAATAC
The DNA here is from genome assembly GCA_964019135.1 of Arenicola marina. Lineage (NCBI taxonomy): Eukaryota > Metazoa > Annelida > Polychaeta > Arenicolidae > Arenicola > Arenicola marina. The sequence goes on along the minus strand of OZ025253.1, from coordinate 41,783,791 downwards.
TTCGTCAAAATTATTCACTTCCAGTTTAAACGCTCGGCAGTAACGCAACCATATCTTGCAATACGCGATCGGCCGCTTAACAATGGTTCGCCCTAGCATGGGAGAACGACCGCGAGGTAACGCCCCCCCCCCCCTCCCACCCGCGGGCTGCAATATCAACGAATGCAAGTAGGTTTGGCTCGAGTTGTTGTGTGGGTGTACGTTTCGGCAAGCGGCTATGCTCAGTCTGAGTCACTGGTACCTCGAATGCTTTACCAAACCTTTTTTGTATTTTTGCATCCTGTAGCTCTAAGCTGACACCTTAGTACTGACGTGGATGCGGGGGGTGTATGTGTAAGCTATGTTAGCCTCAGCCACTCGCGGTAGTCGGCTGTGTATGTGGTGGGGAGCTCCGGGACAAAGGTTGCATTGCGCCTGCGCGGCTGGGAGAGCAACTATATAACATCCCGGACCCCTGTTTGCGTTCCAGACACCGTTCTCTCGGACACGTCGACGGTTGTTCTACGATATCGCACGTCGTTTGGTATCAGTAGCACTAGCATACGTGGCAGGAGACCAGAGCGAGAGAGAGACAGAGAGAGCAACAAAGACAGAGACAGAGCGAGAGAAAGAGACTGAGAGAAGGACTGAGACAGACCGAGAGAAGTTAGAGAGGCGACACTCGTGGATCCGGCTGGTAAGTCATCAGTTATTTACCTTAGTTTCAAAGACAACCAAGGGGCTGGAATATACACCTAAGGGGTCGAACACTTCCAGCCCCACCTCTTGGACCCCGCAATGTCGCCACCTGGCGAATCCGGTCGGTCGTGTTGTCAGCCGTCGGGTGCTTATCTATGGAGAGCCATTTTATCTTTAAATACTTATTTGCACATATCTTTAAATAATTACTGATACGTCCAAATATTTCTACATATCTCTAAATAATTGCGCATATATCCAAATATATGCACACATCATTAAATGATTTCAGCATATCTCAAATATTTGTACACGTCACAAATTTCATTCCACATATCTCTGAATAATTGCACATATGAGTTAATTTTTTCGGTCGTTGTTCCATGTAAAGCCCAGTACATACCACCGGGTATTTGCGTTCCTCGGGATTGGGCTTTTCATTTCACCCCTAATGAAGAGTTAACACTTTTAACAAAAGAATGACGTCATAACAATGGCCATATAAACCATAATGTTTTGTTGCACACGTAAACAAAAAAACATTTGATCAATCAAGACAACGAGGCGATACTACTCGATACTATTCGTGAAATAGGAATAATAGCATTACATTTTCTACGGTCCCCCAATAACGTTCATTTGAAAACAAAGCAGTGCTTGTCATATAAAATTGTGAGCGTTTGTTTCCGCGTGGATATGCCATCTGGTAGGCGTTCTGTTGCCCATAAAGAAACACGACTTCTTTTAGGTCTGTTGCCCTTTGAGTATGACGTATTCCGCGAACACGGTCTACGGATGTCGTCTGCCAGTGTGCAGATGTATTAGTGAGGGGTGACGGTAGGGGAGTAAGGGTAGACCGGGGAGGGTAAGAGTCATCAGTGAGACACATTATCGCATACATAAACTCACCGAGACCCTCATGTATTTAAATGTCATTCTTTAGCTAGGATCTGATGACGATTGTGGCTTTTCAAATTTTAGAACGACGAAAAGTCGTCAAGCTATGAAGCAATATGACGAAGAAAATGTAAGTTGCAATTACCTTCGCGGTGCTCCGCACTTTCTCTTTGTTTATGTCTCCTCCACAACCCACCGTTACTGAATGACAAAGAGAACCCTTTAATTTAGTGTTAGGTTATTAGTTTTATATATTAGGTTGTGTTATGCAAATTTAATTCATTCAAATGGAGGACACGCTTATTGGAGACTCTACATACGTATTCAATGCGCACCGAATATGGTTTGCGCCAGTACCCAGGGTTGGTTCATAATTAAAAAATAATTTCCAATATCTCTATGTTCCTTATTTGCCCTTACTTTTTTTGTTAGTACGGCTATTCGACTTTTTGACGATGTTTTTTTCGGCATCTGGATATTAACTTTTGTGTTCTTCTGCCAAACTCAGCTTTTGTTTCTCTTTCGGTTTCACTTCTGTTGCCATCTTAGTCTCTTCCGCAGACTGCCGCTGCGCGGCGCTACCGCGGCTCCGCGTATACAGTCTGTTATTGTCCACCATTTTCTGTAAGGAATTCCGTACAACTACGTCATACGCGTCATAGCCCCCTTCTCAGCAGGGCGGTAAACAATGGCGGAAGATGGATGTTCCACAACCAGCCACTCAAATCACAAATGTGAGTCAAATGCTAGTTAAGATTGAGATTAGGTTAATTAAATATGGTAACGTGCACACATGTATCGTAAGCAAATAATTATGTCGAATTTTGACGCTGTCACTGTTGAAATGTAGCCACAGCTGCCGAAATAATCACAGGCAAGGCAGCGGTTGGCGGTTTCGGCTGCCAGAGCAGAGGAAGCGAGAGGGGGGAGGGGGGGGGGGGGACGTGCGCCGTGCGGGGGGATGGGTTGCGAGAGGGATACCTGTGATCGAAGAAGGGAGTGAAGAGGGTCTCCTCTTTAGATGGCAATATAACATTTAAAAGGTATTTTTTAATTACTGGTAATTAAACTGTAGGAAATTAATTTACTTTTGCAAGGGGGAGGGGGGGGGGGGTGCATATGTGGCGGGTATGCATGGGTTGTTAGAGTGATAGATATACCGTCGAGGGGAGTGAAGATGTGCCTATTTGGGAGGGCCCCTTGATAAAGATGACTGCCTGTGGTATATAAGCTCATTCCATTGGAAAATAATTTTCTTGCAGGAAATTTATATGTGAATTATGTTAGGGCCAATTAAATATTCAGATTCATTCTTGAGAAGGATTGGCTCTTCACTTTATTCTCCTGTGGCAAATCCTGATTATAGAAAACTGTTGCTCGGCTAGGCCATTTTGGCAAATAGTTTACAATCATTCAACCAACTTCAATACAAGATCATACAGGTGCATTGTTTTGGCTATCTGTGTCTTACATGATTAGCAAAAATGACCAAGCCCTGTTAATTTTGAAGAATTTAGTCTTGAACATTGAGCTAAATTATATCTAAAATCAATTTTAGGCTAGCATTACTCCAGATATGTCTTCATTTATAACACACTTGATTGGGGTAGTGATGGGGTGTAGGATGGATGAAAACGAATCCTTACCAGGCTAACTATAGGCTGGAGGTTGGCACTTTTTGCAATATTTAATCAACAGGTTGATATAAATGCATAATTTAGGGCTTTAGCACTAATGACACTTAATCTAAACCTTTACCAAATTTGACTGAACACAACCAATAAGGCAAGCTCACTTCAGCTAGAGGAATTTGTTATAGGCCTTGCTTGCTTTCCAATTGCAAAATAGAAATATATTTAAACCAAGCTCATTTCATTCTTAATTAATTCATTTGCAAATCCACAGTAAATAACAGTTTTGCAACATATCATTTCTGTTTCCATTGTCTTCTTTTCTGACTGCTCCACATAGAAAACATCTCTTGGATGCTGAACAATTTAAAAGCAGTCCAATTATATATCCAAGAATCAGTTTCTTTTCTGTTGTTTTCATCATATGCAAAACTGTCTTTGATACAGATTGTTGAGAAGAAACCCATGTAGAATTCATATCTCTGGGTTTTTTTTGGTCTCTTGTGTAACTCTATCTGGCCCATCTTGTCTGAATCTGTATGCAGACTTCTTAATTATCTGATTGATTAATTCCAATTGGTTACATAATCTGTAAGAGAAAAGGTAAATATAAACATAAATTGATGATTATAGACACAGCTTCATATAGACACAGCTATAGCTAGCTAGAGGGGTAATTTCACCCTAGTAACTTACCCTCCCCACCCCCTCGCCATCAAGGTCATAAGTTACTCAGAACCAAAATATATCATTTTGTCAATGAATTTGGTGGACTATTACACAGCTTGCTAGATTATATAACTTATAATTTATACGTTTAATTTGACTAGATCTATATTTCTTAATAACAAGATTAATTTCAGTATTCTTATCAAGTTATGCAGCTGTTTTTCTTTTAGTTGACATGAATCCCAGATTAGAATGAACACATTCTATCAAATTATTAAACAGTCTTCACATGTTCGTGGATGCCTGGGCCTTTTGTTCCCTGTCTGTGTCCTGTTCAGGGGCGGATCTGGGTGGGGGGTTGGGGGGTGGGGGTGTTATCGGGGTTGCACCCGCCCCCCCCCCTTAGAAATTTAAGCACACACTGTACAAGTCAGGCTTTCCAACGATATACATTGAAAAGAGACATTTTGTAAATGCAACCCTTAGGCGGATTACATTTTCAGCCCCCACCCCTCCCCACGATTTTTTTTAGTGAGCCCCCCTACCCTCTGTCGCACCCCCCCCCCCTTTCCACAATGTTAGACCCTCCCCTGCTGTTACTGTTTGGTTAACAGATTAATGCGATCTGCTGACCAGTTTGGATTCTCCTTTGCCGTTAGCTTTGGTCAAGGTAGTGGCTGTCTTTCAACGTATCGCCGCACATGAACACTGTCATTTTGTTTAAATACATGAAATGCATGCTTAACTCTCGATAGATCGAAATGTGCAAGACAATTTTGTCCAAGATACAATAATCCCAAAGAATGTTTTATTTCATTTAGTAGTGAGAGCTGAGGGATTAGCTACCCACATGACCCCCTCACCCCCACCCCCCTGTGGTTTTTGAAATATCGATTTGAAAATGCCGGTCACGAGTTAATGAGGTCATTAATTTTTGTCAAAAGTCTTTGTTTCCGTGCTATAGCACGGGGTATAATTAGCATAAATTACGATGTAAATAGCTAATTAAGCTGTCAACAAGGTTATTCATAATTGCTTGAAGTCTTTGTTTCCGCGTTATAGTACGGGGTATAATTAGCATAAATTACGATGTAAATAGCTAATTAAGCTGTCAACAAGGTTATTCATAATTGCTTGAAGTCTTTGTTTCCGCGTTATAGTACGGGGTATAAATAGTATAAATTAGTATGTAAATAGGTATATTCAACAAGGTTATTAATCATTGTTTGTCTATGTTCTCGTGCTATAGTACGAGTGAATGAAGTTGGTTGAAGTCTTCAATCTGCGATCAAGTACTATTATGAATAGGTAATAGATGAACAAGTCATTGTGCTTTGATGGAACAGTAAATCATTTAATCGCTATAGATATCGCCATGTAAACTGTATATTCTCGCGTTACAGTACGATTAATCGTCAATGACACGTGTATATAATCAATGTAATCAGGCCATGTGAGATCCTATAAGCTGTGTAATATGTTTGTTTGTTTGTAAAAACCATAGGATATGTTTCGAGTAAACCATATTAACGCAAATACAATCATCCATTTTGCAATTTTTGTATTCCTATATCACTACATGAATACCATTACCCGCTACAACATCTATCGTGGTCAAAAAAGAACTTAGTATCACAAAAATATACACCTTCATATCATATTATTATACATGACAATTTAGACAATGGGTAAAGAGGTCTTGCACGCGGTTTGCATAAAACGCGGGGACTGCCGGCGAGTGATACGCGGAAAGTGAACAGATTGGAAATTATGAATATAGTTGTCATTGCACATGGTGTTTGGAGACCAATACTCTCAATATATTCGTGACATGGAGTAATTTCGACATTTGAAATATAAGTAAAATAGACAGTATTCTCCGCATACATCTGTGCCAAGTGACTGCCACACCGCTCTCATGGGTTGTTGAATAAAATATTCCAAGTGTTTAAGGTTCACATAGGCACGAATTGGTTTTCCTAGTGAGTCAAACATCTCAATTTTCCCCGATGACACTAAACTTTAAATGTCACACGTACGTATACTAATCACCAATTATATATATATATATATATATTCATCTACACCAGTGTAACTTTCACCATAATTCAGGATTGGTCATCCATAAATACATCAAATGTAACTTAGTGGATACATAAACATGTAGGATAGATGTATCTTATCCAAACCTTTCGGGTAACATTCAACACAGTCAAAGTACCCCTCCTGATTTTGGTGAGATGACATACAATCAACCAACTCGGTGAGTTCCGGAACACACGTATCATGGATCGTGTTGAGATGGAACTTAAGTAAATTCCACTGCTTTAAATCGAGAGTAATTCCTTTTCGGGTCGGCACGGGCGTATCTTGTGTATCCGGCAACCAGTATTTTCGAATATCTAGAAACTGGCCACGGGGCAGGACCTCGGCCATCACCAAACCTCCGAGATGATATTTCCGTGGATTGGTGGTCTGTTGCAATTCTCGATCTATGGTGTTTGTCAATGTCTGCAACATCTTCCAGCGGGCTGTGATGAGATTGACACCCACTTTTGTAGGGTAATCACGGCCGTTTTCTTGACATACCCACTTTCTAATATCAAAGCGTAAAACGTCTTTGAAATACTGAACAGTTAAATAGACATTCTCTCCGATGCACTCTTGACAGCGTATATCGTGAGTTTTCTCGGAAGTACACTGCGTATTCTCCCATTTTCTTTTCTTGGCCAGCGGGATGAGTGGTAGCCGATTGGAGATAGCGAAGCCCGCTGTTGTCTTGTGGGAAGTCATGTCGTTGTGGTGAAAAGATGGAGACCGCCCGTACATTATATTCACAAAGTCCCTCTCCACCTCCTCGTCATCCACCCACTTGGGACGTGTCTGAACATGCTTTGGCAAGGTGTAAAAATAGCATCACGACTGACGTCATACATCGGCGTGGCTTTGTCATCTGTTTAAAGATAGACAGAGGGGCGTGGCCAACGGGCTTTGTACGCACGGGTAATCGCTGTAAATGAGCGATCAATCACTTTTTTAATCCCAACAACTCAAGCCCGCGTTATAATAAGACTGAGTCGCTTCACTACGTTTTATAATAATTGGTTCATGCACTACTGTGTGTGAATTGTGTGATTGATGTTAAAGGTCACAGAAAAGGGCCGTGGATGTTTTAAAACTCATCAAAATGCTACCTTTGTGAAAGAGCGGTGACTTTAAGGACTTGTCTGCGAGCGACAGATGTTTCGTGGTCTTTGTCTTGATGTGTAGAGTTGCAGCGACAATTATTTATTTTCGGTCGGTTATTTTTTTAAATGCGCGTTTGAATTCACCGGTGGGAGGGCAGTGAGTCGAGCCCGCGGGCGCGCGGGCGCGCTGCACGGTGGGGGCGGGGCTTCGACCGAGACAAATATCGATTTTTTTTTTCCAAGCCCCTCAAAACACAGCACCCGCTGGCCGTCACGACCTACTGATTTTCAAAAGTTCGGGCGAGCCAGCGAGCCAGAGTCAGTGGAGCGTCATGTGGTTTTTGGCGGGGTATTGGCCGACGGTCTGTGTACGCACAAGTTTGGGAGTGTCGCTGTGATATATTGTGAAATATCGGAAGGAATAATCACCTTAATTTTAGTTTCGGTTGTAACATTATTCAACTGTCGCCGATGTAATAAGGATGCATCTATAAACGTTCGAACAAACAAGTCGTGGAGACAAGCGCCCGGTTGGCGTCCTTTTGTCGCGAGGGAGAAGAGTTATGACAGTTGTTTGATGAGTCAGTCTATTATTTCGATAGTAATAAGCGGGCTTTATGCTCTTCACCTCAGGTATTATTTATCTGCAAGCCATTAGTACGTCGGCCGGAAAGGTCAATGGGTTAACCTCTTTAACAACCACCCGTGGGTATTTCATTATACCTTCCCCTCCTAGATAACTAGGCGTGGCAGCTGGTTACTATGTGGTGGCAGTAAAATTCACTGTTGTATATGACACGAGGCGTCATTGTGTACTGATGGAAACATAAGAAGCTTGTGTTATAGGTCCACCCTTCCCCCTGCCCCCTTTCTCTCCCCCATCTATTCACTGACGATTCTGAACACGTGACTCCCATGCTACACCTGCCCTCTTCGTCAAGGATGCAGTTTTAAAATCATAATGGAGTGAATGGTGACGTCATTGACATTTAGTCATCTGTTTGTTCAGGACCTATATAAAACGGGAGAGATGAGTTAATTGGTTGTTTCTTTATGTTGGCAACCCCTTGACCTCTGTAGCCGACGTTCTGTTTGCTTGCATATGCATCCAAAAGAAGGTAGGGAGGGTGAAGGATATAACATCAATCGCCTATGTCATTGCTATACACGTTCTTGGGGAGTGTCTGTGGGTTTTTTATTGCATTGGAGTTACCAATGTTACGAGCACCCCACATCCGACGGCACGTTTAAACGAGTTTGGGGAAAGAGCGACTGGCTCCCTCCACCTCCATACACCATACACTCACAATATTCCTATTAGGTTAGTTTGCTGTTACTCCGTCAAGTGAAAACTATTATGGTGCATGACCGCTTTTCTAGTTCATTAAAAGAAGCAGTTGCATTTGCTTGTGACATCTGCAACCAACGTCGCATTCATATAACTCATACACCGTTAAAGGAATTATTCTGTAAGTTTGAACATTGTTACTCGTTAAGTCAGTGTAAAGTAACATATATGTTAAAAATGTATTGTATTGAACTTTATTTGTTTTTATTGCACTTTTAAAAGCAGCTAAAGTAAAAACACATACTAACATAAATTTTACCAACAATAACCGTATCCATCCATGTCAAGGAACGTAGTCAACAATTAACTTTAGCGTAATTTAAATAACTCACAAATTTCATATGTCACCACGTCACAACTCATTCGTAGGTTTCAACAAGACATTAAACCATTTGCAAAAGTGATTATAAAAGTGAATGCATCAACTTTAAAAATGATATTTTACGTATTGTATGTATGAAGTATTCGTTTTCCGTCACGTGTTTATATATTTTTTAAACTATCAAGTGTTACAGTAACACAATAAGTTATGCATGTATCATATATTTGTGAAACATCCATTTACCTTATTGCAATACGTCTAGGTTTACACATACACTTACAACTATGCAACTAGTCTTGTAGAATGTCATGTTTCATAAAGTTAACAAGTTATTGAATCAACAGATTGACGCGTGTTACGCGTGCGTGTATCGCGAATGTGAACTGAATTAAAAGTCGTCATCACGTTAACGAATTAGGAAGTGAGTATAAACACTGCCATGTAATTTTTAGTGAGTAGCATTTGCGGTAAAAGAACTTCGCTATTGAAATAGCGTTAGCAACAGGCAAGTACTAATTCCACACAATCATGACAAGTTCTTAAATTTTATTTAGTGAACATTGCAATTCCAAAAACAACGATATTTGTGGTGACAACATATCTGCAATGAAGTAAGAGAGAAGTAATTAGACATAAAAAATAGCGAAGCCAACGTGATGTATGTGCGAATTTAATGAATTGAATTCACCGGTATAATCAGATACATTCTAAACTACGGTGCGTAGAGAAGTATTGAATAGACTCATGACTGCCAAGAGTTTATCAAATGAATAACATTTGGAACATAACACAATATATGGATAATATAAACCTAATATTTTGATTACAATAAAACTCACGCGGGTATTCTGAGAGAACATGTTGTAAACGGAATAAATCATCAGTTTGTAACCATACAAAGAGATGAATGAAACATATCATTTACTTTATCTCGTAACATACATTCTAAACTTAGAAAGAGGATCGTATTAAGTAGTTGTCATAGCAAACACTAACATAAACATAACGAATGAGTTATCTGTCTTTTTTGGTATATCTTGGTGCAATGTATAACGTATCTAACTCGTGTTTTCTCTCTGCGTAGAAGGTATGTCAAAACTGGGAGTATGTATCATCTTTTTTTTTTATACATCAAGAAGTTAAACAGATAGAATAGAATTCTCTTGAGTTGTGATGTCAAGGACAATGAATCAGTATTCAGTTTGGTTTGATTACACATATCCCAAAACAGTTTTCTTACTCTTACTCAACCAGATTATGTAGGAATGTATGGTAATGTAATTTTTAGAACCCTTAACTTCCTACATGAATTGATACTTCTAGTATCTAATTAATCTTACCTTAAGCTATCCTGAAAGAAATTTCAGGGTCCACTCGTCTCCTGCGAGAATGTAACAATATGTTTAGTTGATTTATAACATTTAGGTTTTATCTACATGAAACGAATTCTTATTTTTTATTTTTAAACTATTAACATTTGTACTGAGTTTAACTCATTCTACTTACCACTCTCTTTCCTCTGGCGCACAGTAAACCGTTATACACTTACACCTATGACTAGTTACAAATGGAAGTATTAATAAAGTTAACAAGTTATTGAGTCAACAGATTGACGCGTGTTACGCATGTGTATATCGCGAACATGAAACGTTTGATCCGCAAGTGCCATCACGTATGATATGTTAACTGGTTTGGTGGACACATGTGAAACCAAAAGGTAGAATTCTGTAAGTTACATGCCGTCATCGAGTTTGTTACATTCGTGTAATTTGAAAGACAACGAAGAAGAAAGATGTCACTTTTTGTATTCAACATAACATCAAGTTTATACTTAATGTAACATGTGTGAAATAAATATCATGTCACATCTATGTACTCAATAGTCCACCGCAAAAGTAAAAAGCTGTAAGTATTGTGTGTGTGTATTCACTGTAACATATGTCTGTGGATAGTAATCATTTGCATACGATTTTACTTATTGTAGATGACACAACGATGAATAACGTGTTCATGCTAGATATATAAAAACATACACCTCCGTTGAACGAACGGTGTACGAGAAAATTAAATGACTTGTAAATAATATAGATGTGATCCGTACTACACATGTGTCACAATTGACATGATCGTTTGATAGAACAAATATCGGTCTTGTCTTTTTCAAGTGAAGTAAATCGGGTTTGCAGACTGTTAAGAAAGTAACCGAGTGCGTAATACAATATATATATTTAATGAAGTAATATTTTTGGGAAAAGAGTCGTTATATAGTTTCGCTGTATGTTAACATACTTGAACACAAGAAAACGGTAACAAAAGTTAATGAATGATTGAATGCGTCAACAGCTACGTGACTGTTTAGTTTAAAGACAAACATACAATGTGATGTGTTTTCAGTTATCGCTCACATTACGTACTAGGTCTGTTTTATGTAATGATGATAGATCTAGTTGTAGTAAAATATTAACATTTATGTATAATGTTTGTTGATTTCTGTGAAGTTAAACATCAAATGAACAATCCAATAACTCACTATTGATGGTGTTGTAGTAATCTATATGTAGAACCTTGCTAAAAAGGTGATGTAAAGTATATTTAACAAACTATAGTGATTCAACATATAAAAGGTATTGTAAATTATAATCTGATGAGTGCGAAAAGTATCGTTGGGCGGATCGCACCGTATGGATCTACACAAATTCTGAAATCATGTTTAGTGATATTTATTTAGTGTGTCTGTTGAACCTGGGTGATTTCTCGGTTAAACTGTAAATTCATTCCCCGGCGGCTAACACCCTCTATCGAAACGCCTGCAAAGTGTCAGTGGACGGTCGTGGACGGGCGGCAACCGTAAATTTGAGTTGGGATGTAGGCGGCCCCCCGTTAGGCTTCGGTGACGCCAAGGTCACCGCATCTCACGCCTACTCCACGCCCCCTATCACGTCCATCGTGAACCACCTGCCCTCTCACCCCCTCCCCTTCCCACATACTCACTATATCTTCACCCCCCCCCCTTCTGTCATCTGCCCCGTAGGTGGAGATAATCACTGTAAATGAGCCTGCGACCAATTACTCTATTAACCCCGACAACCCTCAAGCTCGTGTTATAATGCGACTGAGTCGCTTCACTGCGTTTTATAATAACTTGTTCGCGGATTGATGCAATACAGTGCAATACAAGCTCGAGCAGCTGTAGAGATGATGACCAGATGACTGCAATTATCTTTAAGTTATGGATCAACGTGCGGTGAACTATGAAATAGAGTAATACAGTTGTCTGCATTGCAAATGAACATTTGGCATAAGATTTTATTGACCAGAAAGTGCATTGGTTAACCTCTTTAACATAAACAACCTCTCCCGCTAGATTGCCCTGAACAATGCAGAAGGTTGGTAAAGTCAAAAACGGTCGTTCAACATTGTTATTATTAAGTCGGACAGGGAGGTGGATTGGTTAACCTCTTCAACACAAAAAACTGCCCGTCTGTCGTCCCCTCTCACCCTCTCCCGGCAGAACGCCCTGCACAAGACCGGGGGAGGTGAGACAAAGCCATTACTGGGTGTGCTCTTCCAGGGGGGCGTAGGTGGTTGTGGGTGTACATAAGGGCCCCCGGATTTTGGAGTCAGGACAACTTGAAAATTTGTCTGATGATACCGCTAGTTACACGAAACGCACGAAGAACGAAAATAAGAAGATATGACAGACAGTACCGCCGCTGTTCGACAATATCTACCCCCACCACCGGAAGAGCTGCCATCCAGCTGGTTCTGTATCAAGTGCGACGGTTTGAAAACAAACGTCATCGATCCAGGTGAGCCGTATTTTTATTGTCGATGGTGTAACGCTATTGTCAGAAACACACCGGCCAGACAGTCTGGTCATCTATTTCGGTGCTCGAAAAAACCATATAGTAGTGCCTCTCAATGGGCGCTCTGGCATTGTAAGTGTTCAGTTCTAGAGCGAGAAAGAGCGTTGACCCAGGGTAAAAAACAGTGGTGGGAACAGAACCACTACTATCGTACCTGTGGTCAGTGCGATTTTTAGCTCTGTGCTGCACTTCACGTCATATTGGTTAAATAGCACAACGTAAATAGTTCGTGTTCGCTGTCAAGAAGTGCCACCAATCAACAATTGGTTCACCGGGTCCGGTATGTTTAGCTACAGTAACGGTGCATACACAGGCATGGATGACCAAGACGGTCAATATCACCAGCCGTGTCCACTCGAACAATTCCCCGGAATCGGTTTGTCAACTGGACAACCACAGCAAATTGCACAAATCCAGCCGCCCTTCCTCATCCTGCGGCCAGAGCAGTTCACGGCAGCCATCCGTCTGGCCTACGAGGGAGGTCGCCGCCTCCCCATCGAAAGTAGCATACCCACGCCGACGCCAGCTCCAGACCAGTTCCCGGCAGCCATCCGTCTTGCCTACGAGGGAGGTCGCCGCCTCCCTATTGAAAGTAGGATGCCCTCGCCGACGCCATCTCCAACTTTATTGCGGCGAGGCGAAAACACACAACTGGAGATACCGATCGGGCGAGTCCTGCGCCGACAAGAAGTAATCACTATTTCGTCGGATGAAGAGGACGAACCACAACGGATCTTTATAAGAAATCGCCCAGGTGCACCCGGAACTGCGGCGCCTAGATCGCCGTCCCCATATCCTCCACTGTGCTCTGAAGACGATATTTTAATGCAACTTATTCAATTGGATACTCCGCTGGATCCATATATATAATCATTTTATGTGTGTGTGTATATATATATATATATATATATATATATGTTTAAACTATATATTCTTGATGTTAATAAACGGTATTTAATCTGAAATCCATCGTATTTCTTCACCCCCCACCCCCTTAACGTAACGCAGTAATATCGTAACACCTATATTTATTTACGCATACTCTGCTCGAATGCAGCAGTCAACCAACAGAAATCTTGCGAGGGTGTAAGTTCTTCGCAGGTTTATCACATTCAGTGCTCTGTCGAGGGCTGCCGCATTGTCCGATACAGCTCACCACGCTTCAGAAGTTAACTTACAAACATATCCTTTTCCTGAAAGTTTGTCATCCACCCTTTTCTGGTGTGATTTTTTACAGTCCACGTTGTTTACCGACTGACTGATGCGATATACATATACAAATGGAAACACATTGATAACCATATAATCAAAACTGCTGACTGTGCTTACGTGAACTCGATTTAATATAAAAACACTGCTTCAAAACATTAATCGTGACTCATGTCGTATTGGAGATGTATAGACTTCTTTGGTATTACCATTACATTTATAAAACAAGTTTTCACATGCACACTTTGTCCTTTGACTCAAACAGTTGGCGATATTATGGTTATGGTGGTTCCCGTGGTTGTTGTTGTTAGTCAGTAGCATTAATGTTAACTAATTCATCCAAAACATATCAAAGAAAATATTCGCATTCAATCATTCATTAACTTTTGTTACCGTTTTCTTGTGTTCAAGTATGTTAACATACAGCGAAACTATATAACGACTCTTTTCCCAAAAATATTACTTCATTAAATATATATATTGTATTACGCACTCGGTTACTTTCTTAACAGTCTGCAAACCCGATTTACTTCACTTGAAAAAGACAAGACCGATATTTGTTCTATCAAACGATCATGTCAATTGTGACCCATGTGTAGTACGGATCACATCTATATTATTTACAAGTCATTTAATTTTCTCGTACACCGTTCGTTCAACGGAGGTGCATGTTTTTACATATCTAGCATGAACACGTTATTCATCGTTGTGTCATCTACAATAAGTAAAATCGTATGCAAATGATTACTATCCACAGACATATGTTACAGTGAATACACACACACAATACTTACAGCTTTTTACTTTTGCGGTTGACTATTGAGTACATAGATGTGACATGATATTTATTTCACACATGTTACATTAAGTATAAACTTGATGTTATGTTGAGTACAAAAAGTGACATCTTTCTTCTTCGTTGTCTTTCAAATTACAGGAATGTAACAAACTCGATGACGGCATGTAACTGACAGAATTCTACCTTTTGGTTTCACATGTGTCCACCCAACCAGTTAACATATCATACGTGATGGCACTTGCGGATCAAACGTTTCATGTTCGCGATATACACATGCGTAACACGCGTCAATCTGTTGATTCAATAACTTGTTAACTTTATTAATACTTCCATTTGTAACTAGTCATAGGTGTAAGTGTATAACGGTTTACTGTGCGCCAGAGGAAAGAGAGGGGTAAGTAAAATGAGTTAAACTCAGTACAAATGTTAATAGTTTAAAAATAAAAAATAAGCATTCGTTTCATGTAGATAAAACCTAAATGTTATAAATCAACTAAACATATTGTTACATTCTCGCAGGAGACGAGTGGACCCTGAAATTTCTTTCAGGATAGCTTAAGGTAAGATTAATTAGATACTAGAAGTATCAATTCATGTAGGAAGTTAAGGGTTCTAAAAATTACATTACCATACATTCCTACATAATCTGGTTGAGTAAGAGTAAGAAAACTGTTTTGGGATATGTGTAATAAAACCAAACTGAATACTGATTCATTGTCCTTGACATCACAACTCATGAGAATTCTATTCTATCTGTTTAACTTCTTGATGTATAAAAAAAAAAAAAAAGGATACATACCCCCAGTTTTGACATACCTTCTACGCAGAGAGAAAACACGAGTTAGATACGTTATACATTGCACCAAGATATACCAAAAAAGACAGATAACTCATTCGTTATGTTTATGTTAGTGTTTGCTATGACAACTACTCAATACGATCCTCTTTCTAAGTTTAGAATGTATGTTACGAGATAAAGTAAATGATATGTTTCATTCATCTCTTTGTATGGTTACAAACTGATGATTTATTCCGTTTACAACATGTTCTCTCAGAATACTCGCGTGAGTTTTATTGTAATCAAAAGTATTAGGTTTATATTATCCATATATTGTGTTGTGTTCCAAATGTTATTCATTTGATAAACTCTTGGCAGTCATGAGTCTATTCAATACTTCTCTACGCACCGTAGTTTAGAATGTATCTGATTATACCGGTGAATTCAATTCATTAAATTCGCACATACATCACGTTGGCTTCGCTATTTTTTATGTCTAATTACTTCTCTCTTACTTCATTGCAGATATGTTGTCACCACAAATATCGTTGTTTTCGGAATTGCAATGTTCACTAAATAAAATTTAAGAACTTGTCATGATTGTGTAGAATTAGTACTTGCCTGTTGCTAACGCTATTTCAATAGCGAAGTTCTTTTACCGCAAATGCTACTCACTAAAAATTACATGGCAGTGTTTATACTCACTTCCTAATTCGTTAACGTGATGACGACTTTTAATTCAGTTCACATTCGCGATACACGCACGCGTAACACGCGTCAATCTGTTGATTCAATAACTTGTTAACTTTATGAAACATGACATTCTACAAGACTAGTTGCATAGTTGTAAGTGTATGTGTAAACCTAGACGTATTGCAATAAGGTAAATGGATGTTTCACAAATATATGATACATGCATAACTTATTGTGTTACTGTAACACTTGATAGTTTAAAAAATATATAAACACGTGACGGAAAACGAATACTTCATACATACAATACGTAAAATATCATTTTTAAAGTTGATGCATTCACTTTTATAATCACTTTTGCAAATGGTTTAAAGTCTTGTTGAAACCTACGAATGAGTTGTGACGTGGTGACATATGAAATTTGTGAGTTATTTAAATTACGCTCAAGTTAATTGTTGACTACGTTCCTTGACTACGTTCCTTGACATGGATGGATACGGTTATTGTTGGTAAAATTTATGTTAGTATGTGTTTTTACTTTAGCTGCTTTTAAAAGTGCAATAAAAACAAATAAAGTTCAATACAATACATTTTTAACATATATGTTACTTTACACTGACTTAACGAGTAACAATGTTCAAACTTACAGAATAATTCCTTTAACGGTGTATGAGTTATATGAATGCGACGTTGGTTGCAGATGTCACAAGCAAATGCAACTGCTTCTTTTAATGAACTAGAAAAGCGGTCATGCACCATAATAGTTTTCGCTTGACGGAGTAACAGCAAAATAACCTAATAGGAATATTGTGAGTGTATGGTGTATGGAGGTGGAGGGAGCCAGTCGCTCTTTCCCCAAACTCGTTTAAACGTGCCGTCGGATGTGGGGTGCTCGTAACATTGGTAACTCCAATGCAATAAAAAACCCACAGACACTCCCCAAGAACGTGTATAGCAATGACTCAGGCGATTGATGTTATATCCTTCACCCTCCCTACCTTCTTTTGGATGCATATGCAAGCAAACAGAACGTCGGCTACAGAGGTCAAGGGGTTGCCAACATAAAGAAACAACCAATTAACTCATCTCTCCCGTTTTATATAGGTCCTGAACAAACAGATGACTAAATGTCAATGACGTCACCATTCACTCCATTATCATTTTAAAACTGCATCGTTGACGAAGAGGGCAGGTGTAGCATGGGAGTCACGTGTTCAGAATCGTCAGTGAATAGATGGGGGAGAGAAAGGGGGGCAGGGGGAAGGGTGGACCTATAACACAAGCTTCTTATGTTTCCATCAGTACACAATGACGCCTCGTATCATATACAACAGTGAATTTTACTGCCACCACATAGTAATCAGCTGCCACGCCTAGTTATCTAGGAGGGGAAGGTATAATTAAATGCCCACAGGCGGTTGTTGAAAAGGTTAACCCATTGACCTTTCCGGCCGACGTATTAATGGCTTGCAGATAAATAATACCTGAGGTGAAGAGCATAAAGCCCGCTTATTACTATCGAAATAATAGACTGACTCATCAAACAACTGTCATAACTCTTCTCCCTCGCGACAACAGGACGCCAACCGGGCGCTTGTCTCCACGACTTGTTTGTTCGAACGTTTATAGATGCATCCTTATTACAGCGGCGACAGTTGAATAATGTTACAACCGAAACTAAAATTAAGGTGATTATTCCTTCCGATATTTCACAAAGTTCATATCACAGCGACACTGCCAAACTTGTGCGTACACAGACCGTCGGCCAATACCCCGCCAAAAACCACATGACGCTCCGCTGACTCTGGCTCGCTGGCTCGCCCGAACTTTTGAAAATCAGTAGGTCGTGACGGCCAGCGGGGTGCTGTGTTTTGAGGGGCTTGGAAAAAAAAATCGATATTTGTCTCGGTCGAAGCCCCGCCCCCACCGTGCAGCGCGCCCGCGCGCCCGCGGGCTCGACTAACTGCCCTCCCACCGGTGAATTCAAACGCGCATTTAAAAAAATAACCGACCGAAAATAAATAATTGTCGCTGCAACTCTACACATCAAGACAAAGACCACGAAACATCTGTCGCTCGCAGACAAATCCTTAAAGTCACCGCTCTTTCACAAAGGTAGCATTTTGATGAGTTTTAAAACATCCACGGCCCTTTTCTGTGACCTTTAACATCAATCACACAATTCACACACAGTAGTGCATGAACCAATTATTATAAAACGTAGTGAAGCGACTCAGTCTTATTATAACGCGGGCTTGAGTTGTTGGGATTAAAAAAGTGATTGATCGCTCATTTACAGCGATTACCCGTGCGTACAAAGCCTGTTGGCCACGCCCCTCTGTCTATCTTTAAACAGATGACAAAGCCACGCCGATGTATGACGTCAGTCGTGATGCTATTTTTACACCTCGCCAAAGCATGTTCAGACACGTCCCAAGTGGGTGGATGACGAGGAGGTGGAGAGGGACTTTGTGAATATAATGTACGGGCGGTCTCCATCTTTTCACCACAACGACATGACTTCCCACAAGACAACAGCGGACTTCGCTCCCTCCAATCGGCTACCACTCATCCCGCTGACCAAGAAAAGAAAATGGGAGAATACGCAGTGTACTTCCGAGCAAACTCACGATATACGCTGTCAAGAGTGCATCGGAGAGAATGTCTATTTTACTGTTCAGTATTTCAAAGACGTTTTACGCTTTGATATTAGAAAGTGGGTATGTCAAGAAAACGGCCGTGATTACCCTACAAAAGTGGGTGTCAATCTCATCACAACCCGCTGGAAGATGTTGCAGACATTGACAAACACCATAGATCGAGAATTGCAACAGACCACCAATCCACGGAAATATCATCTCGGAGGTTTGGTGATGGCCGAGGTCCTGCCCCGTGGCCAGTTTCTAGATATTCGAAAATACTGGTTGCCGGATACACAAGATACGCCCGTGCCGACCCGAAAAGGAATTACTCTCGATTTAAAGCAGTGGAATTTACTTAAGTTCCATCTCAACACGATCCATGATAAGTGTGTTCCGGAACTCACCGAGTTGGTTGATTGTATGTCATCTCACCAAAATCAGGAGGGGTACTTTGACTGTGTTGAATGTTACCCGAAAGGTTTGGATAAGATACATCTATCCTAAATGTTTATGTATCCACTAAGTTACATTTGATGTATTTATGGATGACCAATCCTAAATTATGGTGAAAGTTACACTGGTGTAGATGAATATATATATATATATATAATTGGTGATTAGTATACGTACGTGTGACATTTAAAGTTTAGTGTCATCGGGGAAAATTGAGATGTTTGACTCACTAGGAAAACCAATTCGTGCCTATGTGAACCTTAAACACTTGGAATATTTTATTCAACAACCCATGAGAGCGGTGTGGCAGTCACTTGGCACAGATGTATGCGGAGAATACTGTCTATTTTACTTATATTTCAAATGTCGAAATTACTCCATGTCACGAATCTATCGAGAGTATTGGTCTCCAAACACCATGTGCAATGACAACTATATTCATAATTTCCAATCTGTTCACTTTCCGCGTATCACTCGCCGGCAGTCCCCGCGTTTTATGCAAACCGCGTGCAAGACCTCTTTACCCATTGTCTAAATTGTCATGTATAATAATATGATATGAAGGTGTATATTTTTGTGATACTAAGTTTTTTTTGACCACGATAGATGTTGTAGCGGGTAATGGTATTCATGTAGTGATATAGGAATAAAAAAATTGCAAAATGGATGATTGTATTTGCGTTAATATGGTTTACTCGAAACATATCCTATGGTTTTTACAAACAAACAAACATATTACACAGCTTATAGGATCTCACATGGCCTGATTACATTGATTATATACACGTGTCATTGACGATTAATCGTACTGTAACGCGAGAATTTACAGTTTACATGGCGATATCTATAGCAATTAAATGATTTACTGTTTCATCAAAGCAAAATGACTTGTTCATCTATTACCTATTCATAATAATACTTGATCGCAGATTGAAGACTTCAACCAACTTCATTCACTCGTACTATAGCACGAGAACATAGACAAACAATGATTAATAACCTTGTTGAATATACCTATTTACATACTAATTTATACTATTTATACCCCGTACTATAACGCGGAAACAAAGACTTCAAGCAATTATGAATAACCTTGTTGACAGCTTAATTAGCTATTTACATCGTAATTTATGCTAATTATACCCCGTGCTATAGCACGGAAACAAAGACTTTTGACAAAAATTAATGACCTCATTAACTCGTGACCGGCATTTTCAAATCGATATTTCAAAATTTTCGGTCGCGCTACAGCGCGACCACAGGGGGGGGGGGGGTGAGGGGGTCATGGGGGTAGCTAATCCCTCAGCTCTCACTAGTTCATTTGTTCACCAGTGGCAGTGTTTACTTTTCGTCTGCACGATACATTCGAAAGGGCTTCCCCGGTAAATATAGCTCAGCCAATGAGAATGCGCGATATGGCGGGGTCTCCGATGTCGGCCCGCAGCCAATGACTGCCTTGCACAAATTGGACAGTGACGGACTCTCCTCGGGTGAGGGGAGTCCGTGGAGCAGACTATTGCCATCTGCGCTAACTGTCCAATCAGATTCGTGCATATGCAAACGACGTGCGTCGGTCGCGTGGCGAAACTGGTGAACACGTCCATCTTATAACCACCCTTCGTTTCCCTTAATTGGGAAAAGGCCCGCAAGGCTGGAGAAACTTTCCCCAAGGCGCTATAACCGCGGACACGCCAAGACACGGAGCAAGCAGCAAGGGACTGGAGTTATTGAAAAGATGGATCACGGCATTCACAGGTAGGTTAATGTGAGCTACGACAATACAATACAAGCTTTTTGTGCTGTCAAGACTTCCAAAATTCGCTGTGACTACTTGAATAAAGATAGATAGATGACTCAAACTTGGTGGAGTACGCACCATTGTAACCGATATCAAGTATGCCAATATTATGGAAATGGATTATGTTGTTGAATGTCTTTTTTTAAGACAAATTCATTTCATAGTCTCTCTTTATATGACATATGTGTGAAGCCGGCCCCCCCCCTCCCCTCCCGCCCCACTCACCCACGATTGAGGCGCCTGTGTACCACTATACACGTATAAGCTTTCGTCACCCCCTTCCTTCACTCCTCTAACCCCGCCCCCCACCCCTCCCACTCACACTCTCCATCGTACCCACCCAATCAACCACCCACATCACCTTTCACGCGCGCTTGTCTTGGCTTTGTATGCTTGGTCTCAGGCGAAGACGCTTTCAGTAAGAGGGACAAGCGCATGTATTAAATAAATAATATAGCTATAGATGCTGGCGACATAACAAACAATGCTGTGCTTGTCATATTATTATACATGGCACATGGTGAGGATAATGAGGATAACGGTTGAAGATGGTGTGTGTTACAGAAATCTGAGCCACATGGGAGAGAGAAGGGTAGTTGACAAGACAAAAAGAGCTCAAACTCAGTCCATCAAAGAGGGAGCTGAAACCCACTCTGGCCTGGAAAGAGATGAAACCAACTCCGGCCTGGAGGGTGCTGAAACCCACTCCGGCCTGGAAAGAGATAAAACCCACTCCGGCCTGGAGGGTGCTGAAACCCACTCCGGCCTGGAAAGCGATAAAACCCACTCCGGCCTGGAGGGTGCTGAAACCCACTCCGGCCTGGAAAGAGATAAAACCCACTCCGGCCTGGAGGGTGCTGAAACCCACTCCGGCCTGGAAAGAGATAAAACCCACTCCGGCCTGGAGGGTGCTGAAACCCACTCCGGCCTGGAAAGAGATAAAACCCACTCCGGCCTGGAAAGAGATAAAACCCACTCCGGCCTGGAGGGTGCTGAAACTCACTCCGGCCTGGAGGGTGCTGAAACTCACTCCGGCCTAGAGGAATATGAAACCCACTCCGGCCTCGAGCGAGCTGAAACCCACTCCGGCCTCGAGGGAGCTGAAACCCACTCCGGCCTAGCGGGAGCCGAAACTCACTCCGGCCTGGAGAAGGCTGAAACCCACTCCGGCATAGAGAGAGCCGAAACCCACTCCGGCCTGGAGGGAGCTGGCCCTGAAACTCCATCCTACGTGCTGTACTGTTGTTATTGATATCTGGGGTCCTCTAAATGGCGACTACTATTAGAACCATAGCGACTTGTATGTGTATATTTACATATATTGTAAAACTGTAATACAGACTAAAGAGCGTCTCGATTGTCAGCACTGTCTTCGCCTTGGTAATTGCCCATCTTCTTGATATTTTCCCCTTGATATATGATATATGCATTCTAACCCACTGTCTATATACCCGCCTAATAACTTAATATATGACACGTGAGCTGTTCGATTGTATGTCCTAGGGACTTAAATACCATGCATGTATTTTAGCTAAGATTAAGAGTCAATATATGTAGCTGTAACCACGTTTGTATCTTATCTAATTCCTAGGTTTAATGTTTCAATCATATCATCGATATCTCTCCCTGTTAGAAA
Source organism: Arenicola marina (assembly GCA_964019135.1). Classification (NCBI taxonomy): domain Eukaryota; kingdom Metazoa; phylum Annelida; class Polychaeta; family Arenicolidae; genus Arenicola; species Arenicola marina. The sequence continues at coordinate 41,761,184 of OZ025253.1, read as the reverse complement.
ACAATTGAGGCATCAGCAAATATAATGCCGAACAATTTAGTACTGACGGTTTCCAAAACGAGATGCAAAACATGCATCGGCAAGACAAGCGCCTTATCCACATGTCCTGGTATTAATTGCATACCGTATACGTCAACTAATACACTAAGAATCTACATACATCACTTCTGAGATTCTGAAAGAGATTGTTGTATGAGTTGCTTTAATTTAAGGTCTTAACTTATTTGCGATCCTGTTATATATGCCAGACGTACTCCAGGCTACCTAAATGTAGGTAAAAAACATCGGCTCTAATAGAATGAATTATACCAGCGCAATACATTTCGAAGCAGTATAGCCTTTGTCAATCAATATCAGTAGATAACGTATATATTTACCATATAGACATGATACACGAAATGGCACAATTCGTCGGCACCAACGTAAGTGTTACCAGGAATATCGCGCCGAAAACAAATCTATAGTCAAATGATTGCGCGTAGACACAAAATGTATTGTAAATGCTAACCAACGACAGAACAAGCCATCAAAGTTACAGAACAATATATACGGCAAACCCTTTTACCTTTATTACTAATTTGCACTTATCTCTAAATATTGCACATCTCTAAATATTTGTACATATCGAATTTTAATTATTAATGCATTTCAACATATGTTTAGATAATTGAACCTATGTTCAAATGTTCCACATATCACTATTTTAAATTGACTTATTCAAATGTTCCACATATCACTATTTTAAATTGACTTATATCTTCATAATTGCACATATGTCCAAACATTTAGAGATATGTCCAATTATCTAATGCTATGTTGAAATTAGTTGAACATGATATTAAATCATTGATACACCTATCTAAATATTTGACATACCTATTTTGTATTGCGACGCACCTGAAATTGAAGTCACACTTCCCGACTTCTGGGGAACCAAATGTAACCCCCGTTATTCCGTCAATGAAACAAATTTGTGGATCGACGGTTCTTCCATGTTAAGGTCATGCACTATTGACTATTGCCTCGCCAAGACACTATTAATGAACGTCGTTCAAAGCCAAGTCTCAAACACGCTTTAAAACGCGGTTCTCCAGTATTCAACAGACGGCGCCTCGAAGCTCTGCACATGCAAACCGCTTTACTACGTAACGGCGCTTCCAGGGCACTCCGACGGCCGGGCCCCCGCGGCCTGCACATGCACCCTGCATATGCCCTGCTCACATAGACCCACCGACGCCTCGGCCGAGCTAAAAAGGGGGAAATTGGCCCCAAATCGGCCCCAAATCGGCCGTGACCTCGGCCGACCTCGGCCGAGCATTGCTGCCCGGTGGCTCATTTCAGGTGCTCGGCCGAGGCCTTTCCAGTTTTAATGCAGACATTAAAACCAGGCCGAGCTCGGCCAATTTCCTTAGGTCGGCGGAGGTCGGCCGACCTCTCGGCCGACCTCTCGGCCGAGCTCGGCCGATTTGTGGCCGCTTGAAGGAGTCGGTGGCGTGATCGAGCTCTGACGTCGGCCGAGCAGTCTTAGTCTATGTGAGCAGGGCATTAAACACGCAACGGCGGTTCTAGGGTACTCCAGCGGCCGGCCTCCAGGGGCATGCAACTGCACACCGCATTACTACGCAACGGCGGTTCTATAGCAATTGAGGTTTGGCGGTTAAAAGGATATGCATAAATATTTATATATGTCAAACGTGTATGTCAAATTATTTATGTCTGTCAAATATTTGTCAAATTATTTCAGAATATTGGGATTTGGACATGACATTCAAGCTTTTAAACATATATCTAAATAGCATCGAATTTAGCATATGTGCAATTGTTTTGATGATATGGTCAGTTCATTTAATGATATGTTCAATTCATTTAATAACGCCCTGTTTACGGCCTCCAAGCTTGTCCGCTCCCAAAGAAGCGGGCCGGAGCGCGAGCTTCGTCTGGCACAGGGGAGAGCATAGTGGTTGTCTTCTGCCGTTTGTGGCAGCATAGAAAACGTAGTACCCACCGTTTAAACACCTAATTTCTGTTCCGTATATGTATATCCACAAAAGGTAGAGGACTCGCTAGGGTAGAGGGCCCGCTAAGTCGTAAGGTTTGCTACTGCAGAGGGCCCGCTAAGCCGTAGGACTTGCTAGGGCAGAGGGCCCGCTAAGCCACACGGCTTGCTACTGTAGAGGGCCCGCTAAGCCGTACGGCTTGCTACTGTAGAGGGCCCGCTAAGCCGTAGGGCTTGCTAGGGTAGAGGCGCCGCTAAGCCGTACGGCTTGCTACTGTAGAGGGCCCGCTAAGCCGTACGGCTTGCTACTGTAGAGGGCCCGTTAAGCCGTAAGGCTTGCTAGGGTAGAGGGCCCGTTAAGCTGTAGGACTTGCTAGGGTAGAGGGATCGCCAAGCCGTAAGGCTAGTTACTGTAGAAGGCCGGCTAAGCCGTAGGGCTTGGGTTCACTAGGGCAGAAAGCTCTCTAGGCAGGAGGGGCCGCTAAGGTGGAGAGTTTGGTAGGGTGGAGGGCTCGCTAGGGTGGAGGGCTCGCTAGGGTGGAGGGCTCGCTAGGGTGGAGGGTTCGCTAGGGTGGAGGGATCGCTAGGGTGGAAGGTTTGATAGGGTGGAAAGCTCGCCATGCTTGGACTAACAGAGACTGTGACTGAGGGCTTGCTATGGTGAAGAACTGGACGGACAGTTCGCCCTGCCGAAAAGCTCGCTAGGGTGGGGGGCTCGCTAGGGTGTGGGGCTCGTTAGGGTAGAGGGCTCGCTAGGGTGGAGGGCTCGCTAGGGTGGAAGGCTTGCTATGGTGGAGGGCTCGCTAGGGTGGAGGGCTCGCTAAGATGGAGGGCTCGCTAGGGTGGGGGCTCGCTAGGGTGGAGGGCTCGCTAGGGTGGAGGGCTCGCTAGGGTGGAGGGCTCGCTAGGGTGGAGGGCTCGCTAGGGTGCAGGGCTTGCTAGGGTGGAGGGCTCGCTAGGTTGGAGGGCTCGCTAGGGTGGAGGGCTCGCTTGGGTGGAGGGCCCGCTTGGGTGGAGGGCTCGCTAGGGTGGAAGGCTTGCTATGCCAGACCGGAGGAGTAGGATGAAGCGCTCGCAAGGGTGACGATCTCGCCAGGCTTGAGGCTCACTATGGGGGAGGGCCGCCTAGGCCGGCGGGCTCACTATGGGGGAGGGCCGCCTTGGCCGGAGGGCTCACTATGGGGGAGGGCTGCTTTGGCCGGAATGTTCACTATGGGGAAGGGCTGCCTTGGCCGGAGGGCTTACTATGGGAGAGGGCTGCCTTGGCCGGAGGGCTCACTATGGGGGAGGGCTGCCTTGGCCGGAATGTTCACTATGGGGAAGGGCTGCCTTGGCCGGAGGGCTCACTATGGGGGAGGGCTGCCTTGGCCGGAATGTTCACTATGGGGAAGGGCTGCCTTGGCCGGAGGGCTCACTATGGGGGAGGGCTGCCTTGGCCGGAGGGCTCACTATGGGAGAGGGCTGCCTTGGCCGGAATGTTCACTATGGGGAAGGGCTGCCTTGGCCGGAGGGCTCACTATGGGGGAGGGCTGCCTTGGCCGGAGGGCTTACTATGGAGGACAGCTGCCTTGGCCGAAGGGCTTACTATGGGGGAGGGCTGCCTTGGCCGGAATGTTCACTATGGGGAAGGGCTGCCTTGGCCGGAGGGCTCACTATGGGGGAGGGCTGCCTTGGCCGGAGGGCTTACTATGGGAGAGGGCTGCCTTGGCCGGAGGGCTTATTAAGGGAGAGGCTGCCTTGGCCGGATGGTTTACTATGGGGAAGGGCTGCCTTGGCCGGAGGGCTCACTATGTCGGAGGGCTGCCTTGGCCGGAGGGTTCACTATGGGGGACAGCTGCCTTGGCCGGAGCGTCTACTATGGGGGAGGGCTGCCTGGGCCGGAATGTTCACTATGGAGAAGGGCTGCCTTGGTCGGAGGGCGCACTATGGGGGGGGGGGGCTGCCTTGGCAGGAGGGCTTACTATGGGAGAGGGCTGACTTGGCCGGAGGGCTTATTAAGGGAGAGGCTACCTTGGCCGGCTGGTTTACTATGGGGAAGGGCTGCCTTGGCCGGAGGGTTCACTATGGGGGAGGGCTGCCTTGGCCGGATGGCTTACTATGGGGAGGGCCGCCTTGGCCAAAGGGCACACTTTGGGGGAGGGCTGCCTTGGCCAGGGGGTCACCATGGGGGAGGGCTGCCTTGGCCGGAAGGCTCACTGTGGGGAGGGCTGCCTTGGCCGGATGGCTTACTATGGGGAAGGGCTGCCTTGGCCGGAGGGTCACTATGGGTAGGGCTGCCTTGGCCGGAGGGCTCACTGTGGGGAGGGCTGCCTTGGCCGGATGGCTTATTATGGGGGAGGGTTGCCTTGACCGGAGGGCTCACCGTGGGAGAGGGCTGTCTTGGCCGGAGGGCTCACTGTGGAAGATGGCTGCCTTGGCCGGAGGGCTCACCTTGGGAGAGGGCTGCCTTGGCCGGAGGGCTCACCGTGGGAGAGGGTTGTCTTGGCCGGAGGGCTCACTGTGGAAGATGGCTGCCTTGGCCGGAGGGCTCACATTGGGGAAGGGCTGCCTTGGCTGGAGGGCTCACTAATGGGGAAGGGCTGCCTTGGCCGGAGGGCTGACTATGGTGGAGGGCTACCTTGGCCGGAGGGCTCACTATGGGGGAGGGCTGCCTTGGCCGGATGGCTTACTATGAGGGAGGGCGGCATTGGCCGGAGGCTCACTATGGGGGAAGGCTGCCTTGGCCAAAGGGCTCACTATGGGGGAGAGCTGCCTTGGCCGGAGGGCTCATTATAGGGGAAGGCTGCCTTGGCCTGAGGGTCACTATAGGGGAGGGATGCCTTGGCATGAGGGTCACTATGGGGGAGGGAGGCCTTGGTCGGATTGCTCACTATGGGGGAGGGCTGCCTTGGCCGGTAGGCTCACTATGGGGAAAGGCTGCCTTGGCCCGAGGGCTCACTATGGGAGAGGGCTGCCTTGGCCGGGGGGCTCACTATGAGGGAGCGATGCCTTGGCCGGAGGGTTCACTATGGGGGAGGGCTGCCTTGGCCAGATGGCTTACTATGATGGAGGGCTGCCTTGGCTGGTGGGTCACTATGGAGGAGGAATGCATTGGCCGCATGGCTTACTATGGGGGAGGGCTGGGCGTTCTATGGGGGAGGGCTGCCCTGGCCGGAGGGTCACTAAAGGGGAGGGCTGCTTGGGCCGGGGGGCTCACTATGGGGGAGGGCTGTCTTGGCCGGATGGCTTACTTTGGGGAAGGGCTGCCTGGGCCGGGGGACTCACTATGGGGAAGGGCTGCCTTGGCCGGAGGGCTCACTATGGGGGAGGGCGGCCTTGGCCAGAGGGTCTCTATGGGGGAGAGCTGCCTTGGCCAGAGAGCTCACTGTGGCGGAGGGCTGCCTTGACCGGAGGGCTCACCGTGGGAGAGGGCTGTCTTGGCCGGAGGGCTCACTGTGGAAGATGGCTGCCTTGGCCGGAGGGCTCACCTTGGGAGAGGGCTGCCTTGGCCGGAGGGCTCACCGTGGGAGAGGGTTGTCTTGGCCGGAGGGCTCACTGTGGAAGATGGCTGCCTTGGCCGGAGGGCTCACATTGGGGAAGGGCTGCCTTGGCTGGAGGGCTCACTAATGGGGAAGGGCTGCCTTGGCCGGAGGGCTGACTATGGTGGAGGGCTACCTTGGCCGGAGGGCTCACTATGGGGGAGGGCTGCCTTGGCCGGATGGCTTACTATGAGGGAGGGCGGCATTGGCCGGAGGCTCACTATGGGGGAAGGCTGCCTTGGCCAAAGGGCTCACTATGGGGGAGAGCTGCCTTGGCCGGAGGGCTCATTATAGGGGAAGGCTGCCTTGGCCTGAGGGTCACTATAGGGGAGGGATGCCTTGGCATGAGGGTCACTATGGGGGAGGGAGGCCTTGGTCGGATTGCTCACTATGGGGGAGGGCTGCCTTGGCCGGTAGGCTCACTATGGGGAAAGGCTGCCTTGGCCCGAGGGCTCACTATGGGAGAGGGCTGCCTTGGCCGGGGTGCTCACTATGAGGGAGCGATGCCTTGGCCGGAGGGTTCACTATGGGGGAGGGCTGCCTTGGCCAGATGGCTTACTATGATGGAGGGCTGCCTTGGCTGGTGGGTCACTATGGAGGAGGAATGCATTGGCCGCATGGCTTACTATGGGGGAGGGCTGGGCGTTCTATGGGGGAGGGCTGCCCTGGCCGGAGGGTCACTAAAGGGGAGGGCTGCTTGGGCCGGGGGGCTCACTATGGGGGAGGGCTGTCTTGGCCGGATGGCTTACTTTGGGGAAGGGCTGCCTGGGCCGGGGGACTCACTATGGGGAAGGGCTGCCTTGGCCGGAGGGCTCACTATGGGGGAGGGCGGCCTTGGCCAGAGGGTCTCTATGGGGGAGAGCTGCCTTGGCCAGAGAGCTCACTGTGGCGGAGGGCTGCCTTGGCCAGAGGGCTCACTGTGGGAGAGGGCTGCCTTGGCCGGGGGGTCACTATGGGAGAGGGCTGCCTTGGCCGGAGGGCTCACCGTGGGAGATGGCTGCCTTGGCTGGAGGGCTCACTAATGGGGGAGGGCTGTCTTGGCCGGAGGGCTGACTATAGTGGAGGGCTGCCTTGGCCGGAGGGCTCACTATGGGTGAGGGCTGCCTTGGCCGGATGGCTCACTATGGGGGAGGGATGTCTTGGCTGAAAGGCTCACTATGGGGGAGGGCTGTCATGGCCGGATGGCTTACTTTGGGGAAGGGCTGCCTGGGCCGGGGGACTCACTATGGGGAAGGGCTGCCTTGGCCGGAGGGCTCACTATGGGGGAGGGCGGCCTTGGCCAGAGGGTCTCTATGGGAGAGAGCTGCCTTGGCCAGAGAGCTCACTGTGGCGGAGGGCTGCCTTGGCCAGAGGGCTCACTGTGGGAGAGGGCTGCCTTGGCCGGGGGGCTCACCGTGGGAGATGGCTGCCTTGGCTGGAGGGCTCACTAATGGGGGAGGGCTGTCTTGGCCGGAGGGCTGACTATAGTGGAGGGCTGCCTTGGCCGGAGGGCTCACTATGGGTGAGGGCTGCCTTGGCCGGATGGTTTGCTATGGGGACGGGCTGTCTTGGCCGTAGGGCTCACTATGGGGGAGGGATGTCTTGGCTGAAAGGCTCACTATGGGGGAGGGCTGTCATGGCCGGATGGCTTACTATGAGGGAGGGATGCCTTGGCCGAAGGGTCGCCATGTGGGAGGGCTGCCTTTTCCGGTGGTCCACTATGGGGGAGGGATGCCTTGGCCAGAGGCCTCACTGTCGGGAAGGACTGCTTGGCCGGAGGGCTCACTATGGGAGAGGGCTGCATTGGCCGGAAGGCTCACTATGGGGGAGGGTTGCCTTGGCTGGAGGATCGCTATGGGGAGGGCCCTGATGTCACATGACGTCATTGACGGTTGCAATGAATGATGAACCACTGCAGAACTCCTGTGATCATAGCTAAAGTGAAACGCTCCACAATTTCGTCGGATCATCTTAGCTAGTCGTCTTTTTTGACGCACACGTTCCGCTACCGCGAAAATAGTTACGAACGACACAGGTTGCCCCTTGATACAACGGATGACGTCAAGTAAACCAAATTCCCTACGACGTATAGGCCTAATAGCGGATTAATGACCTATACAAGACTGTAACCTCATCGCGTCATGGTGACGTCATGACGTGATGCACGGCGAGGCAAAGTATAAAACCCCGAGCGTTTGTATCCCTAACCCAGATTTGCCAAGTCGTAAGTAAGGCGGCAATAGCTGTGTCTAGTCCTTCAGTATTTGACTTGCCGAAATGATAAAATGTGTTATAGTTTAGACTTTAGTTGCCGTTGTCGTCACATTATCGCCAGACATCTCTAGACATATGCCTTTTCTCGACACGTTGTCCCCTGTCACGTCATCACCAGACACATTCATTCGAGGCGCAATCTGCAATCTAACTGATACATGTGCACCCCTCCCCCTTTACCCTGGCCCCGTTGTGACCGATTGGAAAAACATGATCGACAACATTTCTTCAACTTTAATGTTTGCATGTCAATGAATTTTTGTCAATTTTGTATCAGACGGAGATTCCATTACTTTACAGATTAACGGAGATCAGCTCTTCTAGCAGTCATGGGAGGAAAATCGAGCCGAGAGCCAAGGTAAGCCACCGGCTTTTCCAAATGAGAAATCACCTTTTGTTACTGTTATTTGATGTTCTTTTGAATTGATTACTTAGTGCGAAATCAATAGTCACAATGGAAAGGGAGGGTTTTGTGTGTCTTTTTGGTCCATTTTATTTCAGCGAGTGGTGCGTGGGGTGGGTTGTGGGGGGGAGCCCCAGTTCTGTGGCTGTAAGACGGGCTAATATCTGACAGGGCCCGTCAGATTTGTTCCCGTCCTACAGCCACAGAACTGGGGCTAGTGAGGCGGGGGGGGGGGGGGGGGGATATATGAGCGACCGAATTATGTATCTTAACTTCGTTAGTGCGCATTAAACGCAATATTTAATGTCGACTAAAATAAGATGACCGGTACTTTTCTCCCTAACGCACCCGCTCACCCTACGGCATATGTATTCTTCTCTACAATTTAATATGCTGCAATTTCCTCTCTCAGCCTTGCCTTCCTCTACCTCATCATCGCTATCACAGGTTACAAATATACATGATATCTACACCCCTCAGCCCCCCCCCCCCCCCGGCCGTGATCTCGATGGGTGACCGGCCGCTGGTCGCGATGGGTGACCGGCCGCTGGTCGCGGTGGGTGACCGGCCGCTGGTCGCGGTGGGTGACCGGCCGCTGCTCACGATGGGTGTATGTATATTCGCCTATTATTACTAAACTGGTTCATTGTAATTTTCAGACAGCCGCGCCTCTTGGCCCAGGGTGAAGTCGCTCTCGAACGCGTGTGTGGAGATCCGCCACAAGAAGAGGGCGCCATCCGCCGCGCTGCCTGCACGGCGTTCCTGCTCGCCGCGGGCGCCGGGCAGGTGCACTGGCACCCGGAACACCTCGATCGACTGCTGCGCCAGGGTGCCAAGATCCAGAAGAGGCAGCCGGAAGCGGTGTCTGACTGCGGCCATCCCGTGCAGCTCAGGACGCACCTCACGCTGCACACCATCACCTCGGGGAAACAGCTTGCGTCGTCGGTTACGTCACGAAAAGCGATGAAGCTACTAAAAACTGTAACGACCGGTTGCATTGCGGAATGGCGAGACGGTGCAACAGCTTTTATCAAACGTAAACCAGAAGACCTCCTTGTGTTTCATTCTGGGTGGCAAAGTGCCCCGAAACTGATTCAAGTTTGGAACGTGAATGGCCTATCCGCGGAGCTGTCCAAAATGTCGCATGGGGAAGTGACACTTACTCTGTTGGACATTACAAGGTAAAATATATTTGTTGCATTAAATAAGCGTTGCTTGTGCTTTGATCACATGGTGTCTCGATTTTTTTAACTTTTGCGTATCTGGGTTAGACATACGTCTACATATATTTCCAGGCGCACAATGATGCTTTAGGATCGGGCATGTAGGCATAATTACAAACGATTCTTTCCGGGATGCGCCGTTGTGAGGTCAAAGCGCATATGTTTCAGGTTGTTAAAAAGCCCCATGGCGGCTATGCTTTCGGGGTGTATTATTGCAATTGTCAGTCACGTTGGAGATTTCACCAGGTCCTCCTTGCACGCCTCATAACTTGTGCTTACTCGATATATAGATGCTATGTGTAGAGTTACTCTTTCATATATTCCTACGGCTGCGACACGCTGCTAATCAGGACTGAATCAAGGCGGCAATGACCTTTCAGTGTGGCTTTCTGAGAAGTGACGCACTGCAGTTATTAATAGAATGTATATAATCTTATGGGTCGTGTGGGCACATCTCCGTTAAATATCGTCATCTGTTCCGCCTCAGGCTGAGCCGCAGAACAACTGGGTGATGGGTATGCGCCCTGGTATCTGCATTTGGGGCAATTTTCATCCAACCCCGTGTGATAATTGTCTCTGAAAAGAGTGGTTCTCCACCCCGGGCTCTTCACGCATTGAACATATTGAAAAAAAATGCACTAAACAAATAAACATCTTTGTCTAATTCTTTAGGAATTTTAATTTTCAGGCAACAGCTACAAGATTTGCCAGACTACCATAAGCTGAGCGAACTGAGGTAAGTCACCTGTTAGTCGATGAGCAATCGTGTAATGAAATAGATAGGCAGTCCCAATTAACCACCGCCATCAATAGCACTGGTGCCATATGTATATATAACTATAATGCGCTCAACCACCCGCATTTAAAAAAAAGTAATGTAAGAGCATTTCGCCTCCTGTCATTTTCACGGAGAGCTGCATACGAGAGCCATCTCCGCCAATAATCTGGAAAAGTGCTACTTGTTGTGCCAGAATTATACAATGTACCTGTTTCAAAAGTCTGGTCACTAATGTTTTAACCTCTTTCAAGTAACGTTAAACGTTCACCCTGTGCCCTAGCCCTCATACATGGCTATCATGCGCACTGGTATCTGACGCGCGAGAGAGCCATGAAGTACAAACTACATGAGACCAGGAATTGATGGGGGTGTCCGTGCATCGTGTAGCTTTTTGCCCGTATCATTAAATCGTCTACCATCCAATTCAATTCAATTCAATATCATTAAGATCGAATGCATACATACGTAAAATACAAAACAACGTGATAACTTAACTCATTCTTACTCTGGAGACTCGAATTAAGACCACAAAGTTCGCTAGCATAGGAGCCACAAAAAAAAATAAAAATAAAAATGAAACAAAAATTATCGCCTAATCGTAATGGGGTTACATTACACTGATATGTATGTCAATGTAGGGATCTTGCGAGAAATAAATTAAACATTTACACATAGACCAGTTCTAGAAATATTTTAAACAGAGGAAGACCTCTAATAACCTAATCATTTTTACAAATATAACAATTAACTAAATGACATTCCAGAGAATACTTAAATTTTTGATATATTTTGAAAATCCGTCTAGTGCATGTGTCTCAATCTTATTCAACATAATATCTGGCATTTGGTTTATACATCTGGCAACGCGATATCTCAAACATTGTTCGGCAAACTTATGCTTCACACGTGTAACTAACAGATCATCCTTGTGTCTTGTGTTGTAATTATGCTGATCCGACAATTTAGAGATAGGCAATTCAGTTAAAAATAATCTGGCAGATCACCGTGGAGATACTTGTAATAAAATTTTAGTTGGTGGTAAATCATTATGTCAGCCAACTTCAATATACTAAATTGTTTAAATAATGGTTCTGAATGAGAAAGATAAGAGCTCTTGGCTATGATACGAGTCGCCTTTTTTGCAATAGCCTTATACGATCAGCTTGGTAACCCCATGCTAGAACATTATTATGTAAATGGGGTAGGATTAAAGAGTTGTATATAAGTTTCAGAACATAGGATGGTACGGTATGTTTTTACTTAACATGACTCCAATAACCTTAGATATGTTGGAAGATCTCTTGTTAATGTGACCTTTCCACTTGAGATCCTTCTGAACTGTCAGTCCCACAAAGTCAAACTCATCTACGCACTCTAGAGGTTTGTTATTTATAGACAAGTGCGGAATTCTAACAACTTTGCGCGGCATACAAAATATCATAAATTTGGTTTTTGAAACGTTAACTGATAACTCATTTGCACATAGCCAACCGTATATCTTAGAGAGTTCATTATTTAACACGTCATCAACAAGCATATTATCAGACGATGACGCGACGCAGTCAATGTGCTACACAGAGTTGTATCGTCAGCATATACAATGGCTCTAAATAGTTGACTAGTGTGTGACATGTCGTTCACACATATAATAAATAGCAAGGGACCCAGAATAGAACCTTGAGGTACCCCTCGAGATATTTTCGTTACCGTTGATTTAACATCTCCCAAGTGTACATATTGATGACGATTTGTTAGATAACACTTTAGCAAAGAAATAGTTGGTTCAGATATACTATAGTGTTTTAGTTTATGGATAAGAATATTATGCTTCAACGTGTCAAACGCCTTCGACAAATCCAGATACATACTGAGAGGAACCTCACCCTCATCCAATTTTTGCAAAGTTCGATCAAATAATTCAAGCGCGGCAAGCTGAGTGGAATGTTTCTTTCTGAAACCATATTGACCGTTGTAAAAGAGTTTTTCTTTCTGAAAATAGTCATAGATTTGATCATAAATAGTCTTTTCGAATACCTTTGAAATTGCAGGAAGAACCGAGATAGGTCTATAATTGTCGATATTGGAAGCATTTCCTTTCTTAAAAACAGGAGTTAAATTTGCAAGTTTCAGTTTGTTGGGGAATATTCCACTAGATAGCGATTGATTAATGATTAAGGCTAACGACTCACTTAGATTTAATTTTAGTATCTTAAGTAGTTTCACAGATGGCCCATCATGCCCAGTGCTTAGTTTAGGTTTGAGACCGTCGATGATTTTTTTTTACTGTTGCTTTAGCTATAAGCTTAAATTCATTTTGGAATTAACCGGTGATCCGAGGTATGGAGAAAAAGAGGGATGGTCTTCAGTTTGAAGTCCATCACAGGCTGTCGAACCAACAGAAGAGAAGAATGCATTAAAAGTATTTGTTACGACTACTTAAGTTCTCCATTTATGTTAAATTCTTCCGGCAATGATTTATTCTTCGCCCTATTGTTATAATTCAGGACTGGGTTAATTGCTTGCCACGTTTTTTTTATATCCCCCTTACACTTATCGAAGTAATTATAATAGTAGTTTTTTTTTGCAGTACGGATACATTGTTTTAAAGTATTATTATACGTTTTAAAATTTACGTTTAACGTATTATATTGTGAACTAGTAGGCGGAGTCATCTTAAGTTTCTTATACAATCGATCCTTGAATGCAATAGATTTGATGATACCTTTCAAAATCCAGTTTGACTTTTTATGCTTTCTTTTATTAAACTTCACAACTTTATCCGACAAAAAGTATCTTTGGATTTTACTAAGATATCCTGTAACATATCGTAGTTTGGGTTAGGATCCGTTCCCAATTCATGGTTTAGTCTACTAAACACATCTAAACCTTCCACGTGATCTGAAAACAATTTAATTGCAGCAGGATTATTATTTCTAATTGTGACATATGCGGGAGATTTTCTCGTTGCCTTCTGCTGTATGTCTAGACTGACAAAATACGGGAAATGGTCTGATATTGATTTCACTAAAATACCAGAAACAGCAGACTGCATGACAGGGGAGATTCGTACCAGATAATTATCTATAAGGGTTCCTTTATACTTTGAAAGTCTTGTTGGAAATGTAATCTTTGGAAAGAACCCAAGGGATGTGATACTGTCAAAATAATTACTAAATGCAGCTTTTTCATGAATTTGATGCAAGTCAATATTGAAATCTCCAGTTACTAATAATTGACCGCTCTTTCTCTCAAAGAGAGATAGTATTTTAGAAAATTCCTCGATAAATGTCGAGTAATTCTCGTTCACGTCGCATGGCGGCCTATATATATTTCCCAGTATAATAGTTCTATCAGTTTCCATTACCTGTATAAACTGACCTTCCCAAATTTCAATAGGAAATAGGAGTCAATTGGAATATCTAAAACCGAGAAGCTTAGCGTATCTTTTAAATATATCATTAGCCCACCATGCTCACTGCAAGTTTTACCTTTGGATATAAGCGTATATCCATCAATATGTAATAGGGATGTATCTGACATGTCGCTTAACCATGACTCTTGCATGCATAAAGCGGAAAATTTAATACTTTTCTTGCATAACATATCAATCATTATTTGAAGTTCATCGATCGTAGCATTGATGCTGGTCACATTCATACTAAGGATGGAAAAGTCACCGGTCCTGTTTTGCAGAACAGGATCCAGTTGATTTAACTCATAATAGGGAGAATGCTGAACATATTGGTTAGCAGGGTCTACATCTCGAATATTACCATTAACTGGGATTGCTCCTCCTAACTGTTGCAAAAAAATCATTTACATTCACAGGCATTAAATAAAAGCAGAAACAATACTTTCATTTCCCCAATGGGACCAACGCGAAAGTGATGCGATGAAGTGAAAATATAATATTAACAATATTAATATTAAGAGTTAACATGCTCTGCGTCATCACCGGTCATCTTCAGGGTTTCAATAAACGAGTTTGTATTTAAACCACCAAATTATTGTAAAATGACACCGTCATTATCCGTCTCTAACATATGAAAAGTATAGTTGACTTATCATATATAAGATAAAATGTAAGCGTTAATAAATTAAAGATACATAATTGTACCCTGCGCATAAGCATAAATATATATACAGTTTGGTTCACCCGTGTTGAACATACGGGGAACCAGTTGGTGCCTTGTATTCGCGGCAACATGAGTAAGAAAAATGGGGGGTGGGTTGGTGAGGGGAGTCGGGAGAGACGAGAGTTGGGGGTGGACATGGAAATAGATGTGTGAGAGTTGATCGGTCAGGTGTGGTCTCACTACGCTTGGGCAGGTTCGCTGAGGGGTATTTAAGCGTTTATAATGGAAGTGGAGCGCTTAACACAGGCGAGGTAACTTTGAAGTCACATGGAACATACATGAGCAATAGCCGTACAGTCGATGTGCACACTGGCGGTTTAGCCTGTAATAATTGGGGAGTGAAAGATCACGGGACGGATATCAGGCACTTTACCTGACTTTAATTGTACATTATTGAGCGACTGAAGAAGAGAGACGTACGTTAGAGAGATATAACCATGATGACGGGGAATAACACCGAGCCAGAGTTGGCCGCTGGTCGCGAGCAGCAGTCAATCTGATTACCATGCCTGCTTCTATGCTAAAAAAAAAGCAGGGCAGGACCAAGTGGGTTCGGGGGGCGGGGGGGGCACATTTGTTTACCGACAGCTGAGGCCATTCAAAGAGAAACATACCACAATTTTGATTGGCGTATGCAAGATATGACGAGGACGAGACACTGGGGGCACATTTCAAAGCATCCATTCATTGAGCGGGACGCTGCACACTAACACAGATACCCATACCATACTTAGTTGGATACATGACGCTGCACATTGACACAGATACCCATACCATACTTAGTTGGATACATGACGCTGCACATTAACACAGATACCCATACCATACTTAGTGGGATACATGACGCTGCACATTGACACAGATACCCATACCATACTTAGTTGGATACATGACGCTGCACATTGACACAGATACCCATACCATACTTAGTTGGATACGAGACGCTACACATTAACACAGATACCCATACCATACTTAGTTGGATACATGACGCTGCACATTAACACAGATACCCATACCATACTTAGTTGGATACATGACGCTGCACATTAACACAGATACCCATACCATACTTAGTTGGATACATGACGCTGCACATTAACACAGATACCCATACCATACTTAGTTGGATACATGACGCTGCACATTGACACAGATACCCATACCATACTTAGTAGGATACGAGACGCTGCACATTAACACAGATACCCATACCATACTTAGTTGGATACATGACGCTGCACATTAACACAGATACCCATACCATACTTAGTTGGATACATGACGCTGCACATTAACACAGATACCCATACCATACTTAGTTGGATACATGACGCTGCACATTAACACAGATACCCATACCATACTTAGTTGGATACATGACGCTGCACATTGACACAGATACCCATACCATACTTAGTTGGATACATGACGCTGCACATTAACACAGATACCCATACCATACTTAGTTGGATACATGACGCTGCACATTAACACAGATACCCATACCATACTTAGTTGGATACATGACGCTGCACATTAACACAGATACCCATACCATACTTAGTTGGATACATGACGCTGCACATTGACACAGATACCCATACCATACTTAGTAGGATACGATACGCTGCACATTTACTACGATACGGATACACACTCAGCAGGATACATGTGGCTGTGAATACCTGTGGCTTCGTGGTGTAGGCCTTACCGTCTGTAAGTCTGAGGACCTCCAGTGCTGATTCCAGTGCTCTTTCCAGCAGTTTGAACCTTAAGGGGCCTGACTGACTGTTAGAGGTTTGGCATGTCACAAAGACAACAACGTCCAGCATGTTATGTCTCTGCAGTAGATACCTCAGGTATCTCCCGGTACCGTGATCGCCGTCGTCTTGGAATCCTGTCTGGTGGCCGTCCTGTAGGCGATAGGCAGCCACGTTGTGTGCCGCTCCTGCCATGGCCGGGTATGATCCAAGGGGATGACATGTAATTCCACAGTTGCTGAACTCTTCTTTATTTGCCTTATCATCGCTATGTGTACCCAAGAAAAGGCGGGGGTAGGGTTACCCATGAATGGCCTCGACTCCTTCGTCGTTCTCGTGAGAACGACGAAGGAGTCGAGGCCATTCATGGGTAGGGTAGGGTCTGCCCCCCTCCCCCGCCATAAAGCAAGCAAATGACAAGGACTATTAAAGACCCCTCCCCTCCTCTGCCCCTCCCCTCTTTTACGTGACGATGATATCCTATAAGCAATGTTATGTTTTGACCTTGGCGCAAGTGCCCCCAGGCAAGCCCGCTTCTCTAGGGGCACAACGGTAACTATGTTAAAATCCTTCGACGTTAGTAGAGAATCGCTTGTAGCTTTTATTATAATGTGGGCGCGTACAATAATAGTGCTTACGTATAGTATATACCTTGTTCTATCTTCTGACATCAAGAAAGTGTGTCAACACTAGATTATTGCAGTCATATTTTTGCGAAGAAATGTTGGAGCATGCGACTTTTCCCTACCAACCGCTATGCGTATGCAGCGCCACCTGGCGAATCCCGCCACCATTTGAACTATTTGTAGCCTGGGTCCCAAATAGCCTGGTTCCGCGGTCCCAACTTTGCTCGCTCAGCAAGGGCCCGGTGTTAACCACCATTAACGGCCTTGACCTTTGTGGGTGCAGCTGAAGCGGTGCCAGGCCGCGGCGTTATGTCAGTGAAGACTGTTCTCTAACTTTGAAGGTAGACAAACATGTCAGTCGGCAAACGTATTCCCCAACGTATACGTATGGATTATTAGCCATAAATATGCATTGATTGAGTGGATAAACTCTCTTGTGTATTACATTTGCGCATCCATGTCATATCAGTTCGTGACAGTCCAGAGAAGCATTGTATTGGTGGAAATGCCACAACTTTAAAATGCTGCAGAGTTCTCAATATTTAATATAGGCGCATAATATTTTGCACAATTGAAGTTCAATACACTAGGTTTCTACAGCATTCCCTGTAATCAGTTGACACAGCCCCACAAAAAAATTATTAGCTCTCCCCTCTCTGACATATTTCATTAATGGCGGTGCATGAAATGGTTGGGAATGTCACTTAGAAATGCTGCAGAGTTCTTAATATTTACTATAGATGCATAATATTTTGCACAATTGAAGTTCAATACACTAGGTTTCTACAACATTCCCTGTAATCAGTTGACACAGCCCCACAAAAAAATTATTAGCTTTCCCCTCTCTGACATATTTCATTAATGGCGGTGCATGAAATGGTTGGGAATGTCACTTAGAAATGCTGCAGAGTTCTTAATATTTAATATAGATGCATAATATTTTGCACAATTGAAGTTCAATACACTAGGTTTCTACAACATTCCCTGTAATCAGTTGACACAGCCCCACAAAAAAATTATTAGCTTTCCCCTCTCTGACATATTTTATTAATGGCGGTGCATAAAATGGGTGGGAATGTCACTTAGAAATGCTGCAGAGTTCTTAATATTTAATATAGATGCATAATATTTTGCACAATAGAGAAAAGGTGGCGCTTCGACGAAAAAAAAACTAGCATTGAAAACGTCTATCATTGCTCCAGAAGGGAGGTCCGGACGAACCAGACTCCCCCCCCCCCCCGCCCCACCCTCCCCTTGTTGACATGGCAAACCAAGGCAGACGGTCACAGAGTATTTGAAAATATCTTCAAATCATTGTTTATGTACATATGAATAATTTGATCTGTGGGCGGTCTAACTGGTACACTGACCCCTGTCCGTTATGGGCGGCCTGACTGGTACACTGACCACTGTACGCTGTGAGCGGCCTGACTGGTACACTTACCACTGTCCGCTGTGAGCGGTCTGAATGGGGGGGGGGGGGCTATTGGGTCGTCCGGGGTACCCCATTGTGAGCAAGGATGCCCCAATTCATTGACTGGTTGTTGAGCCCCCCCCCCACCCACTCCTTCCAATTACAACCTATTCGCAACATTGCGTAGAAGTCACTTTGCCTAACCACCGTGGATGCCCGTCCCAGGCATATAATTTTTTAATTGACTTTGTAGACTGAAATTGTAATTTGCACCATATCGATACACATGTGTGTCAATAATTGGCTCGTAGGTGTCTTGCATCACTGGCAGCTGGGATTTATCTTAACAGCATGAAAACAAAAATGGGAGTTAAAAAAGTTCTTTAAATTAGTCCTTTAAATTGATCAACGGTATGACTTAGATAGCAAGACAAATCATTGTGTATGTTAATCAGGGTCCGTAACTGATCCGTGTCCTTGTGTCCGGTATTGGTATGTTACTCGTCTGGCATCACTGCTTCTATGGCTTTTTCTTGGAAGGTGCGTGTAATGATGGCAGTGACCGACCCTTGTAGTGCATGGGCGCATTATGATCAGTTGATCAGGTGACCTGTGCCTCTCTGCCTCTCAACAACCACCACCCACAATATTAATGGGATGGGTCAGAGTTGAGGGGGGGGTGGGGAGCGGGGCAGAGGGGATTTGGTGCCTAGATCTCGAAGAATAAATAATTGAAAACTGTATTCGCGGTTCACGAAGAATTTAGTGACAGAATAGAAGGGGTTGGCGGGGGGGGCTCTACTCTATAACCGTTTTTATATGAAAACGCTCTACTCTATAACCGTTTTTATATGAAAACTCCTAGATTATAATGAATGTAAGTCCATAGTCACGAAGGGTCGGCTAAGGCTACATTCCCAGTTCACCCTGAATTATCTTCCTCAGTGCCTGGGTGGCAATATTCTACAAATGTGGTCCGAGGGTGCCCCGTGATGCCTGAGAGAGGAAACATTTGTGATAAAACTATAGATCTACTCTTACATAGAAGGGGTGTACCCCGGAACTCTCCCAATCTCAGTATTAGAGTCACTACACCCCCCCCCCCTCAACGGTCGGTCTTCATTATCAATTCACGGTGAAATAAAAAGCCCCCTCCCCCCCCCATTAATTATTGTGGGTGGTCCAGTACAGAACATACAGTGCCAATGAAAAAACTGCATCCTCGCTCAAACAAAATGCCCCCAACCGCCACACACACAGTGGATCCGCGCCTGTCTCAGGTTATAAACATGAAGTTTTATGTTATGATGTATATATAGCCTCTTGGCCTCGTTATTTTACAACCCGCCAAAACCCTGTATTTATATTTAGCCTTTTGGCCTCGCAGTTTGACAAACAAATCCCAATCTGTACCGGCCTTGACCTTCGCGCTCCGTCCTCAGCAGCGAAGTTGACGCGTGGCGCGTGACACCATAGTCACCGAAATGATATGACGTTCGAATTCTCACGCGCCGATCGCACTCCGCACAGTTTGTTTACTGATCGTCGTCACCGCAGGCTGTAGTTTTTGTCAGTCGGTCGGTGTAGCCATTCCCTCCCAGGAGGGTGACGATGTGGCATATTGGATTAAATTCTTCCCACTTCAGGTGCGAAATAAAGCTAGCTCTAACCTTATTTGCCATTCGGCATTCCCTCCCAGGAGGGAGACGATGTGGCTCCTGGATTAATCACGGTTTGGCATTAATTAGCCTCTCTTTCCCCCTTCGCTATCAATCTCGCGTTCAATGACGTTTGCCATTTGGAC
Source organism: Arenicola marina (assembly GCA_964019135.1). Classification (NCBI taxonomy): domain Eukaryota; kingdom Metazoa; phylum Annelida; class Polychaeta; family Arenicolidae; genus Arenicola; species Arenicola marina. The sequence goes on along the minus strand of OZ025253.1, from coordinate 41,741,270 downwards.
AAAACTTTAACCCTGTCATTGTCAGCCTGTCATGATATCTAAAGTCTTTATAGCCTGAAAGTTCAGACGTTACAGTCCTGACACTTGTTCTTGTGACTGTGACTGTGACTGTACAGTCGCAAGAACAAGTCACGTGTCAGGACTGTAACGTCTGAACTTTCAGGCTAAAGTAAAGGCTAAAGTCTTTATTGCTCTATTGTTGTGGACTATATAGACATCATCTAACCTGATGACCTATAACACTAGCCTAGCCTTTTAGTATCTAGATGTCCAAATATGTTTCTATTTTCTGTTTACAGTTTCTCTTCAGGTGCGAAATATGGTTAGATCTAAAAATTATTTGCCATTCCCTCCCAGGAGAGAGACGATGTGGCTCCTGGACCTGGATTAATTAGTCTCTGTCTCCCCCTTCAATATCGTCATCAGCGTCTCCGAGTCCCTCGTTCAATGGGACAAAACTTTAGACTTGATTCATTGTCATTGTCAATCTGTCAGAATATTTATTGGTTCTCCATCTTGACTATTGTAGACAATACCTTGAGTCTTGACATATTGCATAAGTTACTTGTAAATTAGTAACCTAATTTACGAAATGAATATCTACTTGACAATGTAAGAAGACTCAAGCTACATATCTATAAAGCTTATAGGCCTAAAAGTAAATCTTTAATAAACATTAACGAAAATAAGCTTACTAGACCTATTTAAGTTATAGAGTTTTATCAGATCATTCATCTGACACACTTTACAATTACAGTCTAGAGCTATTGCTGTAAACTACATGTTTTCTCTTTTGAAAACAAAATGTCTAAACCAGTTTATTGTTTTCTATTTAAGGTCAACATCAGCTGCAAGCCCCCCCCCCCCCCAGAACCTCACCCACGGCACCGCCACCCCCCAGAAAGGGACGCTTCAGGACCTCACCCCTGGCCCGACTACCCCCCGCACCCCCACCTGGCGGGTGGACCTGCCAGGGGTGTACGACCCCCAGAACGCCATAGTCCGCACCTCCCGGTTACGGGTGGAGCGCCGACCCCCTGGCACCCTGGCGGAGGAGGCGGCCACGCTGGAGGGGGGCACGTTCGACTGGGGTCACCCTGACACGGTGGCCCGGAGTAAAGCCTTCCAGAGGTTAGTCTGTGACCTGGTTGCGGCGGTGGGTAGGAGGGACCCCCTGTTTGCCAGACACCGGGACACGCTGGTCGGCAGTCATGGCGACGGGACAGATGTCAGACCGAAGGCGAACGAGTTTGATATTTTAGTTAGTGTGGCGTGGGAGGGGGTGAGGGTGGTGAGGGAGGAGGAGGGGGGGAGGGTGGAGTATAGTGTGTGGGTGAGTGGCAAGGCCCTGGCCGCCTGCCGGGAGAAGGGGAGGAAGAATGTCCTGAGAGGTGAGCCCCGTGTCGTGGAGGGGGTGGAGGAATGTGAGGTGGGCCCTGAGGCCTTTCGCAACCGCTGGGCGGACGGGCTGGATGCCGTGCTGCCCACCGTCACGCTCCCGGAAGGGTCTGACCCACTACGGCATCCTCTCTCCCTGGTACACCAGGGTGAAGGTCGGCGCCACAACTGTCACCCTGTCTCTGGTGTGGCGGGGGGAGACCCGGCTGACCTGTGACCTCACCCCCGCCTTCCCTGTCCCCCGGGAGGCCCTGAAGGGTGTCACCCAGCAGGCGATATGCCGCCTGGAGGAGGTGGCGGGGCTGGAGCCGTCCTCACACCCCGTCCACCTGGTGCCGGGGTGGCAGGGTAGGGGCGTGTGGTTACCGACGACGTGTGTGGTGGAGACGCACGCGCTGGTCGCCCTCGGCCACCGCTCACCCCCCGTCGTCACCCTCATCCGGGGCCTCAAGCTCCTGGCGCCGCGCTACCTCCAGTGGTGCCCCCTGGATGAGATGGAGGAGGAGATGAGGGAGGCCAGGGACACCCTGGCGGCCCTGGGGGGTGGGGGAGGGGGGGCCCGGGGGTGTATCGGGGGGTTGGTAGACGTGGAAGGGCTCTCTGAGTGTGTTAGGCAGTCGCTGAGGACCGGGAGTCTGAGTCTGCCAGAGAGGAGGGAGGGGGAGGGGGAGTGGCAGGCTGGGCGGGGGGTTTACTGGAGCAGGGTGGCGCTGGTGGTGTCCGCCACCCACACAGCGCACCGGGCGGCGCGGGGGGCTGGGGGGTGTCAGGGTGAGTGTGGCCTGTGTGAGAACCTGACCCGTCAGGCCCAGTGGCTGTCATACAGGGACACTGCCCGCCACCTCCACCCCGCCGTGAGGCAGGCTGTGGGGCTGCCACCCTCACCCCTACTTGAGGTCTGCTCCGCCTTCCTCAAGTACCTCGTCTTGAGGGACCTGGTGAAGGAGGGGGTGAGGGGGGTCCGTCAGTACATGAGGGAGCTGGCGAGTGGGGGTGTCCGCCACCCCCTGCTGAGTGGTGAGGGGGTGCCGGACATCGATCCGCAGTCAGCGCGGGGAGAGTGGCTGGACACAAGTCTCCCAGAGGACAGTGCCTGGGCGCGGTCAGTGTGGCCTGTCTGGCTCTTGTTTCCCCGCCCCTCCCTCTATGATTGTCACAAGGAGGTCTGCCGCCAGCTCTGTGACGTCACACAGGTCACGTGATCACTGACACACCAACCACGTCACGGGTGTCGTATCACGTGACCCCAACAGGTGACGTCACAAGATGGCGGCGGTTTGTTTACATCCGGTGACTGGGGGGAGGGGGGTAGTTAGACGAGGGGGTAAAAGGTGTAGTGGGGTAGACGGTAGGCCAGAGGGGGGTAGTTGGAAGGCGGGGGGGGGGGGGGGTGAAGGGTATGTGGAGGGCTAGGGAGAATTTATTGGTATGCGACAAAAAACAAAATGGCGCCCGTTTGTTTACCTTTTTTCAAATTTTCGCTTTTGTTCCTTTCATGGCTCCAGGTCCGTTTTTTTTTTTTACTTTTTTTTTATCACTCGCCATTGCATTTAGGTTAACCCTCATGTATGGGAATGATTTCAGGTTTGAGCACCTGATAGGCGTTGGAGTGGGGGGGGGGGGGGGCCGAACTCGCTAGCCTTCGACTGACTCTGATCGCTTTGACTGTCGACTGCCTGGTCCGGTTACTTCCAAAGTTAAAAAATTTAACTTTTGGTTTATTTTATTTGGAGATTATTATTTTATATGCTTAATTGGTCCGTAATAACAGCTATAAGCTCCGATATTTGTTAGCCTCCTAGCCAGGTCACAACCCTCTGGAGTGTTTGTTTTACAAGAGAAAATACAATAATAGGATAATGTTTTCTTCTGAATGTTGTTGTATATGAAGCGAGGGCGGTGTAGCATACGGCGCTCCATACTTTGTTGTATCTGGTATTATTGCTGTTTCAACTTTACTGTTTTATTACAAACAGTCTATAGCAATAGTGCTGTGTTATCATTATGTATACTTGATACGTGTCTGGTTGTAGGTAGATGTGGAAGTAATGCGGTTCCACTTGCAGTTATGTATTACTTGTAGTTAGTAATGCTCGGGCATTGGATACGCAATATGTGTGGGTAGTAATTATATTGTTCATGGTTGCATATTTTTTTGTATTAACTTTGAGAATTGTTGAAGACACAGCTAGAGTATGCCATAGGCTAGTTGGTTTTTATTGACAGTGTCAGTGACTGTCAAGTGTCAGGCTGTCAGAAGTAAAATACTGGTCTAGATATCTTACTTTAAATATTGAAGGTATCAGGTTACTTTATGGGCATTATTGTCCTAAAAGTTAGTAATAGACGTGAGTTTAAAACCTGCTGGTCACTTGTGTAAATTATTATATTAAACAGCAATTGAAGGATTTACGCTCTCGTCTAGCACGCTTTGTTGACAAGCTGTAGAATTGACAGTTGGACAGAAATGTCGCTTCAAGCTTCCAAGTGGAGCAAATAGAAGTAATTTAGTAGAAACTTACCTTAATCAGGTGAATTCTCTGTTATACGTGTAGTATTTGATAAATGCCTGGTATAGAGCATGGTATTTCGATGTATAGCCGCGGAAAGATTCATAATTTGGTAGAAAACTTTCGGAAGTTTTGGCTTGCAAATGTTGTCACGTCACCTCGCTCAGCCTATAAAAGGAGCGCTGTCTGCACACACCGGGCAGTTGTCACTGGACAGCTGACCGTGCAACATCTCACTGTCCTCAGGTAGTTATTTCATTTATTAGAAACTTTTAGGCATTTGAGTGATATAACGGAATTTATTATGCGCGTGAGATATGATTATAGACAGTAGACCTTTTAGGGAGTTTTTTTAGTAATTATTGCCTGGTAGGACACAAAGTCGAAAACTGGGGGTTTCTGTAGTGTTGCTAATGTACGGATTTAGAACAAGGGTAATTTCTTCGCGCGTCTCCAAGTCGAAAAAGTAGACATAGGAAATACTCCACTTATATCATCTTGTATCTACTTAAGCCTTTGTATCGAATAAGTCAGATGAACCTTTGTCCATTGAAATAAATAAGTAAATTGCACACTATAAAGACTTTTCATTGACGCACACCATACGAAGCAGAGAACGATTCGCTTGACTTTGACGATGCGAGAGAGCCACACCTGACATTGACTGAATAACACCGAATAACTTTCCTGATTGACCATTTGCCACCGCTCGAGCTTATTTCCATAACAATATTAAGAATAAAATAATCGCCTACCAGCACAACACACAATTTAGTGTTCCTTGCATTTTTATCTTTATTGCACCTTAGTGCGTATAACGAATAAAAGCAATTAATGGGACAGATCGAAAACATGTTTGGATGTATCTGCAGCTCAAGAGTTTCATAAGAAAACCCTAAATGTAAATGCAACGGCACTAAGTCATTCAAATTCGTGCTTAACTGTCGTTTTCCTTGAAAACATGATGGGGTTGTGGGGTTGTTGCAGACGACAAGTTGTCAGTGAGGGAGGGAGGCACGACTGGATGCCTGTTAAAACTGGCACGTAACAAGACTAATTATATGACACCTACTTAACTAAGACCTGATTAAATTACACGCAAGAAGGTGTAACTATGAAGCCTTCATTCTCCTCGTCATTTGAACAGAACAATGGAAACCAATCTCTATTTAATTAACTAAGTATGGGATAAACGTTGTTCAAGCTATTCAGAACTGTTTTCACTGGTTGGCAAAAAAGGCTACTAAGTTGATAGGGAGATATTTTGAAACCAGCCATCAGGTCTAAATGTGCAAATATATTGGGTTGGAAACAGCTTGTGAGGGAACGTTTTAATGCTATGCAGCCGAGAGTAAATGGATAATTATTTTAGAGGAATCGTTATGCTTAAACAGTACATTATCATGCCGAACTTTTTACACATAATTTCTTTCACGGCGCATTAACACACAGTTGTACAATTATTTCTGTCTCGGGCAAATGCGCGGTTTCACATCGGGGAAATGACGACACATTTTCTGGCCTACATCGAGCCACATGACCGGGGAAAGCGGAAACCACACTGACCCGTGGCGTAAACCACACTGACCATGGGCGGATACCACACTGGCCAGTGGCCGACACCAACCTTAGTAAAACAAACCACAACATCTAACCGACGAAATATATGTTTAAGGCTCGGTCAATCTATTCAAATGATTGCCGTCGCACTATGCAACAAACAAACCGCTTCTTGACTTCTGTCATATAATACGATAGATTTAAAACTGGCTCTTGGTTAGCAGCAGTCAACTTCAAATTAGCCACTCGATTTGGTGTTGAACGACTTGTATTGGGACGTTATGAGGCAGTAGGGCTGGAACAACACGGCCCTTCGTTCATGGGTCCGTTATGCTTCCACAAGGACTTAGCGAAAAGAAGGCGCGGTTCTACGATTTTTTCACCGAGCTAATTCTGAGGCACTTTCGAGTGTTGGGTTCAGATTATTGTTTTGGGCAGTGGATATGGTTGGGGTAAGACAACGTAACAACCTGTGAGAACACTGCTGCGACGCACGGACAAGACAACTATGGCTCTTGGGGACACTGCTGCGACCCAAGATGTAGATGGCAGACATACCACCAACACTGCTGCGACCCGTTGGGACACTGATGCCACGACCCATGTGGGTGCTGATTCCGCCCGTGAGAACACTGCCACAACAGTGCAATCCGTTGGTGACACTGCGAAAACCCGTGGGTTTCGATCCGTAAGGACACTGCTGCGACACCTGGGGGCTCTCTTGTGACAAGTGAGAGCACTGCTGCGACCCGCAGGGACACTTCTGCGATTTGCGGAGACCCTACTACGACCAGCGGGGGAATCAGTGGGGTCCGGCTGAAATAAAATGGACCATCGTTGACTTCACGAGTCGGCTATGCTCTCTTTTACAGGAGCGTTTCGCATACTCGGGCTTGGTTGCGGCCGAATGACTCTAGGTTTGGAATAATCCCAGTACAACATGCGCTCTGCGACTGAACATTTTCGCATGGCGCGTAATTGTCACTTCTCCGGAAAAACTTTGACGTGATTTGTTCGAGAAAAAGCATATGTGGTGGCTTCTCGTACGAGAAGAGTTTATTTCAGCAGAAATATCCTATCCTATCCGCGTTTAAAAGTTCAGACAGGATATATATGTGAGACTTGGGCTGAAATAAATCCATCTCGCACTCGAACCATTGTAGATATCACATCGTGAATGGCGACCACATTGGTGGCCACGACACTGACCAGTGGTGGACACCACACTGACCGGTGGCGGACACCACACTGACCCGTGGTGGACACCACACTGACCCGTGGCGGACACCACACTGACCCGTGGTGGACACCACACTGACCCGTGGGGGACACCACACTGACCCGTGGCGGACACCACACTGACCCGTAGCGGACACCACACTGACCCGTGGGGGACACCACACTGACCCTTGGCGGACACCACACTGACCCGTGGTGGACACCACACTGACCCGTGGGGGACACCACACTGACCCGTGGCGGACACCACACTGACCCTTGGCGGACACCACACTGACCCGTGGGGGACACCACACTCACGCGGCGGACACCACACTGACCGGTGGGATAACTACCGCGACCCTGTGGAACACAGCCGCGACCAGGGGAAACACTACAGCAACCAGTGGGAACATTGTTGCAACCCGTGAGAACACTGTGGCGACCCGTGGGAACACTGTGGCGACCCGTGTGAACACTGTGGCGAACCGTGGAAACACTACCGCGACCAGTGGGAACACAGCCGCGACCCGAGCGAACACTGCTGCGACCTGCTAAAAACCTGGCGCGACCTGTGCCAACACTGACGCGACCGGGGGAAACACTGCCGCAACCCGTGGGAACACTGCCGCGCCACGTGGGAACACCACCACGACCCGTGCTAACACTTTAGGGACCCGTGCGAAAACAGCCGCGATACGTGGGAACACTGCCGCGACCCGTGCGCCAACGGACATGTGGAACACAGCCACGACCAGTGAAAACGCAGCCACGACATGTGGCAACACATTCACGACATGATGGAACACATCCACGGCATGTGGCAACACAGCCGCGACACATGGGAACACTGCTCCGAAATGTGGGAACACTGCCACGACATGTGGCAACACAGTCACGACATGTGGGAACATTGCCGCGACCTGTGGAAACGTCGACACGACATGTGGCAACACAGTCACGACATGTGGGAACATTGCCGCGACCTGTGGAAACGTCGACACGACATGTGCGAACAAAGTCACGACATGTGGGAACACTGCCATGACATATGGAAACACAACCGCGACATATTGGAATACAGCCACGATATGTGGCAACACATCCACGACATGTGGCATCACATCCACGACATGTGGCATCACATCCACGACATGTGGCATCACATCCACGACATGTGGCCACACAGTCACGACATGTGGGAATATATTCACGACATGTGGCAACACATCCACGACAAGTGGGCGCAGTGCCACGACATGTGGGAACACAACCACGACATGTGGCAACACAACCACGACATGTGGCAACACAACCACGACATATTGGGACACTGCCACGACAAGTGAAACACTGCCACGACATGTTTAAACACAATCACGACATGATGGAACACAGCCACAACGTGTGGGAACACATCCACGACACGTGAGAACAAGCCACATGTGGAAACACTGCCACCCAATGTAGGAACACTGACACGATATGTGGGAACACAGCCACGACACGTGGGAACACTGCCACGACATGTGGCAACACTACAGCGATATATGGAAACACTGCCTCAACATGTGGGAACATTGCCGCGACCTGTGGAAACGTCGACACGACATGTGCGAACAAAGTCACGACATGTAGGAACACTGCCATGACATATGGGAACACAACCGCGACATATGGGAATACAGCCACGACACGTGGCAACACATTCACGACATGTTGGGACACTGCCACGACATGTGAAACACTGCCACGACATGTGGCAACACATCCACGACATGTTGGGACACTGCCACGACATGTGAAACACTGCCACGACATGTGGCAACACATCCACGACATGTGAGAACACATCCACGACATGTGAGAACACATCCACGACAAGTGGGAACACAGCCACGACATGTGGCAACACATCCACGACATGTGGCAACACTGCCACGACATGCGTGAACAAGCCACGACATGTGGAAACACTGCCACCCAATGTAGGAACGCTGACACGATATGTGGGAACACAGCCACGACATGTTGGAACACAGCCTCGACATGTGGCAACACATCCACGACATGTGAGAACACATCCACGACATGTGAGAACACATCCACGACAAGTGGGAACACAGCCACGACATGTGGCAACACTGCCACGACATGTGTGAACAAGCCACGACATGTGAAAATACTGCCACCCAATGTAGGAACGCTGACACGACATGTTGGAACACAGCCTCGACATGTGGCAACACATCCACGACATGTGAGAACACATCCACGACATGTGAGAACACATCCACGACAAGTGGGAGCACAGCCACGACATGTGGCAACACATCCACGACATGTGAGAACACATCCACGACATGTGAGAACACATCCACGACAAGTGAGAACACAGCCACGACATGTGGCAACACATCCACGACATGTGAGAACACATCCACGACATGTGAGAACACATCCACGACAAGTGAGAACACATCCACGACATGTGGCAACACTGCCACGACATGCGTGAACAAGCCACGACATGTGGAAACACTGCCACCCAATGTAGGAACGCTGACACGATATGTGGGAACACTGCCACGGCATGTGGCAACACTGCCACGACATGTGTGAACACATCCACGACATGTGGCAACACTGCCACGACATGCGTGAACAAGCCACGACATGTGGAAACACTGCCACCCAATGTAGGAACGCTGACACGATATGTGGGAACACTGCCACGGCATGTGGCAACACTGCCACGACATGTGTGAACAAGCCACGACATGTGAAAATACTGCCACCCAATGTAGGAACGCTGACACGAAATGTGGGAACACAGCCACGACATGTGCGTACAATTTCACGACATGGGTGAACACAGCCGTGACATGTAGCAACACAGCCCCGACATGTGGGAACACAGCCACGACATGTGGGAACACAGCCACGACATGTGGAAACACAGCCCCGATATGTGGCAACACTTTCCCGACATGTGTCAACACATTCACATGTGGGAACACTGCCGCGACATATGGGAATGTTGACACGACATCTGGGAATGTTGACACGACATTTGAGAGCACAGACACGACATGTGGAACACTGCCACGACATGTAGAAACACTGCCACGACATGCGGGAACACGACCACGACATGTAGGAACACAACCACGACATGTGGGAACACAGCCACGACATGTGGGAACACAACCACGACATGTGGGAACACAACCATGACTAGTTGGAATACAGCCACCCAATGTAGGAACGCTGACACGATATGCGTGAACACAGCTATGACTTGTGGAATGACAGTCACGATATGTGGGAATACAGCCACGACATGTGGGATCACATTTACGACATGTGGCAGCACTGCCGCTACATGCAAGAACACAGCTGCGACATGTGGGAACACAGCCACGACACGTGGGAACACGGCCACGACATGTGGCAACACATCCACGACATGTGGGAACACTGCCGCGACATGTGAGATCACTGCCTCGACCTGTGGAAACGTTGATACGACATGGGGAAACAAAGTCACGACATGTAGGAACACTGCCGTGACATGCGGGAACACGGCCACGACATGAGCGAACACAGCCACGACATGTGGGATCACATTCACGACATGTGGCAACACTGCCACGGCATGTGGCAACACTGCCACGACATGTGTGAACAAGCCACGACATGTGAAAATACTGCCACCCAATGTAGGAACGCTGACACGATATGCGTGAACACAGCTATGACTTGTGAAATGACAGTCACGATATGTGGGAATACAGCCACGACATGTGGGATCACATTTACGACATGTGGCAGCACTGCCGCTACACGCAATAACACGGCCACGACATGTGGCAACACTGCCACGACATGTGTGAACAAACCACGACGTGTGGAAACACTGCCACCCAATGTAGGAACACAGCCACGACATGTGGGAACACATCCACGACATGAGTGAACACAGCCGCGACATGTGGGAACACTGCCGCGACATGTGAGATCACTGCCCCGACCTGTGGAAACACAGCCACGACATGTGGCAACACTGCCACGACATGTGTGAACAAACCACGACGTGTGGAAACACTGCCACCCAATGTAGGAACGCTGACACGATATGTGGGAACACAGCCACGACATGTGGGAACACATCCACGACATGAGTGAACACAGCCGCGACATGTGGGAACACTGCCGCGACATGTGAGATCACTGCCTCGACCTGTGGAAACACTGCCACGACATGTGGGAACGTTGGCACGGCAAGTAAGAACAAGAAGTTGATACGACATGGGGAAACAAAGTCACGACATGTTGAAACACTGCCGCGACATGTGGGAACAGGGCCACGACATGAGTGAACACAGCCACGACATGTAGGAATACATCCACAACATGTTGAAACACTGCCACGACATGTGGGAACGTTGACACGGCAAGTAAGAACACAGCTACGACATGTGGGATCAAGTCGAATGTGAAGGACTCGACTTGGCGATGGTTGTCCATGTCAGATTGGGATGGTATATTGGCATAAATCCCAGTCTGGGAATGGAATCTGTAAGTGATAAAACACTGGTCATAATAAAAGTTAATCATAGGACAATTTGCGCCGTAAAGCCCATTCAGTTGAGTCTCTCTTGGTAGCTATCCACTGCCACCGTATAAATAACCTACATTTTTATTTAACACGTCCTTCCTTTGTTATGTAACGAATTTACATTATTATCAGGTTATTCAGACGCGAGAAAGGCGATAAATTATCGCGGTTCCCGTTTTAATAGTTATTATTGTCTCTGTTGTGAATTTTGTAACACGTGTGTGTAATAATTGGAGCATACGATCAATCCCAGAAGATAAAAGCTTTTAAGCGCATAGAATTATCACATACATATGTTTTAACGATAGATGAAATAAAGGTTCCCAGTCAGACAGTGTCAGTCACCACGCAATTTCAGCAGTACATGTATACATACTTTCACTGTCTGGCAGTATATATACCCGTCAGTGTTGTTGCCGAGTTTTGGATGGTCTTTTTTGTAGAGATGGACGAAAGTCCCAAGAAGCTCAATGCCCGGACGTGATGGCCGAATACACGGACTCAGCTTGGCGTCAGCTTTGGCGACCCCAATCCGGTTTTGGCCAACAGACTTGTTCCATCGCCGACCAGTGTTAGAGGCATTCGTTGAAGCACCTAAACAATAACTCTACAGTAAATAAGACACACTCAAAACGAGCTTCACACGTTATATTACAAAGCCTTCATACCAAGCATATCACTTTGGCCACTTATATGAGCAACCATTTGCCAAAAGCCATGTAAAGTTCATCTTAATGATGCTGTAGCAGTATTTTTCTCGCGTTGGCAAGCGTTGTAGAACGAATATTCCTGAACTGCGCATCACTGTATTGGCAAGAACCTTAAGTTTGCCCCGAAAACGATCTCTCAGGGCTACAACTGGTTACAAACCACCAAGTGCACACAATTCATCAGCGTCATCAGTATGTGTGTACTGTATTAAATACAGACGTGGCGTCCCTTCATGATGGTATTAAAACAATGGGAATGGCCAATTCAGTTTATAAATTATCTTAAAAAAGATCGAAATGTACATGTATGCATAATGTAGGGAACCCATAATTTAGTGCAGAGACCCCAGTGTAGCATACAGTTTAGTTAACCACAACAAGTAAGTCACCCCGGGGGCGTAGGGCCAGGGTGGACGAGTGGGGAGATATCCCAAGGGAGGCATGCAGCTACTGGCCGGGAGGGTTTACGACCGCTGACCAGCGGGGGGTCATCTGGTGTTGTAGTGCAGGCGATCGGGATCCAGAGATGCGGGCCGCGTATGTTTAGCGCTAGACTAGGCTAGGCGGGGGCGGTCAAGCTGTAGTTTATTTAGGAGGGAGGGTGGTTAAAAGATAGATTGGACGATCACGTTGCACGTTGCACGTGCCGGGAGTAGTATGGCAGTGGGGGTAGACGGGAAGAGCTTTTTAGGGATTTATAAAGGGATGCGGGAATGCAGAGGAGACCAGATCTTAACTACTTGAGCGGGAGGCAGAACTTGACAACTTGAGCGGGAACCAGAACCTGAGAACTTGAAATAAATCTAAAGAAACAGAAACAACTTGTGTTGTGGACTTATGCGCAATAGCTCTACAACTAGTGTCAGAGCTGGCGAAACGGATGTGAAAGAATGCGAAATGATTTATACAACCCGATAAGCGATAATACCGAGACAACTACAATAACATACAAGGTGTTGCTGACCGTTTCTCTGACAACACCTGCTGGTACCACTGTCTCCTGTTCTATATATCGTACGCTGTCATCACTTCACAAAGCAGCTCCTGTTTATCGGTAGGTCCGGCACCTCGGAGTACATGTCGATGTCGCCGGACAAAGCCTGACAGAGCACCGCTATCGATCCACCTCGTGTACAAAATGCTCCATTAAAAAACAATGAACAGCACATATAATATACTTCCAAATATAACAATGGCCGATTGAATATATCGAAGACGTTTTTAAAAGGAACCATAAACAGAGCACTAAAATTAACATCCACTACGTATTTGGGGCATACTAAATCGTATTATGTATAGGTTCTCATCCGCAATATACTGTACAGCTACTAGGACCAGCGCAAACAACAATCGGGAACGTCATTAAAGTAAGAAAATATACGTAAACCATGTTTCACACTGAGATACAACCAAAAATGAGATTTAGGTACGTCCCTGCAGGTTTTGGTAGTTAAGTAAATGCAACTAACAAGAACTTGTGAGTTATACATTATTTTCACAAACTTCAGCTTTTCATCACAACACTGGCTTTATTCTCTAATACCCGGGTGACACTTCAACTCACAACTTGAAACAGGCCATGAAACATGCAAAGGGCTTATATTAGCGAACAAACACCATAGTTGTAAGATGAGTTAAAGCACGACCATCCCAAATATAACCATGAAGAAACCGATACTCTCTCAATATCCTCTTCTTTTCTAGCTAAGCTTACCACATAACTCATAAAACTGGTAAAACATCTATGAATAAAAAGAACACGCAGGCATGCTCTTTATTTGCGTAAAAACAATATTCACGTCACACTTCAATGGCAAATACCTTTCGCTAGAAAGAAACTTGAATGCCATTTCAAATGTGACAGGGACGGTGGAAGAAAAAGACCGTCATAATTATCCTTAATGATGTTCACTTGTATTTGCGCCATATATTGACCTGCTGCAAAATGCTGAATTCATATCCATGTGACATTGCAGTGGGGTATCTAATAATAATTGCATAACAGAACTGAAATTTCATTAGTTTCAGTGTTCTTATGTATCGTAATTTGGAGAAACATAAAGCAAGAGACAAACTATATGTACCCACTAGAACTTACCGGTTATCAACCAGGAAGGTGGCAATATAAACCCTGCCGCAAGCTATGTCCCCCACAACGCTGTCGGTCAAGGCGTTTTCCAAATTGAGAACACAGGTCTTGGGAGACTCTGAATGGGTTGATAGTGCCGGAGAACATAGCTGCTCCATGGCGATGTAAGGGCCACAAGCCTCCAACTCTGCCATATGTGTCCTTTGCCGCGCTACAATTAAGATGTTAGTGTATAATTCAATTGGTTTTGAAATGAACTGGTGTTTTAGGCCGCTATTATGCACACAAACTGGGCCAAGAAACCTGACGGGGCAATGAAAGATAAATGAATGCAAAAACAAGCCTCAGGCCCCGATGCGCACTCAGAACCTTCTGATCTGCCCAGAGGTCTAGTGTGCTAACGTTGGATCTTCTAAATTAAAATGTACTCCAGCACATGATAGTCGGTAAATTAATAGTTTACAGACGAATAGTTTAGACAACATGATAAGCATTCCCGAATTTCTTAATATCTAACATCCATTACCCCCATTTAAGTCAGAGATTCAAATTATGAATTTGATGTCAACCAGAGTTATATAAGGCGTACGTGATCAGGTGAAAACTCAAAAACAAACCGGCCACGCTGAACCTAGTCGGGCACCAATAGCGGCTTTCCAATTTCCAAGTTCTGGCCTTGGTTCAGGACGTCTGGTACCCATTCTACGTCTGGTGGCCCGCCCCCCTCTGCGGGACCAGACGTAGAACGGGTAACACCTGCAGAGGGGGGCGGGCCACCAGACATTGAACGGGTAACACCCGCAGAGGGGGGCGGGCCACCAGACATTGAACGGGTAACACCCGCAGAGGGGGGACGGGCCACCAGACGTAGAACGGGAAGCACCCGCAGAGGGGGGCGGGCGCAAGGGCGTAGAACGGGTGACACCCGCAAGCGGGGAGCGGGCCACCAGACGTCGAACGGGTAACACCCGCAGAGGGGGGCGGGCCACCGGACATTGAACGGGTAACATCCGCAGAGGGGGGCGGGCCACCAGACGTAGAAGGGGAAGCACCCGCAGAGGGGGGCGGGTCACCAGACGTCAAACGGCTAACACCCGCAGAGGGGGGCGGGCCACCAGACGTAGAACGGGAAGCACCTACAGAGGGGGGCGGGCCACCAGACGTAGAACGGGTAACACCCGCCGAGGGGGGCGGGCCACCAGACATTGAACGGGTAACACCCGCAGAGGGGGGCGGGCCACCAGACATTGAACGGGTGACACCCGCAGAGGGGGCGGGCCACCAGACGTAGAACGGGTAACACCCGCAGAGGGGGGCGGGCCACCAGACGTAGAACGGGTAACACCCGCAGAGGGGGGCGGGCCACCAGACGTAGAACGGGAAGCACCCGCAGAGGGGGGCGGGCCACCAGACGTAGAACGGGTAACACCCGCAGAGGGGTGCGGGCCACCAGACGTAGGACGGGTAACACCCGCAGAGGGGGGCGGGCCACCAGACGTAGAACGAATAGCACCCACACGGCGGTGGGGGGGGGGGGGGCAGCACCGGTAGTGGAGGTTGAAGGCGGAGCAGAGGCAAGACGACGTGCAGAGGTGGGTGGGGCAGCCGCCGGCAGCCGACTTGCCGCAATTTCGGCCCGGGTTCTGCAGACTGGAGAGGGACCTAAGCCTTCAGACAACGAATGATGTTCTTCCTCCGAGACTCCTTTGTAAATAGAAGTCCATCGCCTTATAGGAGCACAAACAGTATCACATCGGTTACTGAAAGCAACGAGTACATACTTTACCGGCCTCGGGCTTAACCCCCTACTCTTTGCGAAGAAAGACCGTATACTTGGACCACACAGACGTGGCCACAGCGGGGCTCGAACCATCGATCCACGTGCTGTTAGGCTCTCAGGTGGCCTGAGCGCTGAATGCCAGTGCTCCAGCCCACTGAGCTATCGGGCCGGCCCCGCAATAAATGGAAAAACTAGGGAAAAAAACGCACCGGCAATATAAATAATGTACCGAAAATGCTGTCAGGCCGTTTATTTCTTTATTAACTTCACTTTATTTCTTTACGTAAAAAACTGTGAACCATCCGGTGACAATATTTCGGTGCCAAGTGGAAAGCAAAATACAGAAAACATAAAAGAAATTGACAATTAAAGTAACCGATAACTAGGTCCGTAACATGGCTCCCTTAAATTAGATCAGGAACCCACTGATCCATTTACCACAAACTAAATTAGATATTCATATACAAATAATATCAGTCACATAGGCTCCTCGTCGGGGGTCCTCGGTGAGAAGAGAGGAACCACTTTGTGTATGGGTCTATCGTACGCGGCTCTTCCCGTCGTCACTTTAATCTTGCGCACCAAGCCGTCGTCGCTGGGGAAGATCTGGCTGACACGTGCCAAAGGCCACTGGCATCGCGGGGTCTGCTCGTTCTTTACAAGGACGACGTCACCTACTTGCAGGTTGTCACGCGGCTTGTTCCAAGTGGATCTCTCTTGCAGCGTGGAAAGATATTCCGCACGCCATTTATTCCAGAACTCGTTGGCGAGAAACTGGACCTGGCGCCAACGCTTTCGGTGGTACTGATCTTCTCTTCCAAAATGTCCGGGTGGAGGCAACACGATTTTCGTTTTCAATGTGAGGATGCGATAGGGTAAGAGGGGCTCACCGCTATCCGATGACGTGGTATCAAGGTATGTTATAGGGCGGCTGTTAACCACAGCCTCGGCCTCTACCATCAGAGTGCGCATACTCTCGTCGTCTAGTTTGTCGCCGTGGGCGACGAGGAGAGCTGACAGAATATTCCTTACGGATTTGATCATTCTCTCCCATACTCCGCCCAAATGGCTGGCGGAGGATGGGTTCATCCGGAATGGGACCCAATCGCAGTTGTCTTTCAAGACCTCAGATGCAATAATGCTCTCGTCCAGAGCTGCCTTCAGTTCAGACTGGGCGCCGACGAAGTTTGTGCCCCAGTCAGATCTAAGCTGCGTTTATGAAGGAATCAGTCGACAGTGCATTGGCTGTTTCAATATGCACGGTTCTACTGGCCATACATGTGAACAGCACCGCCCACCTCTTCTTTTCGCTGCGGCCCTCTTTTATGTAGAATGGTCCAAAATAGTCGACCGCGCTGTAGGTGAAAGGGGGCGAGGGTTCCAGCCTATCTCTTGGTAGATCGGCCATTTTCTGCGAACTCGCCGATCCACGTAACCTCTTGCATGTGACACAGTTCCACAGACGGGATGCGATGGTGGCCCGTGCCTTAATGATCCAATAGCCAGATGCTCGAATTTCATCCAGGGTCTTGTTTCGGCCGGAGTGGCAGATCCTTTGATGGTAGTGATCCACAATGAGTCGCGTCACGTGGCTCTCCTTTGGTAGTATGACCGGGTGCGCTAAGTCACGTGGTATGCTTGCGCGCCGTATTCTGTCGCCGACCCTCATAATGCCATCGTCATCACGATACGGATCCAGGCGAAACACGCTGCTACTCCTTTTGATGCACTCGTTGCGCTGTCTGCACTGTTCCTTGCTTTCGGCATAGATCCCAAAATGGCGTAAGGTTTGAAGTTCGTCAGCGAAGACACTTTCTTGTGCGGCCGCAATTATCGCCTGCTCGGCTCTCACCAGCTCTGAAACACAGACTAGTTTGTATCCTGACAGGACGCGCTGTTTCCGGATCTCCGCGGAAGGAACGGCTGATGGTTTGTTCACCGACCTGAACTTCAGCAAGTCCTTAAAGCGTAGGCAAAGCGCTACTGCGAGCTTAGCCCGGTGCCAGTTAGAGTAGCGACTCAGTCTATCCAGAACGTCCGGGAAAGCCGCTTGCTTTTGCACCACGTGGGTAACCACCTTCTTGAGTTCAGGATCGTCCGGCAACACAGAGATGGAGTCACTCTCAATTGGGAGAGGCTCTGTTGACAGCAGGAAGGGGGGCCCCGCCACCATTCTTTCGCGTCGATCCGCTCCTGGGCAGTTAAGCCTCTAGATGCGATGTCAGCCGGGTTTTCTTTTGTGTCTACGTAATGCCAATCGTTAACGTCCGTCAAGGTTCTGATTTGTGCGACACGGTTCGCGACGAATGTGTGAAACCGTCGCGATTCACTTTTGAGATATCCGAGCACTACCTTACTGTCAGTCCAATAGTAGTGCTGAATTGTCTCATAATCCAACTGCTCCTGCAAATATGTACTAATCTTGGTCGAGACAAGAGTTGTTGCAAGGTCCTTTTCGTCAGCAGGACGTACGGTGAAACCATGCCTAGGGGGTCGTACAATGAACTTACGACCGATAGCATGCCGCCTCGCGTGAGAGGCTTCTGCTTAACCTCAATCCTAAACCGAAAGGTGTCGGATTCAACGCACCAGTCCATCCGAGGGTCCGCTCGATCGGCAGCATATATAGGGTGAGATCAAGGTTCTGGACGTCCTTCGCCCGCAGCCCAGGTGGTATAGCTGCAAGGACGGCCTTGTCGTTACACACGTATTTGTGTAAATTGAATCCACCCTTTTTGCACAATTCCCTGCTACTTTCTACCAACTGAAGAGCTTCTTCAGGCGTGGCTCCGCTGTTCAGTCCGTCATCCACATAAAAGTGATCCCGCACAAAGTTTGCCGCTGCAATTCCGCATTCACGCTCAAACGTATCTGCGCAGGCCTTGAGGGCATACTTGGCACATCCAGGGGAAGAGGTTGCTCCGAATAAGTGTACCGTCATTCTATATGTTTTGGGCATACCCTCGGTGTCCCCATCGTCCCACCACAGGAAGCGTAAGAAGTCCCTGTCTTCCGGATTTACTCCAACCTGGTGAAACATACCTTCAATGTCACAGCTGAATGCGACATCCTCTTCACGAATTCTACACAATACCCCTGTCAAGTTGTTTGTTTGATCTGGGCCGTGCAGCAGGTGACTGTTCAACGTTTCTCTATTGAATTCAGCGCTGCAGTCGAAGACGACTCTTAGCCTGTCATGCTTATTAGGGTGGTAGACCCCATGGTGAGGTAAGTACCACACCCTTCCTTCTGGACCAGACAACTCTTCCTTTGGTACGACCTCTGCATACCCACGGCTTATGATGTTATTCATAAACTTTGTATAATCCTCCTTGTATGGTTTATCATGATGAAGCTTTCTGCTTAGTCCGGAAAGTCTTTTCAACGCCATGGACTTATTGTCTGGTAGCTTGATTACATCCTCCTTGAACGGTAGTGGCCTCAAAGTGGCCATCTGAATGTCTATGCATGCCTTCGGAGAGCCGTTCCATGAAGCGCTGATCTTCCATGGACATTCCCTTTCCAGAATTCCTTTCGTTAAAGTCAAGCTCTAACATCTTGTTTAAGGCCAAGGGACTGGCTTCAGTAGCATGAGTGCGAAACGCTACGTGACAAGGCTTGTCGTTGGTAACGCTCACAATTTGAGCATCAGATGGATTCACAATACCAACGATACCCCAACCAAGGGCTGTGCGGACGGCCCATGGATCGTCGCCGGCGCCTCAGACGAGCTCTCTGGGTTTCAATACTCGTGGGCAATTCAGACCGATGAGCAATCCAATGTCCATGTCTTCATCATAAGGATGCAGGTGCTCAGCTATCGAGGTCAGGTGGGTCCATTGCCTTGCAGTTTCCGGTCTTGAAATTAAGTCCCGGTCGATGGGAATGTCATCCCGGACATAGGTCCCAGGGAGAGGGATGACGAGATTGTCTTGAACATTCGACACATTTTAGTCCACAAACAACTTCTGTGTCGATAGTAGTATCCGCCACCATGGTAGCCAGTCGTATCTTTACCGGCTCACCGCTAGCCTTCAGCTTTTCTTGCGTAGTTTTGGAGATGAAACAGGAGTTTGACTGGTCATCCAGCATTGCATACACAGTAATCCTCTCTTCTGGATGATCGTTGTGAAACAGATTCACTGGTACAATCGTACTGTTATACTGAGCTGACACGTCACCAGTGGATCTGGTAGCGTGCGTAGATGCACGCCCATCAACTTCAGTAGAGTTCCTCATCGCCTTTACACCTTGTTTTGTCGAATCCGAATCATCGACAGTCGTTGCGCCTGTGACTTTGTCGACGTGCAGCAATGTGGGATGGAGGCCACCACACGTCTGACAGTCCTTCCTGCGAGTGCATACCTTGAACATGTGTCTGCCGTTCATACAGCCAAAGCAATATCCTATCTTCCTCAGAAAGTGCTTGCGGTCAGTGGGCTGTAGGGTACGAAATTGACGACAGTTTTCCAAGCGATGTGGCTGTTATGCCGTCAGCTCTGTGATGTCGCACAGGTCACGTGATCATTCACATCAACCACGTCACGGGTGTCGTATTACGTGACTCGAACAGGGGAAATCACACATGGCGGCCAAGACTGAATTTAATTGAATTTAATATTGTCTTAAAGCAGGAGAGGCCAGCTGTACTCACACAGTTAATATCATGTCTTCTGACCGATGCGATGAACATCAAACCACATAGACAGTCGTTTGGTTCATCCTGAAACAGAAGGAAAACATGAAACATTTATTAGATAGCAGAAAGGACGAGTTTTGTGAGGGATAGCCACCTCGAGGTCATCGTTTGTGAGGGATAAACACCTCGAGGTCACCGTTTATCAGGGATAACCACCTCGAGGGCACCGTTTGTCAGGGATAACCACCTCGAGGTCACCTTTTGCGAGGGATAACCACCTCGAGGTCACCGTTTGTGAGGGATAAACACCTCGAGGTCACCGTTTGTCAGGGATAACCACCTCGAGGGCACCGTTTGTCAGGGATAACCACCTCGAGGTCACCTTTTGCGAGGGATAACCACCTCGAGGACACCGTTTGTGAGGGATAATCACCTCGAGGTCACCGTTTGTGACTGATAGCCACCTCGAGGTCACCGTTTGTCAGGGATAACCACTTCGAGGTCACCGTTTGTCAGGGATAACCACCTCGAGGTCACCTTTTGCGAGGGATAACCACCTCGAGGTCACCGTTTGTGAGGGATAACCACCTCGAGGTCACCGTTTGTGACTGATAGCCACCTCGAGGTCACCGTTTGTCAGGGATAACCACTTCGAGGTCACCGTTTGTGAGGGATAACCACCTCGAGGTCACCGTTTGTCAGGGATAACCACCTCGAGGTCACCGTTTGTGACTGATAGCCACCTCGAGGTCACCGTTTGTCAGGGATAACCACTTCGAGGTCACCGTTTGTCAGGGATAACCACCTCGAGGTCACCGTTTGTCAGGGATAACCACCTCGAGGTCACCGTTTGTGAGGGATAACCACCTCGAGGTCACGGTTTGTGACGGATAACCACTTAGAGGGCACATTTTTCCATTATACTTCCATACTCTCAAGTACATTTAGGCCTATGTGTGTGTTTTTATTGACCGCATATGGAGTCCTCCATTCGGCTTGTTTGAATAAAGAAATAATTGGTTAACTTTGAATACGGTAGCTTTGTCCGAATCTGACATATTCGTGAGTAAAAAATATGGCTGGAGATCGAAACCTACAAACAATACCATTTTACCATTGCTGAGTCACGCTTCTAGCGTGAGATCGGTATTAAAGTCGGTATTAAATCACTTCATACCGGCCTTAGTTAATACCGTTTTTATTTGCATTTGTGAAACGGTACTAACGGTAGTCGGTAGTACCTTTGCGACAATATGCCGGTATCAAGGTTAGGTTAGGTAGTATATAAGCGTACTAGCATTATTTGTACGTATAGTTATGGTGTGAACATGGTATTAAACATCAAGTGTGTAACCTATAGACATGTAGTTGTATTGATTTGTAGGCAATTGAAGATGATCTGCATGGACGTATACCAATGTCAGTTAGGGGCTTATGCAAAGCTTTATCACACTAAATGGGCATTTTATTGTTTCAGATCTGACTGAGAAAATGATTACCAATCTCTCTGTATGCTATAGCCTAGCTGTAACAACAAAATGTTATTTGTCACTATGCAGATGGCCTTGCCTGCTTAAACTTTGTTTTGATGTCAGGGGTCGATATACACGCAGTGTATGCCGTGTATGAAGATAACAGAGTAGAAGGGCGGTCTGGCCACATTTCTGTATTATATCTTTCATGGAAGTTTTCACTTGAATTGAGATGTTAAATTTTAAGCATGCAATCACATGAAATATGGACTGAGTTATAAAGAAATAACATTTATAATAATTATGATCCTAGACAGAGTGGAAACTTTACGCTATGTCTAATATGCCCTGCTCACATAGACTAAGACTGGTCGGCCGACGTCACAGCTCGCCCACGCCACCGAGTTCTTCAACTTTCTCACCGAGCTTTCATAGTTTTAAAAATCGGCCGAGAAGTCGGCCGACCTCCGCCGACCTAAGGAAATTGGCCGAGCTCGGCCTGGTTTTAATGTCTGCATTAAAACTGGAAAGGCCTCAGCCGAGCACCTGAAATGAGCCACCGAGCAGCAATGCTCGGCCGAGGTCGGCCGAGGTCACGGCCGATTTAGGGCCGAATTGGGGCCAATTTCCCCCTTTTTAGCTCGGCCGAGGCGTCGGTGGGTCTATGTGAGCAGGGCATAAGATGTGCTCGATAATCATTTGAAATTGACTCCAGGGGGAATTGTAACACATTAATATTGACATAAATAGAAGATGGGTTTCATGTTAAAGTGGAGTGTCCACTGTATAGTGACTAACTCAGACGTTAGTTACCAGGTTTAAGTTACCAAATCATCCTAGATAAGTCCCTATCTTTAATGGCTACAAGCAACACTCAAACGCTTGATGATTTGGGTTGTTGCATCTATAATATATTCAAATTGAGAATTAATTTCATCTGACGTATGTGTACTCTGTTGTTTTCTTTGTACAATGTCGCCGCGGACCCTGTAGCACAATGGAAACAATATAGGTGATTATGATGTATAAGATTTTGGTTATAATGCTTGATAAGATAACTCAAATAAATTGGTGAAGTATATACTGTACATGCTTTTTTTTTAATGCTTCGTAATGAATCTTTTACTAAAAAAAAATCATCGCTCTCCGCAGAATCTAGCGTTTCTTTCTTTTTTATGTTTGTGACCCCGCGAGACAGGGATACTTATGCTCTACGTCAATGCTATAAGCATCAACGGCCTGTGCTGCGCACCTTCCGGTGTTTGTTTGCCTTTACAAAACATCGACTAAAGCTGTTCGTGGATGCACAACTAACCACCGAATTTAATGCATATATCAGAATTATGACCATCAGAGTAGGTTTAGGTAACATATATGAGCGGTTAGTCTGTTGATAAACCAGAATGCGGCCGTGTCTTGAGTGACTATCAGTGTCAGGCGAGCTAATGTGTTGTGCGACGTTTTCCCTGCGGTGTGACGTAATCATTTGCACGAATCGCATGGCTGCGCGCGGTTTCTATGGTTACGTATGGACGTTCCTTGTGTATGGACTGATCAGGCCAGCACAATGGGGCCCTGTTTGCCGCAGAAATGCAAACGCCACACATACCCATTGCAGAAACCACACTGACCCGTGGCGGACCCCACAGTGACCCGTGTCGGCCTCCAAAGGGTCCTAGAGTTAGGACTCACTTTACTAGTTCGACGCTAGACATAAGTGGTCGTTGTAACCAGTCTAACGCTATCAGCTCATCTTACTTGGCTTGAAGTCACGAGTGTCGGTTATAGACTGTCTCGTCAAGGGGGTGTAGACAACGCTGCCTTGGGGGGTGGGTGGGTGGGGGGGGGGGCGGAGGGTTATTTTCGTCTCTCAGTAACAGGCTTTTCATTTCATCGTGAACTGGAATGAGGCAAATAATTCTTCGTTAAATAGGAATGGGTTAAAAAACCAACCGTCGTGATCAAGCATTTCCCCTTTTTCATGCGGGCGATAACCTTTTAATGCATCGTAAACTGGGAATAAAGACTTTTAATTTTTGTGATCTGGGAACCCGAAACCCTCGTACCATGACGTCCACGTGAGCTTAAAGGCCACACAAGAGTTGGACTCACATCACGGCACATATATTTAAACGGGCACATGAGCCAGAGCGTCGCTGAAGCCAAGTGGTCGTTAAATCCATTTGAGTGTGATCACTTCGGCCTTGTACTGTTATGAAGTCATCCTATTGTATAAAGTGTACATTAATTTTCAAGAATGTACTGTTTTTACTGCATAAATTGCGATTGACTCACGGAGACTAAACTATTTTCCTGTTGTACAATCTTCCTTCTGTTACGAAATCGACAATCGCAGTCAATGCCAATCATGAACAAAAAGTGAGCTTCTCTGAAACAATTCACAACCACAATGGATGATGAACTGGAAGCTTGACGCCCGATGGAAAGTTCCAGCAAAACGTATACACATTCCTCTTCAAAACAAGCGTAGATCACAAAATACCTTTTTTTAAAACTAAAATTGAGGTCATGTTATTCGTATGCTAAAAACATATGGACATTTCCTTATATCCTCTAATCGCAGTCGCAATCCTTTTTCTTTCTCGTGAATTCCACGAAACTCAAGTTGGAAAACTTATCCTATCCATGAACAACGCACTGAGTGTTCCTTAATTGTTTCAACGCCATCGCAACATCGTTGCGTATCATATTCTTTCAGTGTCCAATAACGATTGAAACGATTGTATCATATTCTACATTTAAAGTTACTATTACAACAAAAAGTAAACATTCATTGTGATCCAAATCTGGCGGAGAAAAAACGTGTGTACAGTGACGTTGATGTGCTAGTGACGTAACACGCATGAAGTAATCTCCGCCAGGGCGAGCGCCAACGACTAACTTTCCGGAAGTCACTGGTACCAACCATATATATATAACGTTATTGGCCAGGATTCGCGACTGGCAGCGCCTCCTTGAGGCAGAGTGTTATACAGTGTTTACAGCTGTTCCAACAGCCGCGGCGCCTCACGTGATCTGACGGAACACCCCCGCCGCAAAATTTGTTGAAATAGTAACTTTAAATGAAAATTATCGTCTGTATAATGACACACATTGTTTCAGCTTAGCTCACGCATGACTCACGCCTACCATTGCTACAGTAATACATTTCGTGGGTTCCAAGATAGAAGATGGACCGTCTTAGTCAGCTATTGTATTGAGTGCTCACGCTAAGTTTGTTTACTTCCGGCGAGCGGCGGAGCATGGAAAACGAAGCGAGAGAGGACACAAATCCCCGGATTACAAGAAAATACACTACCGACCAAAGAAATGAAAGACGAAAGTCGTAAAAGCTTCAGGATCCCAATGAATCAACTTGACGGGTAGGTACTGCATATTTATTCTGTTGGGAACTTCAACTTGAGCCACCGGTCCGCGATTTCTTATTTTAGGCGTGGTGAGCGGCATGGCTCTCACCCTTGCTCCGTTTACGGGCGTCGTCAGAGAGGCATGTACCAGGGCTAGGATGGTTCGAGGCGTGTGAGGCGGGGCTGAGGCGGGGCTGGGATCGGTGGGGGGGGGGGGGGGGGTAAAGCGGGGTTGAGGTGGGGTTGGGAGGAAGGGGGATGTATCTGGGGAGGTTGCGGAGGGGGGGGGGGTTAGCAAAGGATAAGGCGGAAGCGATGGAGGAGGATGAGGGAACGGATTATCAGAGATGACGAAAAGACCATTGAAGTTGCATTGATTTTGGTGGGTTTTTAATCGACGACGACTGCTGGCAAATATGTAGTCTGACGAGAGAACGACGAGCTTCGGTATCCGCTTGTCTTTTGTGTGTGACATCAGCATTCAGCTTTATCGACATACGTAACTTTATTTTTTTCGCAATCTTTATTAGTCTCACGAAAGAGCCATCAAGGTTGTTATTTATACTCTTAATGTGTTGGTTTGAAACATAAAAGATGCCAGACTAGCCTTTCATAGGGCTCTGGATAATGTCCTGAAACATTATTATAGTTCCAACGTCTTATTTTCATTAAATGATGTCTTAATCATGAACATTCCGTTAGGTAAAATAATATGAATTAATAACGCTACCGATTTTTTTTATTAAACTATACTATAGAATTGCGTAACACATATCAATAAAATACAATTAAAAATCGATAAAACGTGTTTTCATGAATCCGGGGTAACCCTGAACATAGTTATGTATCTTTTGACCATTTAGTATTAAGTTCATGTTGTTCGAGCAGTTTTCGCTCATATGAGCACTTGCAGCCTTTCGATTTAAAATCTAGATATATATTGTGGAGTATGTCTTTGTCTTCGTGTCTTGTCTTGATGCCTATATATTCATGTTCATTTCATTGGTTGAAGTCAAGTTACCCATGCTCTAAGAATGGTTTAACGTACAAAGTGTACATTATAAGTATAGGCTATAAAGAGAAACACATTTACAACAGGTCCTTCATTTCTCTCTGAAAAAGTAACTTTGTTGTACCTTTAGCATCGTCGCCTGGTCAAGAAATTTGAAAGTCTGGTGAAGAAGGAGAGTTGCCCTTCTTCTGGATGGCGAGAAGATAGGAGGTTTTAGGTGTTGGACTTCTACTTTGATGGGACATCGCTGGTGTAGTGGTTAGTGCATTAGACTGCAGATGAATAGGTCCTAGGGGCCTCCCTGGTGTAGTGGTTAGCGCACTAGACTGCAGATAAATAGGTCCTGTCTGCATTCCTGGTATAGCGGTGAGCGCACTGGGCCGCAGATCAATAGCTCTTGGGTTCGAATCAGGGCCAGGACATCTATCTTATTTGGCCTAATGTATCCCGTATGAGCGCGAAAAAGCGGCCTAAACACCAACTAAATCAATTTGCAGTTCTGTTTTTTTATAAGTTTTAAGGCAGGGGATGGAAATAATTATATAAAGATGATTACAAGTGCCCCTCCTCCGCCCGTTGTCAACCGCCCCGTTACTGCAACACATACCCGTGCGAGTAGGGTTGCACCGCCTATCCCTCGACCCAAACTGCCTCCGAAACGATTTTCTGCGTGTGGATCCCTATCTAGTTCTATGTCTGTGACGTTTGAGAGTGCCTCTAACCATTGTGTAAAATTGACATCGAATACGGGGGAATTTTATAAAGGACTGGTGACCAAATCGCACTTAACGTAATATCAAAGATCCCATCCGAATAAACCAGGATAATGTTTTGCTTTATAACCCATAGTGATATGATCTGTTGATCCATGCGTTCTGTGCAAAGTCTCGCTTTTTGCCGCCGGCACCGAGACCCGCTGCTGATCGTTCGCGTGACCGAGTTTTTTTCACGAGATCAATACACAACTTTCTAAAGCGGCCACTGAAAGAGAACATGACGGCACCCACCGCCCACGTCCCCCAATTTAATCCTTTTCGACGTAGTTGAATATTCGCACAAGCTGGTTCCAGTACCAATGGATAAGTCCGACGTGACCGGTGTCCGCCCTTTATATGTGTTCGGCATAACGCGATCGATACGCGCAGGTGAGCTTATTCCATATGGGGTGCACCGAACAATGTTTCTGGTCTAAAAGAAATGCACCATCAGTAGTCAATTCTTTCGGCTAGCAACAGCAGCTTAGATTCTAATCACTAGAAGATAATTACCTTAAAGTAACCTGTGTCATTGACACTTTTGCCATGATCTTCATATCCATCGTGACCTTAATATTAATCATGACCTTCATATTCATCATGACCTTCATATTCATCATGACCTGCATATTCATCTTGACCTACACATTTATAATGATCTTTATAATCAATTTTATCTTAATAATTAATTTGGTTATCATAATAAATTTGATCTTCATAATGAATTTGATCTTGCCTTGACGTTCGATTTGACCTTCACATTTGTCACCGTTCGCTCGAGCCCCGACCCCAAGTGCTACAATCCCCGGGTCCTCAAGTCGCTGTGCCTCGAGAACAGCGATGACGTCACCAACAGCAGATTGCGTTGGATCATCTAGACACTACAGTGATACACAAAATGTAAACGCAATGGGCACAACAGATAGACGCGACAGCTAAACCGATCAGCAAACACACCATAGATACACACAGTAGTCACACACAGTAGCAACACAATAACAACATAATAGCCACATACAACAGATAGACACAATAGCTGAACATCGTAGCTAAAAGCAACAACATATCAGCAAACACACAATAACTACACACAGCAGCCACACACAGCAGTTAAACACAATAGCGAGACACATTAGCTGAACACAATAGGTGAGGAAGAAAGCTAGGCACAATGGCAAGACACAATAAATGGACCATCATTAGGTCCACAGTAAGATCGAATGTCGATGTAATTTTCCCTGGTAACGTCCTTCGTGTGATATGTGACATTACACATGGGTTATGTATCGGCCGAACTATCTGTTGGCTCCGTTGGACATGAGGTAGGGCTTCATTCCCGTTTGAAACATGATAATATCCGCCAGCTAGAAAGGCAAGTGAATGGAATGGAATGGAATGTTGGTGTTTTAGGCCACTTTTGTGCACATACAGGCTAAATTGGGCCAAGGAACCTCCCGAGACGATGAAGGATGAAGGAATGAAACATGCCCCAGATTAGGTGCCCGAGCCCGGATTCGAACCCAGGACCTATTGATCTGCGGTCCAGTGCGTTAACCACTACACCAGGGAGGCCCCCTAGAAAGGCAAGTGAATGACACACTGGCAGATAAGTAGGTATCATGTCATAAGGACCAGTTATACCTTATTATGGAGACGATTGTACCTGGCATATTAACCGTATTATCTGTTACCCTTGCATGGTGCAAGTTTTCCCTATTGTCTATGTGTATTGAGCCCCTCTCCCATTCATCCCTTGTATCGTCGGAGTATGTTAGGCTACCCTGTGCATGTATGCATGATCTATAGTCCTCAGCTCACTGAGTGCGCACTGAGAACCATCTTACGCCATGGACCACCCCCATCCCCTTCTTATTGTGAGCCAATCCGGTATCCCATAGCTTTGTAGAAGCCATTTTTGCCCCGACAAATCAGCTAATCTGAGTTGGTCATTAATCCCGGTGGTTTATTTTCCGGTCTGGTTTCCCCACCCCCTCCACCTGTCGTTAAGTTGCTGGGCACCGCGCCCTGGTCGTCGTGTGCGGTGCCATTTAGATCATCCCCTTACACGTTAGGCCAAAGGGAAATTCCCATTTGGCCCGAGGGGCTTGGTGTCTTTCATCCACCGGGCCTGGGCCGAGATATCACACTCCACCCTTTCCCCAATGGACTGCGACCTCGCAGTAACCGCCACCATGCGCCACGCCGTAACCCGGACGCTGGCCTTATCATGTGGCTCCGGGTGGCTCCGACAACTCAGGTTCGTCTCCATCGGCACCAAATGTAGTATTTCTGGTCCCAGGCCCGAATGGACGCCGAAAGTTCTACCCGCCTGGCTAGAACTTTCTACCCAGGCGGGTTTCGAACCGGCGACCCTTCGCATTCCGAGCGAACCCCTTACACGTTAGGCCAAAGGGAAATTCCCATTTGGCCCGAGGGGCTTGGTGTCCTTTATCCACCGGGCCTGGGCCGAGATATCACAGAGGTGTGCCGCCCGGGTCATGTATGGCACATGGAGAGTGAGAGAAAAGGGCGGATGTTTCGGTCCTCGAGAGAGAGTATTTTGGTGAAAAAATGGGATCCAAATTAGGCGCTGAAAGATATGCAACGTATATAGAGGTTTATTATTACGGCATACACATTAGACTAGTGTACGTATGGATAAGGTTTTACAAACATTGTAAGCATTTCTGGTCAGTCGTATGTTTGTTATGCTAGCCATTTCATATGGACCATTTCTTTTCTTTGGGGATAGAGAGAAATTTTGAGTCTCAGATAGGCGCATTGAGGGAAAAAGCCTGTTTCTGTTCCGAGAAAAGAGAGAAAACAAGCGAAAAAAGGGGTCATTTGGGCGGCACATATGTGTATAGCCAACTACATGTAGTGCCCCCCCCCCCCCCGGGGGCACAACGGTGTCCATGCTAAGTTCTTTAGACACCAGTCGGGAATCGACTGTAGCATAATGTGTGCGCGTACAATCATAGTGTTTACGTATTCTATATAACTTGTTCTATCTTCTGACATCAAGAAAGTCTGTCAACACTAGGTTGATGGGGGGGTCCGCATTAGTAGGCCGTGCAGAACCCCCCCCCCCTGTGTCAGTCAATTTACTGTGCCTGTGATTGTGTCTGTCTGATGCACAGACTCTCAGATCAGTTGATACGAAGCCAGCCTGCCACACGTAAAAAAAGCTCTTTATTTACGTGTGGCAGGCGGGCTCAACTGATCTGAGTGCCTGTGGTCTGATGTCATGATTTGCTAGATATAGTCTATATGATTAAATTACAAAAATTGTTTATATCGTCTGCCCTTCTGTTATATAGGGACCTGGAATTTCCATGTGTCTAGTATCAATTTTTCTCAATTTCTCTTAGACTCATAATAAGTTTATTATTATTTTTGTTCAAAAATGCCAATATCTGTATCGATGTTCCTTTGTCAAATCCTCAGTATCGAAATTTTGGGGTCAATATCAAATGTAGATTTTTACAAATATACCTATGTCGCTATTAACCAAATCTAGACCTCCATATGCAGGGAGTTCTCTTATTACCGGTAATATGTCGTGACCATTGAATAAAGGAATTTATGCTTTGTGATGTGGAAATACAACCCTTGCTTGCCACCCACCCCCTTATAACGCCTGATTAGTACAAATGGCCCCAAGGGGTATTACATTACACTACATAATTGGGCATATGGAGAAAGAGAGAAATGTATACATTTTTGTAGTCATTGAGAGAAAACAATTTGTTGAAAAAGATATCTAAAATATATACTGACGGTTATGGTCAAGTATATATGGAAGTTAATTATTTGAACACTCTCGATATAAACTGGAATATAGAGTCAAGACCAATAGTCAGTATCAAGAAAACACTTCAGTCTCAGATGTCAGAAGGTCACTGTGCTAGGTTTAATACCTGTAATACCTTTCTGCCACTGTAACCCAGCCACTACTTACCACCTATTCTGGCACAGCACATAGATCAGTGGTTTGGTTAATATACTTTCATATATTTATAAGTTAAAAGAAAAGAATACAATTTATATTCTACATATCCCTAATACTAATATAATTGTCAAGGAATAGCTTGTATATACATGTGTCTTGAATAGTTCAAAGGGATCTTTGCCATGATCTAATGATTATATATTGACTAGGCTGTGCCTTACTTACCCTATTTGAAATATAGGATATCGATATTCAACCTTGAAGGTGTGATCACAACTTGTCAAAAACTAAAGCCCTAGTCCTTTAATACCCAACCAAGTACCATCTATCATGTAAACAGTGTTGAAAAGGAACATTAATTGTAAGATACAACCTTCAGATTCAGCTGACCTCTGATGAGACCGTGGGAGACAGCAACTGCGAGTGTGTAAATGGAAAGGAGAAGTGTTCTAACAGAGCTAGTCTGTGGCTTTATGGGTTAGTGATAAAAATGTTCATGAATGCTGTTGATGTAATGTATGTAATTGGAATTTTGGATGACATAAAGCATACTTATGTAATATCTTATTTGTGACTCATTTAAGAATGTTATCAAAAATAGATTTAGGATTTTATTTTGGCTATAATAGTAGGTTAGAGAGATGCAATAAGATGTGTGATAGAGGGTTCCTTTACTGTCAATGCAGATACAAGAATGTCAGCAAAACCGATGTTAGACAGTCCTGGATTAAGCATCCGAAAAGTGCCCCACCAAAAGTGCCCCACACCATGGAGGAGTTGTTTACCCCACCGGAGCGACTGAAGAATTACAGGTGAAACCAATATTTTTTGCTCACACTTGTAGGAAAAAAAGTAGCTTCATCAATTATATCATCAGGAAAAAGCTTCTAGATGTGTTTTGTAACAACGTCATAGCAGCTTTTTTTTTTTTATTATACTTGTAAATATGGAAGTTGCCACATCATTTTAGAGCAACATCAAGGCCTGTCAGTGAACATGACAGAAATTTCCTGTACACTGGGCTGAAAGGTTTAGGCCGATATTCAGGTATCATCATATATCCCTCTTGCGATTGCAGCAGACCTTGTTCACATTATTGTTGGAATGTTTGCATTATGTTCTCTTTATATATTGGATACCCAGTTTCATTCATTGCAGCCAGAGGTATTGTTAATGCTAACTTTACAGATTTTAGTTGGATTACTGTTTATTTCTTTGCTTTTCAAGTTATTAGTCTAATTGTATATTGAATTAGCACCCCCTTGCCCAGTAGTTCTAATACATATCCCATGATTAAGCTGACCAAGAAACAATTTGTTTATCGGTGTATTAATAACATTTTTGCAAAGTGAATTTAATGTAATATATATCAGGTACTTTGTATCGATAACATCATGTTATCATACAAAGGCAGTATTGTGTGTTTAATTACAATGATATGTAACCTAAAATGTTCTGGCTGTTTTGATCAGGCATAACTGATTCCTTTATCCCCTCGCCGCCATCCATGTACAATAAGTATCTACTTCACCTTTTATATGGCGAAATTATGTATGCTTTTATTGTTATCACCACCACTCCCGTTCTGAAAAACCCAAATGCACCCATATATACATCGTCATATTGCTTCGTGCACTGTCCAGTGTACACCACATGAAGCTAAGCAGGTTGTTGGACCTTAACTTAACTGCCACATTAATGACACAAACTTTTTACAGCTATGCAATGGATGTTGGCCCCTGAGCCGAACAAGCCTTCACTGCCAGTGCCAATCATACAAGACCTGATTGCCAACGCCGATTTTCTTGCGGCTCATGATAAAGAAGCTTGGCTTCGGCGACAGCTGCTGGTTGATGATCAAGTGATTTCACAGGTAAATCAAGATACTTTTACTGCAGCACCGTAAGCTTATATAATTGCATAAGCGGCTGATAGGCAATAATTTTACTCTGCCTGGCTCATGGTGTGAATATGGTATTTTTATAAAATGAGTTTATACAATTTATGTTGATCTCAAAGTCAGTACTTTATAAAGATACGTTCATTGAGATTTAAACATCTGACTAAACATTGCAGGTAGCTATGATGACTGCAGGCCAGCGTGACAATTGTTTGTGGTCGGCGGTGCGCAAGTTCCGGCTAACAAGCTCCCAGTTTGGCCCAGTACTGCGTGCCCTCGAGAGAAAACGGTACTATTTGACGACTTATTGACATTATTGACAATTTGCGCGATAAATGTATTGCCATGTTTATGAAAATGTCTGAGAGAAAGCTTCATATACTATTATAAATCCTAGCTTATATTTCTCGAGTGGTAAGTATGCGAATGCGCCGTTAAATGTAGCCTGAAAGTTCAGACGTTACAGTCTTGACACTTGTTCTTGCTTGTCACAAGAACAAGTGTCAAGACTGTAACGTCTGAACTTTCAGGCTACATTAAATGGAGAAATTTAATGCTGAAACGTGTATATGCCCTTTACGAAGCATTTGAAACCTCAATGTTTATATTGCTCTCATAGGTTCCCGCCGTCGCTTTTTCGGCAACTCACTGGCGCCTACAATCTGGAAAAGAGGGATCCGATTGTCTGGGGAATCACAAATGAAGCCGTAGCCATTGAAAAATACTGCACACTAGGTGCAGTAGTTCAAGAAACAGGTAAACCACTGACGAAGTCTTTCTTTGCAAACGAGGTTAGAGGCTGTGTTGCTTCTTGCTCGATTTATTTGTTACTGTTTGGCGATATTTTACCTACTTAGATGGCCACTAAATGACACATACACGTTTGGGTCTTATGGATATGCTCTAGAGACACTATTTGAGTGGATACTTGAGTTTATTTGATTGCCAGATTGTGAAGACTTGCTTACAAACATCTTGCAAGCTAATTCGCTTTACCTGAATAAAAGCTAAGCATTACACACACATCTTCATTTTCTAAGAAGAGAAAGTGCAATAGTGACAACTGACTCGTATGTAATATATTTATCTGGGACCCATACCTTACGCCATACTGCTTTCTGCTACTGTCTCAATCGTACCATATACGTGATACCCGATATCAAGCCACATCAATGAATTTCAGGCCCATAAACCATGCATTATCGTAATGATCACAATATTATACCAGACAAGGCAGTAACACTAAATTGCCAGGAGCAGTTTAAATAGCTACCAACATTAACGCTTGCCGGCGTCATGACCATACTGATCCGACAATTAGATATATATGCACATACGTTTAATTCCAGTATTTTACATTCAATTCGTGTTCTATTTCAGAATCAGATGAGAGCGGCTGTGGCTTCCGACTGAAACGGGACCACTCTTACTTCCATCAGATACAAGGACAGATCTACCTGTCACAGTCGGAAGCCTGCGACCTTATCGTCTGGACCAAAGAGGACTTCGCTGTACTGAGGATTCTTCGGGAACCTCAGTGGTCAGCAAATCTAGACATACTCGTAACATTTTTTTTCGAAAGCTATCTACCTCATTTGCAACAATTGTAATTGTGTAACATTCATTACCGACACATATCGATACTGTCTATACTTTAGCTAATAAACAAGCCACTGATAGCAACGAGATTTAATAGACTGAAGCTGCATTGCATGGTGGATTATGTGAATAATTCACATGAAAGCGATAGATTCTCAACGCGGTATTAATAGAAATACATGTGGATAGAAGATAGTTGTTATCATTAAATTTTCTTTAAGACCTTCTTTGAAGTAGACCTTCTTTGAAGTAGTTAGGCAATGTCGTCTCATTTTCGATGCAACGTTTATGTAACCTAATTCGCGTGGAACGTCTCATTGCATATCGTGGGTGCGGTCATTTTAAAATGACATTGAGGGTGACAGGCCAGTATCTGCCCGGGCTTTACGGTCGCTTGATTCGTCCAGGTTATCATTTTACGGTGGTTGCCGTTTCATGCTGCATGGCCACCTCTCGAATAAGAGGCTCTTGAAAGTTAACCAGTGCACAGCAGACTTGGAAAAGTTTGGTACTGATGTATCTATACTGATGGGGGATATGGCGAAGGATATTGTAATTTTTAATTCGTTCATTAGCCCTTTCGACATGAATTCGAGACCTGGCGATTTGGCGACACAATTTAACTTCACTCTCGGTATACTGGCCTTTGTCCTTTAAAAAGGGAGGGATGTTCAAATGGACGCCCTGTGGTAGTAATCTATGGATTGTAAAGCCTTTGTCGGCCAAGATCAAATCGCCAGCTTCCATTTTTTGAAGAAGGCCTGTATGAGCCACTATGGCAACGTCTGAAACGCTTCCTGGGTATAAGGGACTGGCGTAAACTATGGCACCATTTGGGGCTACACCAGTTACGGACATGACGGTGTGTGAGGTTTTGTAACTGGAATATGTTTGTGCCTGAAGATTTAAGTCATTTCCGGGCACGTCTTGTCTTATTTCTGTTGCATCGAGAATGAGACGACATGAACTAAATTCAGCAAACGAACTGGCCATTGACGCTTTGCACTTAATTAAGGTAAATCCCCATCGATTAGCTGTTCATAAAGAACTTCGTGTAGCAAATAAACATGAGTTGCAAATATATTATTAATTGTTGTAGCGCTGGTGCAGAAACGTTCAGCGAGATCTAACAAAGGAAGATCCATTTTTAGCTTCATGAGCGTTAACAATAACTGATCTGTTCGCGAAAAACAGCTTGGGGCCCACCCATTCAACGTAGGTTACATCAAATCGCTGTACGTAGCCGTCCAGGAGGTTAAACACGTCCGGTTTCAACGAGGTATACATCAGCATCTGGAGATAGATTGCACACAAATTCGAGTACTTTCACATAGTGGTCTTCATTAAACTATCAATTTGCCAGAACTTAACGTTTAACTGAAGTTATTTAAGACACATTGCATGTAAACATATTGGAGATTGTATGTAACGAGGTACCTTGGAATCATCATTTATAATGTCTGCAACGGTCATAGGTCGCTTCTGAAGCTTTATTGCCTCAAACTGGATTTCCAGAGACCTTGTTTTCTCTTCCAGTTTCTGAAACCAATGAGTTTATATTATTTTTATTTTAAGTTTATATACGTTACGTAGTCAATGTCTTTTCTCATGTGCAACGATGCACAATTTGCACTGTCAATTATGTCTGTATCTAGGTGTGTCAACAATGTCGCCGCTTAAGGACCCTGGATGCCTCTTGTACACACATGAAATGAGCACATTTTAACGCTAAAGGTTACGTTCTATATTTATATTGGGATTAACGAGATTAACTAGTCTCGAAAATGTGGCTACAATGGTGTATAAATGTTGTAAATGATACTCGTACCACTCTAAGCATATTACGTCGCCTCAAAAAGGAAAACCCATCATACCATGTAACTCTCAGCAAGAGCATCGTAACTCATGCGGTATGTATGGTCGTGATGCCTGGCGAATCCCTGTGCTTCAGAATCGTGTGCTCCATCCGATGTTGCAGCTGGGGTGGTGTTTATTAATTTTCTGTAAGCAAACACATCACATCTGCCGTGTTAACGTTTCGACATTATATTTTGCTGTGTAAGAGTGTAAAATGTTTAACTTTTTTTTTATAAACTTATGTAATCTGCATTAGAATGCCAATTGGATATAATAAACTTGAGGTAAATAGTTAATGCCACTTGTATTCTGTGTCAGATTTGCGCAAGACAAATCATAAGTATTATTATATTCCTTCATGTGTTTTGAAGCCATTTTTACCGTAAATCGCCTGTATATTTTGCATACCTTTTTGCATGTGTGCAACGCTCATAATATTGATGTACAAAGGCAATTCTATTTAAAAAACATTGTCACCGCTGTTTTCGTGGAATTTCTTCAACTTCGATCGTAGAGCTGTTCCAGGGGAATATGGACGGGCCATTTTCTTTTATGCCGTCCTTAAAATGGCAGCTACATATTCTGTCATCCGCTGTGACTTGTCGATCCTTTCTTCTGAAAGTTCCAGAATGCTGAGTCGTGATGATCATGCACCTAGTGGTTTAATACCGATTTCGAGAGTAAGATTTATACACCGGTGCTACTTATATGTAGTTTCAACCTATCTCAAAATGAGTGGAAATTTTTATTTTATATATTTAAGTAGCCCAATGAATATTTGACCACAAGTTGATTTTTCTTACACTTTTTCTTACACTGTAAAATATTTTAAATATCATGTTACCAGTGTTATTTTGATTTTGATTTACCAGAATAAAGACACTGGATCTAGAATCTATACGATAAAAACAGTTTATTATCAATTCACTTATGAAAAAAAGAGTGATAAAAACACCACACATTTTAGAGCTATTTGATGCTAACCACTGACACATGGACATAGAAA
Source organism: Arenicola marina (assembly GCA_964019135.1). NCBI lineage: Eukaryota > Metazoa > Annelida > Polychaeta > Arenicolidae > Arenicola > Arenicola marina. The sequence goes on along the minus strand of OZ025253.1, from coordinate 41,703,824 downwards.
AATGAAATTATTGATTAGTGCATAGGCACAGCACGACAGCAGATCTGTTAAGTTCGCCTCTCCGGAAGAGAATTTCAAATCAATGCACTAATGTCTCTGTTTGTTTAAATACAAACTAGAGTACATCAGAATATATATAAAGAAAAAGTTATTACAGAATATTAATAAAGATAAAAGTTATTGCCATTTAGATCTATACATTTCAGACAGCGTTCCCAATTTCTGTGATTTTCAGTGATAAATTGTACTGCCAAATATATATGTTTTAACTGTATCTCGAATTTTAGTTAGCTTATATATATTTTGGGTTAATAAGTACTTTATAAAATATTGTTTTAAAGCTTTATTTTTTTTTTCAAGCTAAAGTTAGGAAATTGCTATGTATTCAGTATAACTATTACAACATGGAAAAACTCCCAACTAGGCTTCATAGAGGTATGCAACCACTCCCAGACTTGCTTTGCTGTAAATGCTAGCGTCAATATCTTAACAGAGTGATTCATGACTAGATAACAATGACAGGCTAGGTAGGCCCAACTCCTAACATGATCAGATGATGTGAGCTTGAGATACTTGACACTGACAGTGTCAGTGAGTGCCAGTGACACTGTCACGGTCAGCTCGACTGACCGCCGGTTGAGGATTATATAACCCTGGTTTACATAATACCACAACTTAGAAACAATCTGTAACATCAGATTAGGTAAAACAAATAAGATATTGTAGCAGACTTAACGTTAACATAATAAAATGACTCAAATATGTTGCTGAAGCGCGGCTACTTACTGTTTCAAGCGTCGCGCCAAGGTTGTCACCGGGGAGAATTCGTGTGACGTGCCGTGTGACGTCATAATGCCTCGTTATCGTAGAACGCGCAAAAAAGCGCTAGTTTCTCAGCCGTGTTGTCCCGTCGTGACAATTTTTCATCATTGTGATGGCGCAAACGAATGAAAAATATGTCGTCTATCCGTTTTGTGCAGTTATATTTCTTAAATATTCTTCATCGTATCGCTAGGCGATCCGCAATGGACCCACCCCTCGGCGCCTGGCTTTTGCGCAGCTAGTCTGGTTCCCAGTCGCTCTCTTTGCGTAACATAGACGTCACGCCTACGTCACAGATAGTCAGGATACCAGTGTGCGCAGAGATTCTAAACTCGTTCCGAACACGTGCTTCGTTTGTTTGTCCCCAAAATGAGTAAACCGGAAGTCTAAGCGAACGAGACTTTATAGCCCTATTGTGGTTATAGATTAAACGGCCCGTCTAGCTGTCTAGTTGTCACTAGATTTGGGAACGTCGTTTGTGAAAGTTAAACCAAAGAAGCAAGGAGACATGTGAACGCCCATCAGCCCTTCCGTGGCGGGCAGCTACAGCCTGATGTTCTAACGCCCCGTCGACTCGAGCTAATGTTATATCATAACTATTGGTATATTACTACAAGTTGATGTTCGTGTTAGCTGGCATAATAGCATGAAATTACACCTGCCATGCTGCCCCTTGGATAGAATATCGCATATTGACATGCGTAAAACAATGAAACACGACGTCACGAGTTCTGGTTATAAATTTAAACGGCCCGCATAGCTGCACGAGCCACGTTTCTTGACCATGATATATACTGACATGGTGTAAAGAATGCGACCAGCTCACAAGATGTGGGAATTCTTGTAGTCCCGACACCAATTTAGATTCAGACTCGTAATTCTAGTAATATGCAACTCGTAATATTGGTAATATTCAACTCGTAATAATAATAGTCATAGCGCTAGTTTTACCCGGCATTAGGCGTTTTCTTGGCCCTTTATCATGCTGCAGCTGCTTGGAAAATTGGCGGGCTGCTTCAGCTTGATGTCGGGCCAATAAAATTACCTAGCCCCGCTTAATTCGCTCCATTGTTATGGAGATTACGTTCGGGTGCCTAACCACTAATTAACGCCATTCAGCTCCATCACTGAGCATGATAAATTGTATGCCCGAATTATGTGACCTTTATGTCGTACGCGTAGTTACATGGGTTATTCACATGGTACCTTCCCACATATTGCATGTACAACCATTAAACTTGCTCATACAGCAACATTCTCCATCAAAAACGTTCAACATGTACTGAGTGGAAGTGATGACCTCAAGTCCTCGCTATAAGAACCCCCTTATTATACGCACGCAAACCAGGGCATGTTGCTAAGCCACATTCATTTAGCAAAACTGGTGCACCTGGCGTGGGAAAGTGTGGCTCTCTTGTGTACTACGTCATCGCAATTCGAAATGCGCTGCCGTGTTTTCGTTTTCAAATATTGTTAACATATAAAATGACATTGCAGATAATGCGTTCACGACATTTGTCTATGTGTCACCCAACGAGGGCAATATGACATAATTCGGATATTTGAGTGGCAATTATGTGAAAATTACTCTGTTTAAACTCCGATATGACAGTTGTGCTACCTCATCTCAAATCCTGGCTCGCCCCCTGGTCAGATCGTGATATCTAGATTTGAATTTCAGTTGAAAATAAGCCGAAATAGGTTGCTGGCGAGAGACGTTTTTATCAGGAGAAACTTAGAGGAATGATGCCATAAGGAATCCTGAACTAGCTATCTAGACCAAGTGGCGGCAAGTCCACAATAATTTATGACGGATAAAAAATCACAAAATATAAAGCGTTCGCAAATATGCTAATATAACAAGAATAACAATCGGGGAACGGAGACCAGCCGAGCTAAACACCTTGAACGTGCTGAATAGAGGGGACGTACATAACAATGGGTCTGGAAGGGGTAAATGGCCACACGCAACACAGGCATATTTGAAAAATCGACATTCGATATTTACCCTCAAAATTCCGACACTGAATACCTGAAAAGGCAACGTCGACATAGATTTTGGAGGGGAAAACAACACTGAAAGCGACACGGAAGGTCGTGGAAAATCGACATTCGACACTGAGAATTTGAAAAATCGCCCTGGACACTGGATCCCCCCTTCTAGTACTTTGTAAAACGGGATAAATATCAGAGTAGCGCTAGAAAAAAAGATTGTGAATTATGCAGCCTCGTGCGTACTTGCTAGCGTATCAACAAATCAAATTTGAAAAACAATGATCATAAATACTACTGAGAACACGTTTCGCGCGGTTAAATGTTGTGAGAGATAGCAGCAACAAGAGTTTCGACACGAGTGTGTGCATGAAAATAGGTATGTAAAATGTATATATTATATACACACATATACATTAATATAAAAATAGTGCGAGTTAGCGGGACGTTAGGCAATTTTATTACCCCGACATCAAGCTGTAACAGACCGCCAATCTTCAGCCCTCCATTTTCACAATGCTTCTACAGGTTCGTGAATGGCCAATAAAATGTCCAACGCCGTGCAAAACTCGCCAAAACTCGCCGTATTACTATTATTCCGAGCTGAATTTAAGCTCTAGTTTACCTCACATATATGCCGGGCGTTAACATGCCTCCTTGTTTCTTTGCTTTAGGTCGCATACAACGTTCGAAGTAACATGTTCAGCGCTTACAAGCTTTTCCAGATCTTGTTAGCCAGTCGCCTTCTTTACACCATGATATGAGTATATACATGTATCAGTATATCTTGACGGAGAAACGGTAAGCGTAGCTAAGCAACTAGGCGGCTAGACGGGCCATTTAACTCAATAACCAATGTTTTTTGTGTCTGACGACATGCTTCATTGTTCTTAATATATGTATGTATCTTGATATTATATATTATATATAGCACGTATATTGTGCAATTTACAACTTACACAGATATTAGCTTAGATTTAAATAACGTCCTGTTCACAATAATATCGAAAATACTGGTAGGTTTAGATTGTTAGATTAGATTTCTACTTAATTACCTTTGTTAGGAACTTATTACGCCCTGTTCTACGTCGTTACAATGCATAACACCTGCACATTATGCTGTTCATCATTTGTTTATTCATTATAATTTATTGAATTATTACAACGATTGACGTATATACGTTTAAGGTGGGCATTTACTTGTGAATTCGTTGTTGCAAACATCAGAAAATAAATTATGTATAAACAAACGCACAAACTTAGTCGATATTCCCGGAGGGATCCATGGTCATATTGCATTGGCGGTGCTGGAATACATTCCGAGCATTCGGCGGTGCAGCTATTGCGGGAATTCTACCCGATAAACCGGATCGTTTCGCTACACGCGCTGGCTTTTCGCTTCCTCGTTTTGTACTTCTAACTAGGTCGGTCTTTGGCGCCTTGTTTGTGGTGTCGCTGATGGCAGTAGTTCTGTCTGAATCGATACCGAGTGCCAATCTACCAACAGTGCCACTCAAACAAGACGACATTTCCAATCACAAAGAGGCCGCATGCAATGCGCTCAGGTCGAGCACTGTTTTTTTATTTTTTCAATGGCGGCTGTATTCCATTGTGCCGTGGATTGATGTTGTGGCTTCCTTATTATGTATTCCTTTAGATGTGTTTTATTCCGACATGTTGAAAGGCTTCTCAGCGGAACGTCCATGGTAACAGATTACAAAATAAAATCTAATCCATACCAATTTTTATTCAGTGTTGAAGACGACTCTACCAGGGGAAATGATTTCCCATTCGTTGGATTGTTTTGTTTAATTGGCAACTGTTCTGCGGTACTTCGTCAGTGCCGTCTCCGCGCCGAGTGGGCGTTAGGGCTAAGGCGTTAGGTTTTACTTGACGACGCCTGGGAGGATGGATCTGTCTCTTCATGGGTCACAGCAGGTCAACCAGTCACACCTTATTGTACATGCTATATTACCTTCTATTATTATTATTTTTTTTTTATCCACCATCGTGGCGTCCCCGTTGCCAGCAGCTAGTATCCCATGTAACCGCTTGTCTTTCCGTTCCCAGCGCGTTGCTGTGGGTGCTGTATCTCACTACTCCTGACCCCGCTTTCTGGTGAATGTGGCTATGTGCTATTTGTCATAACATCACCCATATTGTTATCCCCGTGCATTGCAGGCGTTTTTTCACCTCTCTATCTCCAGCAAGTCTCAGTCGCCAGCTTGTTCCCACGGTCGAGCTGGCAGGGCTTATCGACTCGGCGTCAACATCACCCCGCCTCTTATCCCTGTGCGTTGAACGCGATTCTAGAGTTACACTGGTCGGCCGCGTTATCGCCTCAGCGAGATTACGTCATTACCAGACTGCAGGGTCAGTACTCCTATACCATAGGTGGCGCTACGGAGATTTAGCATAAGCAAAACATAGGTAAACCCGATGAATACGGTCCAGGTTCCAGGCCGAGGTTTAAAAACCATGCGCTTCCAGGGGAATCATTTCACTAAGAGTTACGAGCTCGTAACCGTATCTTTTACATGCTAATTTAACGTCGGATGCTATGTTTACGAGCAACGGAAATAAGCCTCATACTGCGAGTATTAGGGTGCAGCCATCTTCGTGCAGTTTGATTTCCACTAATATTATTCAAAACTATGCATGCCATATATTTATGATAAATTCGACATGTATTCATTGTTTTTAGGCGGGCCAAATATCACGCGTCAGTGTGGTTTATGAATACGCCATGCCCAGGCCCAGGGCCGGCAATGGCGTCAGAAACATGGCCTCAGTTACGCGCGAAAAAGGACTTTCCGGCGCAGTTTCTATGGGTCGTAATGGTCTAGTTCATAAACCAGACATTATAATTTTGGCAATCTTCTAATTTACAAAATCCACCTGACGGGTGACCATCTTTCTACTTGCGACCAAATTATAAGCTAACTAACTCTTCCAGCAAAGAACAGACACATTCTTTAAACTTACGTAATATTGATGGACTTTTGATGACATGCCGTTAATGGAACCCCTCTTCCGGGCATTTCAGATGTATATGCTTCGTTTGCAGTTGCTACCGGCGAGATGGTATTTTCTTCTGGGGAACCGCACGACATATATTTCATGTCTTCAATTAATTAAAAGGTGCGTTCAAAAGAATTGTATCATTGTACCACGATCTCAATTATTTCAGTACTAAGGCCTAGATATATTGTTTCTCGTGGTGTCGATAATGGTGCATTATACAAGCTTGTTTTGTGTGTTCGTCATGAGTCATTCTGTGTTCATCAGCTTGGTCGCCATTACCTGCCTTGTCTACATATTGAACAGAATATCCATTGTGTTATCTTTGACCCAAAAAAGGGCATGCCATCGTCAATTACAACCGGCGACATCCTTCCGAAATAAAATAAAATAAACCAATTTGTTTTGCTAATGGGTCCGCCGTCATAGTTACACCGTTCCATGTATAAACTGTTGTAAAACCTGTGTCATTGCTTCGTTCATTCTTTGGTCGATTCCAGCTTGAACCGCACAACCGGAAACGATAAAGTTACCCGTACGATTCTTGGATGGAGAAAGCAGTTGTTGCTGGGGCGTGTCAGGACAGCTTCTGGTCTTAAATGGGGAAATGAATGTTCAAATTGGTTGGTTGTATATTCAGGACGCTTTAACCACTTTTGGTCATATCGCGTCAATGGGAGACGGAAGGGAGAGTGCATGTTCCCCGGGGGTAACCCCCTACTCTTTGCGAAGTAGGACATGGGATCTGTATCCTGCTGCCACACAGACATGGCCACAGCGGGGCTCGAACCCCCGACCCACGTGGCGTTAGGCTCTCAGGTGACCAGAATTATCAATACGAACGCTCTAGCCCACTGAGCTACCGGGTCGGCCCCAATTAATTTGCGATCGTTGAGTCGAAAACCTTCGATTTCCGCCGCATGTAGGCGACAGCTATGCTGTGTCAACTATAAACTACAAATACACGAAGAAGGCTAAGGGGTTGCACAAATAATCACAAATCGTTTCCTTTTCCAAAATGTTATGAGGCATAAAATTCTTTCTGGCACTCCAGGACACGAGGTGGATTGAAACTTCCATTTCTCAGTGGGAACCCCATGGCCCTCGCGCGTTCTTACATAACAACGGGTCAGCCCTTTTCAATGCAAACAAAACGCCTCAGAATTGAACACAACCTCTTTGCTGCAAATTTTTATCCTCTTATTTTTCGTTATTGACCCAGCACTCCTTTGTGAAGGCCTCCCCTCTCCGCCCCCCCCCCCCCTCCGGACCACGCCCAAGCCCCACACCCCTCTGCCCTGATCATCGGTTAGTCTCGGCGCTCAGGCCATCCAACACCCTCCTTGAAAAAAACTAAATGGCTCCCCATTATAATAGAGAGACTGCGTGGGGCAAAGCATCTTGCATATATGACACAAAGGCGGTTTTGATACGAAGGAGTAGGGGCTCCGCGTGGATCTCCGATAGATGGCGCTCCTTGCGAGTTGAAGGCGCTTGTTTCCAGGTCCCGCCGCTCCTCCCCTGTGTCTGGAATCGGATCCACAATCTGTCGACGTCGACAAAGAGCACAGCACGGACACATTGATCGACCAGATTCAATGGACTACTACTGATCGACCGACTTTCCCTCTCCCCTTTTATCGCCCATCCATTGCGCAACGCGTTTAAGGCCAAGTTAGTATGTCATTTTGTAATCTTTGAATATCATCGTCCGCGAATTCGATTATTCGGGTCTTGGCCTCAGTAGGCATACGACTCCGTGTATAAAGAAACGCGATATACAAGGCTCTGCGCATGCTCCGGCGATTGCGCAATGTCATGTAGAAACATCCACGTCTTTCTCTTGGTCAGATTGCTCTTATGACAGACAAAACGACAGGGGGTGACACAACCAATTCACACACGCGGCGTATTGGTTAATACCAGGTGCCTCCTTGGTATATAGGTTTGCTACCGGGACCAGCCTCAGCGGGATAGGTGTCGCATACTGAGGACAACAGTTACCACGGAACTGATTAAACAAGTTATTAAAACAACGTAAACCAGGAATATGGTACTGACTGTGGATATATTGGCATCCTTTCTCACTCTTATGGCGGCAGGTGAGTCCTTGAATGAAGATTTTTTTTGAGAAATAACACTGAAGAATGGCAATTAACGCAATTTGGTTTGGTATGACTAATATGTGGTTCATTATAGGCTTATGGTTAGTAGAGTAAGTAATACAATCAGTAAACTCGGGCTTCAATTCTGAAAGCTCAAAACAGTCATGTTGCGTAGACGTAAACTGCATTATTTAATTATTCAAGATTTATCCCGTACCTGGTGACACTGCATGGGGAATGTAGCCAAGTGCGAAGTCCACACAATGACTTTGCAAATGTTTAAACGTTAGCTTGATTAAAAGAACGGTCATATTATTAAGAGAACCGTCGCTATCATGATTAACCGTCATCATTATTAACCGTCATCATTATTAACAGGACCACTATATTTTTGAGAAAGCCCTCAAATTATTAAGAGAAGTATAATGTAATTAAGAGAACCGTCAAATGATTATATATAGTTGTTTATGTTAGAACTGATCAATTCTTCACATTTTCACTACAATCCTAATTCAGAAAAGATATCGTTGAGCAATATAACCTAAAAAAAGTTGTGTGACGTCACGCCTTTGTCTGTCCATTATCTAGAAGCTGCATCGGAAAACAGACCTAGCCGTGTTTTATTGACATAAGCTATTTAAATAAAGAACGACAAAACAGTGCGTTATTCCAATAACGAACGGAAAAACTGTGCATTATCTTGATAATGAACTAAGAGAAGCTAAGGCGAGCTGGGAGATGTTGTCAGAATTTGCTAATTTGAAGACAAACAATGCAATGCACAAGTCAATGTTAAACTCCAATGAGGCAGGGGGTTAGATCAGAAAGCTCAAAATATATGGACAGTCGATGGTTACGGATCGCATATATTTCTCATGAACAATTTTCCAAAAGGGTAATTGACTGCGCTTACCAGAACTGGCAGAGTAAGACAGACCTGATGAATGGTAAAGAATATAAGAAGTTGCTCATACGCGAACCATACTTGTGTCTTCTCGAGAATTTTAGACCACGGCAGATCTTAGCCAGATTCAGATGTAGGGTGCTATGGACAAGTTCGTACTGTAGGGGAGAAAACTCTATCTGTAAATATTGCTTACAACATGAAACTATTTCTTCTCTTGACGAGTTCCATATTTTAATGAAATGCTCATTGTATGACAATCTCCACAATAATTACTTTTCTACAAGATATTTAACGACATATGATATTAGGAGTTTTTATGTATGTAACGGAGTGAAATAATCTTCGCGCAGATATTATTACCTAACCATTTAGTGTTCTCTGGTTTGACGTAACGATTTGTTTATGGGAGTGTCTGCCGCCAGACCAATTAAAACGTCATAAATTAGGTCAGAACAAAGCATGTCGGGAGTGAGTTTCCTCCCTATATTAGCCGGTGCGCGCGGGTTTCTCGTCCCTATCTCAACTCAGTCCTCACCAGACCGGGTGCGGCCGCCACAAAGGCTCCAGTGAGCTGGAACCTTGTCTTGTGTGGCGTGGAGAGGGCACGACAGGATAGGGCCTTTTGTAGGTACGTGTTGCTTTAATTACCAGTAGACTGTTAAAGTTGTTCACGTTATGGATGAATTATAGCATTAATAGGGTGCTATAGATTGTCAATTGTCAGTACTTGAGATGGTATATGCGTTTCATCTCTGTTATATTGGACAGGACTTATTATCTTGTATTAATTGCCAGTTATCAGTGGTATCTGTGCTACCTTGTAAACTACGAGGGTTTTTACAAGGTATTCTCTCCGTTATATGTAACCACGTTCTTTGTCTCGTTTTCCTTTTGTAGAGAAATAAAATCATCGCTGCCAGCCAGCACATCAGTAATACGTTGCTGTTGTTTTCGTGCCGTAGGCCCTGTTACATTTGGCGTCCCTGGGTGGGCCAATACGGTACTTGGCTTGGTTAGCGATGGTTTTATAGGCCCTCCTGTTGGCGAAGAAATGATGAGCAGCTGATGAGCCGCGAAGAGTGCACGCTTCGTCTGGCCGTCCTGCCTATTGCTGTGCTGAGCCGCCCGCAGTCACGACGTCTCTACCCGAAGAACTCATGTAGGATCACGAGTGGCCGGGACGAGTGTGAAGCCAGCCGCGTCCGAGTGGAGTGAGTAACTCTGCTCTTTGTCTCTGTATACCTTCGCAGCTTCTTTTGTCATTGGGTTTGTCTCAGAGGGCATCCCGAGTAACCGCGTTAGTCGCTTTCTGTTTGCTCAAGCCGGCGCAACTGACTTTTTACTCAGGTGTTGCCCCATGTACGCGTTATAAGAGTTTGTATTTGATGTAATTGTATTTGTCGAGTGTGAGCTGTCATTGATTGTCTTGTGTTCACTCACCTGGCGCGATATGACCTTGTAGGTTTAGCTCACAGGTGAACAGCATTACATGCATTGTTAATTAAGTTAAGTCAGCTCAAGAGAATTGCTATGTCGTCCGCGTATGTTACGGGGTTTCCGCAGAATAGCTCAGAGGATATGATTAGGGGTCACCTTGGTTCCGCCGGCAGTGGAGTTGTAACAGTGTTGGGTCGTAATAGACGCCCCACTGGTGTGGCCGTTATGCATCATGATAGTGCAGAGGGGGCAGAAGAGGTGGTGAGAACCGTCCCATTATTATATCCCCCTACATACCAGAAGCGGGTGTTGATGGCGTTAAGGTAGTTCAGGAGGATGCTGATCTAGGGGAGGAGGTAGATGTTCCTATTGGTGAAGAGGAGTCTGAGGCGGAACAAACACTACCCCAAGAAATTTTAAAGGCGTTATTTGACGGGCTTCCCAGGAAGACGTGAAATTTGTCTGCGAGATTTGCCAGGTTCGTTGCCTTGGCCTTCGGCAACGCCTGGGGCTACATGTGTGACGTATATTCTCACTCTAACTTCGTTTGTTCATTTACCATCTGTGACCCCGGAGCCGATTGTTCCACCCGTTGTCGAACCCCCACCACACTCTGCTCTTGAGCGCACGCCGTCTGACTGTCACCGGTCAGCTGTTCGAGATATGTCCTTCTTCCCCTGTGTCTTCGTTTTTCTTCGTTTCGCCTAGAACACCTATGTTTGCCATTGTATGTAGCTGAAGAATCCGCGTCATCACACGGGATTACCCCTGATGCTAGTATAGCCTTGGAGACTGAAGTAGGATATGATGAGTATGAGGATCACAGTGAAATGCACACAGGTATCTTTAGAATCCGGGTCAGCACACAGGATTGCTCCTGATGCTAGTATAGCCTTGGAGACTGAAATAGGATATGATGAGTATGAGGCTCATAATGATGTATCTGATCGTGTACAAACTGCTGAGGCGTCAGAGTTAAGACTGTAGTCGTCAGTCTCGGATGAGGAATATCCTATTGACATGTCACAGCCAAAGAGGCATCGGAGAGCTCCAGCTCGTTATCGAGATCACAATTTTGCATCTCAATTGTCAATGTCTTATTCTTGAAATGGCTGGGTGCTTGTGTTAGTACCTGTCTATTGGTCATTGATACATATAAGTACCTATTATGTTCGTTCTCACTGTTAAATGTATGTCAGTGTCACTTCCACTGTGCCAGTGGCCGATGCTGTACAAATGTGTCAAGTGTCATTTATTGTCGATATATTCAATCAATCGAATCCGCAATGTATTCATCCCATGTTAATAGTCGCTGTTACTGTACTGATATATTAAGGAAAAAATTGATGTGTCTGTAACGCTACTCACCGTAATCTGATAGTTTCAATAATATTGAACGGTGCATTGGATTGTGGTACTGTTGTAATATAACATAATTGAAATTGTCAGGGGACAATTATTTTCTTGATGGGGGGTGGTGTAACGGAGTGAAATAATCTTCGCGCAGATATTATTACCTAACCATTTAGTGTTCTCTGGTTTGACGTAACGATTTGTTTATGGGAGTGTCTGCCGCCAGACCAATTAAAACGTCATAAATTAGGTCAGAACAAAGCATGTCGGGAGTGAGTTTCCTCCCTATATTAGCCGGTGCGCGCGGGTTTCTCGTCCCTATCTCAACTCAGTCCTCACCAGACCGGGTGCGGCCGCCACAAAGGCTCCAGTGAGCTGGAACCTTGTCTTGTGTGGCGTGGAGAGGGCACGACAGGATAGGGCCTTTTGTAGGTACGTGTTGCTTTAATTACCAGTAGACTGTTAAAGTTGTTCACGTTATGGATGAATTATAGCATTAATAGGGTGCTATAGATTGTCAATTGTCAGTACTTGAGATGGTATATGCGTTTCATCTCTGTTATATTGGACAGGACTTATTATCTTGTATTAATTGCCAGTTATCAGTGGTATCTGTGCTACCTTGTAAACTACGAGGGTTTTTACAAGGTATTCTCTCCGTTATATGTAACCACGTTCTTTGTCTCGTTTTCCTTTTGTAGAGAAATAAAATCATCGCTGCCAGCCAGCACATCAGTAATACGTTGCTGTTGTTTTCGTGCCGTAGGCCCTGTTACATGTATTATGACTTCCGAGGAAAAAACAGGTTTAATCTCATTAGCAAGGTTTATACAAAAAACATTCACTATGTATGAAAAAAGGTTTAGCCTAATTCTCTCTAATTAACTAAGTTTGTTCTCTAGGTTGCAACTAGTCGGTTGCATGTTATTTTTGTGTTCTGTATTTGTACGAGGGGCCTGGTGCCTGAAGTTACCAATAAACTATCTATTTATCTATCTATATTTCTCATGCCGTCTATAAATGGGGGGCCGTCTCACATTATCATGTTATTGCTACAGCAGGTGTCACATATGTGTTTAATGATGCAGGATAAATATCACAAATGACATGACATATATGGATGATTTATGTTAAAGCAGGACTTCCAACATGTCTATTTCCTCCACGCCTTCTTACCCATACGTTTTCCCCTGGGGCTTCACAATGACGAACCGTTGTTTCCATAATGCTCGGTGACGCATTAGTCGGGCAGTGCAATTGATGCAATAGTCAATTCATGTGTCCAAACATGGAAAATTAACCGCCCAAATCATGAGCAAATTTAATTCCTTGTTGTAGCAATTTCATGAGTACCCTAAAGAACTCGATGTCGTGCATGCATTCCCCAAATAAACCATTCGACGCTATCGTGTCTCGTGCTTTATTCTGGCGAACGCACTCCAGCTCGTTCTTTAACTAGTACATAACGTACTAGTACACAACCATTGTATGATAAATGCAATCGCAACAGTTTTTTTACTACTGTAGCAGTCTTGAAGTATCTCTAGAAAAGTCTCATCAATATATGCCGCTATTTTTTGATGGGGGGGGGGGGGGGTGGGTAGCACTACATATGCTTATACTATTTGCACCATTGTCATCATTAGATCATGAACGTTATTGACATTATCAACGTTATTGACACCATTATAACTTTTACCATGGCATTATCCTCGATGGCAGTGAGTATGTGTAGGGGAGGCACCGACTTTGCCTTGGGTGTGATCCGCTGCGGCATACTGAGTGGAGTGAACCCGGTCGGAAGGATCTACGTCACCAACCCGGGCGCGTCCACCGCTTCCGTGTCCATCACCACACCGAGGCGGAGTCCTGGCGCCGGAGGAATTTCCGGCAGCCTCGACGTTCCGGCAGGGGGCTCTGCTTACTACGAGATCGATGAGTCGCACCAGTTGAGCGGCTCCGGCATCGAGGACAAAGGTAAGAAAAATGCATGGGTGATTCGAACGTCGATTATTTCTTAAATAAAAGGGTCAGGGGTATACATGTATGCCCGCCACACTGCCTCCAACTCCTGCATCTGCTCCTGAACTGTTCGTGAATGGGTGCTCCGGCTCAATGGGTGAATTGTGCGTTGCCTTTGGGGAACAGGGAGTCTGATATTTAGGTAATTGCAACTTCCCAAGCAATGAAAAATGTATTTTACCTATGCGCACAAAAAATACTGTTTAATTGAATAAAATTGGTGCATTCTGCTACCACGCGTCAAATTCTCACAGTTTATCATAAATAGCGTGCAACCTGTCAAGTAAAGGTTTGTTTATCTTTCATGAGCCCGTGGCCCGAATGGACAATAAACACACATACAGAGGGTACGATCGGCCTTTTCGGGGTGAATGGATATATTCCATCGTCTATATTTTGTAATTTGTCATACCTGGCAATGCATTGAAACCATTCCATTACAACCAATATAACAATCGCGCGAGTTTTATTGGCCAAACATCAAGCTGTAGCAGCCCGCAAATTTTCATTAACCGCCCGAGGCCGTGAAGCCTTAGGGTGGCTAATGAAAATGTGACAGATTGTGTTCGTGGGGTGAGAGAGACAAACACACACACACTTGCTTGTAGCTAGGGAGTCTTTAAACCGTAAAGTTGAAGGCGAGATGTTAGTGCCGGCGTGCTGCCGGCGCAATCCCCACACATAATCTGTTTCGGGGTTGCTGGTATCGCAAACAGAGTAGGGGACATTGACCAATGAAAATGGAGACCAAAAAATTGGCCAATGAATGGGAAGGAATGGTAAACAATATTGAGTGCCCCCTGGCGAATATAGAGGTCGGTAGCGATGAAAATGAAGTATGTGAATATGACTAAAATACGGAATAAGAATTGGGTTTGTAAATGAAAAATGACGAATGAAAAAACTGCCACATTCCCCCCTGGGTTAAAATCATGTCGTCCCTTGAAATGTTGCAAGAAAGAAGACAAATCAGAGCAATTATGTGGATGTATACACTTGTCTCGTCGGAAGTTATGATACATAGACACGATAACTTCCTGAACCTGAAACATATACCAGCAAGGCAAATATTCAACTTATTCAAACCACTTCCAGCAGTTGTATTCCATCATCTGATTCCATCATCTGTAGTGCAATCAATCACACATTTTCTGGCATCAGTAATGCCTGCAACACGATATACGATACATGCAAAGTAAGTACATAGTAAAACACCAAACAAATATTTCCACATCGTGTGTGGACGCATCCGAAATATTCGGAGCAAAACTGGCCGCTTGGGAGACAAAATTTCCTGAGGTAAACCAGGCAGGAGGATGTCTCCAGCAGCAGAACATGTTGATGGACGACATTCGCGGCCAGACTGACGCGGCAACACCTCGCCGCGAGCAATAGCCAGCAGCACAGGTTCCTCGACGTCATGATGACGTTCTAGCGCCGGTTCGGGAGGCTGGTCACCGTGGCCTCCAGAAGCCTCCAAACTGGGGTTCTCATCGGGTATGCCGCCCGTGAGGTATAGACGTGCATCGTTTCGAGACTTGTAGGGATGAGACACATATTGAATACAGACACTATCGTCCCTGAAGGAGTGTGTGTCGGCCATAATCGCATCTTTCTGACGCGGCTGCAACCTACGACGCGGGATAACAGGATCAAGCGTGTCAGATGGCGGCCCAAAGTCCAGCAAGCCAACCGGAAGTAGGAGATTCCTATGCACTACCCTGGCTTTTCCAGTCCCATCTTCCTTCATCACTTTGTACACCGGAATGGTGTCATTGGGCTGGTTGATAAATTTGTAGACCTCATCAGATCAGCGATTCGCCAGTTTATGAGGGCCTTCAAAGCCAGTCTGCTTGACAAGCACTCTGTCTCCTGTTGTTACTGATGTATTTGTCAGTACATGACTATCGTCATACCCATGTTTTTGTCGACTTTGTCGCGCCTCAGCTTGAGTCGCCGCGACTCGGTACGCGTAGTTCAGTCTGTCTTTTAGTCTCTTGACATAAGTAAGATAAGTTTCAGCGCGTTCATTTACGTCCTCCGTGACACCGAGCGTCATGTCAACGACGAGACAGGGCTGTCTCCCGCATCAGCAACATCAGCAATCAACCATCTGCAAGAAAGTGTCAATCATATGCACGATCAACACCAAACTCGTTTTACCAAACGATTGAAGCCTCCAAGCAATTTGAGAGAGTAATACAAGTTAATGCAAGAAGCACAAAAGTGAATAGCATGCGTTAAATTTTAACAAGATGAACGCCTTAATCTTCATAAGGAAAATATACGATGATTTATGGTGACAAATACCAATGTGGCTTCAATAGTGATCAACGTCAAAGGAAAGTACGTGAATGCATGAATTATAAAGGTGAATGATAAAGGTGAATGATAAAGGTGAATGATAAAGGTGAATGATAAAGGTGAATGATAAAGGAAAGGTGAATGATTATATTACGCCCCAGATCCCACCCCGGATCCGAGCAATCCAGCGTGGGCGCCGCGGGGGGTGCTCGCCGGTCAGGACGGCCGGGGGCTCACCAAAAGGTCCGCGCGCCCTAGCCAATCTCTAGCGAGCGGGACTGCCTCGCCCCTCAGCGGGAGACTGCCTCGCCCCTCAGCGGGAGACTGCCTCGCCCCTCAGCGGGAGACTTCCTCGCCAGCCAGCACGGGGCGCGCAAATACGTCCGCGCGCTGTAAAGAAAAGGGGGACGCGGCCCGGAGCGAGGCAGACGGGAACACACCAGCTAACGAGTATAGATGTATGTGCAAGTTACCACGGAATAAAAGAGATATATATTGCTACCACCTATCGCGTGTTTAATTCCCCCATCGTGCCGAACATCGCCGGACGACAACTTGGTGCAGAATCCGGACTCGGTAAATGCCTGAAGAAAGCGGTCCAGCAGGAAATACAAGAAGCAGGACAGCAGCGCCGTCAGCCAACAAAGCAAACGGGATACCTGAAGCCATGGATCAAGCCGCCCAACCATTGGGCGGGATGTTTATTCCCCTCAAATTCTCGGGCAAGGAAGGCAGTGCTGAAGCCTGGCTAGAACAGTTCAATGCATACGCGGGACTCAGCAAAATGGCAGATGAAAGCAAACGCTTCTGCTTTCCTCTTCTTTTGGAAGGGAACGCATCCATGTGGTACCATGGATTGCCACAGGCCGACAAGGACGACTTTCCGAAACTATCAGACGCGTTCAAGGCCATGTACTGCGCGCCCAGCACGACCGCATGGGCTAGAGAGAGGGCGTTACTCTCCAAACTGCAAGGAGAAGAACAGTCAGTAAAGGAATTTGTGTCGGCCGTGAGATATGAGGCCAGCCAACTCCAAATTCAGGAGGACCAGCTCACAAGAATCATCATAAGAGGTTTAAAGCCAGCCATAAGACCCTTTATCCTCCAAGGCCGGCCTAAGACAATAGGTATATTGGAAACCGCTGCAACCCTGGAAGAGAGAGCAGCTCCAGAAAAAACACCCGCCTCGCCAGAAACCCAAGTCCCAACAGACATCGGACTTCGACTCAATTTGATTGAGGCTCAGCTTAAGGCGGTTCAGCTGGCAGGAACACAGGGCCGGGTCCAGCAGCCACCCGCGGTGTTCTACGCACCCAGACATCAGCATGACGCAGACAGACAGGGTCGCGTCCAGGAGCCACCCGCGGAGTGCTATGACCCACTCTATTACTCAGAGGCAGGGACACAGCGCCACGAGCAGGAGCCACGGGCCGTGTTCTACGCACCCAGATACCCCGCAGAGCCACGAGAACCAAATCATACGCGGGAGCCACCCGCGGCCTTCCACGCTCCCAGGCAGCGACCAGAACCAAGGCAGTACTGGCGACAGGAGAACCGTCATCGGCCGCCAACACAACAGGGTTGGCAATCACAACCCAGGCAGCAACAACACTGGCAAGCACAGTCAACTCAGCAACCAACAGAGCGACAGTGCACACAATGCGGTAAGTGGGGTCACGCACCTAAATCCGATATGTGCAGGGCAAAGCATTGTTACTGTGACAACTGTGGTAAACAAGGGCATTTCTACCGTATGTGCAGGTTAGGAGCTAGGTAGTACGAGGGGCCTATCCGACCCGCCTCCCATAGGCGACCGGATAGGCATACTCAGACTCCCAGGACTGGCTCTCAGCCCCATCGGGCGGGAATGGATGATTCCAGGGATAAGAAGCGCAGAGGGAGTAATCCGATCAGACCTGAAGGATCCCCCTCCTGGCCCCTTCGGCCCCCTAGTGGCAAGGCTCGTCCTCCACCCAACTCACAACCGGACAGACCGGTAAGCTTCACCACCGGCACTGATAAAAACCTACTACAAGTCTGGGTGGGAAGTGTACATTGCAAGGCGCTCCTGGATACCGGAGCAAGCATTTCATGCATATCAGAGACGCTCCTGGACAAAATCAGACCCAGAATTGGTAAGCCATACACGGCTGCCGACTTCGCCAGCATCATAGGAGTAGGCGGCGAAAAACACCCGGTCTTGGGAACAGTAGCACTGGGCATAACAATCGAGACCATGACACGGGAAACCGAGTTCCATGTATTCAGTCACCTCCATTACCCTCTGATTCTGGGGATTGACTTCATGACGAAGCATGGCGTAAAGTTAAACATGTCCAATAGCTCAATCACCATTGACGAGCATGTCTCCATTGCACTAGTATCTCCGCCGTCTCAGACCCGCCTGTGCAGAACAGTCACTGACGAATTCATCCCCGCCAACTCTGAAACTGTGATCAACGTCAAGTTTCCAAAGCACCACATCAATGGGACACTCCTGGTAGAAACAATGAAAAACACCCTTCCAAAGTTCTCCCTTCTAGGAGGAAGATGTCTCACTGAGGGCACAGACGGTCGCACGGTGTACAGAATCCTCAATCCCACAGACACAGATGTCTGGATTCCAAAAAACACAGTGATAGCGAAGGCCTCTCGCCTTCCTGTCGGCGAGAACTCATTAGCCTCATTAGGTACCCCTGACGGGGATGAACGTGATGCGGAAGTCGCCCCCGCAGGCGCGCAGGAATCTGCCGCTTGTATGAGTATGACGCTCGACTCGTCGATGGCCTCATCAACAACCACACATGCCTCAGACGATATAGACTTTGACCTATCTGACTCAGACCTGACAACCAAACAAAAAGAGGAGCTGAGAAGGTTGTTGGCACGGAATCGAGACGTTTTTGCCAAAGACACATCCGAGCTAGGACGCACGGATACGGTAAAACACGTCATCGAGGACGCACCCCCTCAACGACAGCGTCATTACCGTCAATCTCCCGAGATTAGAAAGGTGACGGAGACAGAAACCCAGAAGATGCTGGACGCAGGTATCATTCGCCCATCATCATCGCCATGGGCAAGCCCCATCGTAGTAGTCAGAAAGAAGTCGGGTGAGTTCAGATGTTGTGTTGATTACCGTAAAGTGAACAAGGTGACACGTCTAACAAGTTGGCCACTCCCGAGACTAACAGACGTAATTGATACAGTGGGCGAGTCACAAGCCCAGATATTCTCCTCACTAGACCTAGCATCAGGTTATTGGCAAATACCTATGGATGACAAAAGCAAAGAGAAAACAAGCTTCGTGACTCATGAGGGTCAGTACGAGTTCAACGTCCTCCCATTTGGTCTGGTCGGAGCCCCGACGACATTCCAAATGACAATGAACAAAGTACTCAGGGGACTCAATTGGAAGACCGTGTTGATATACGTTGATGACGTCCTCGTGTTCAGTAAAAATTTTGACGAACACCTACAGCACTTGGAGGCCGTATTCCAAAGATTGAGAGAAGCAAACATGACGTTAAAACCGTCCAAATGCAAGTTTGCGGTTGAAAAGATCCTCTATTTGGGTCACGTTATCTCAAAACAAGGCATCCAAGTAGACGAAAACAAGACCAAGGCCATGAGCACATTCCCAGCTCCCCGTAACCAAAGGCAGGTCCGCAGCTTCCTCGGCATGGCCAACTACTACAGGCGATTCGTACAAGATTACGCCAAAATCGCCGCCCCTCTAAACAAACTACTTCAAAAAGACACACGGTTTACGTGGACATCAGAGTGTCAGGCAGCTTTCGAAGTACTGAAATCGAAACTACTATCGCCGCCCATCTTGGTCTTTCACGACACGGACAAGGAGTTCATTGTGACCACCGACGCGTCACAGGACTCCATAGGATATATATTAGGGCAATTACATGACGGCGGGCGAGAAGTCGTGATTGAATATGGAGGTAGAGCCCTGCGAAACGCGGAGCTTAACTATCCAATATCTGAAAAGGAGTGTCTGGCCGTCGTTGAGGCGGTGAAGCAGTGGAATGCCTATCTGGCAAACAAACACTTCACCGCAGTCACTGATCATAAGTGTCTCGAGTACCTCAACAACATCAAACTGTCCACCGGTCGACTGTCGCGGTGGGCGATGTTGCTGCAAGGGTACGATTTCAGTATCAAATACAGACCAGGCAGGGAGAACCAGGCAGACGCTCTGTCCAGGCGATCGTACGACTGTACGACACAAGAGGCCAGCGAGGGCGATGACTCAATGCCCACGGCTGTCGCTCTAAGGACAGACGAGACACCAGGAGACCAAAAGGATATGAAACTCCTGACTCACGTGACGTTCCAATACGAATCGGAGACAGAAACATACGCCATGCCACTTGCATCAGACAACCCCAGATCACCAACAAGCACCGACTTTGACTTAATTAACATCGTGGCAGGCAGCGATGACGCACTCGTTCAACTGCCCGTAGAGCAAAGCGCCTGCCCAGTGGTCGGACCTATGTACAACTACTTAGCTCATAACACAGTGCCACAGGACCCGGCAAAAGCACGAAAGCTGGCCGCAGAAGCAAATCAATACATGATGCTAGAAGGCGTGATGTACCACAGATACACACCCAGAGCAAAAAAATGTCCGACTAACGAGAAGCGGGGTATCACCCAGCTCGTAGTGCCTATCTCTATGCGAGACAAGCTCCTCACAGCTTATCATGACTCCATTATGGGAGGGGGCCACCAGGGAACAGATCGGACGTTTCAGGCCATCAAACAGAAGTATTTTTGGCCTGGCATGTTCGCCGATACCGAGAGGTATGTAAAATCATGTGACCGATGTCAGCGGGCGAAAAGATACAAACACGGCAGGCCGGCACCACTGGTTCCAATGCCAATCGCCGATGTCTTTGACCGCTGGCATATGGACATCTTGGGACCAATCACCAAGACCTCCGAAGGCAACCAATGTATCCTCCTCATGGTGGATAGTTTCAGTCGTTGGTGTGAAGCCATCCCCATCAAGTCACAGGAAGCAACAGTCGTGGCACAAGCCCTGTATCGTGAAATTTTCACGCGCTATGGAGCACCACGGATTTTAATAACCGACAGGGCGAAGAACTTCATGTCAAAGGTGGTAGGAGCTCTATGCGAGATATTTAAGGTGAAGCAGCATCACACATCTGCCTATCACGCGCAAACAAACGCCACATGCGAACGCATGAACAGTACCATAGCCCAAGCTCTCAGAGCCTACTGCAAACCAGATCAAAGCAACTGGCCAGAACTCTTGCCCGGAATACTCATGGCATACAGAATGACTCCGGCAACCAGAAGCACGCAATACAGTCCCTTTTTCCTCCTGTTTGGGAAGCAAATAAACACCCCTTTCGACACCACCGCGGCACCAAAACCCAAGCTACCCACTGACATTCAGACACATGTCAATAACCTTCTCAACAATCTGAACATCGCCCGGAAGGTAGCCAAGGAAAACGCAGCAAACAATCAAACAAAATACAAGGAGAACTATGACAAGAATGCCAATGCTCCAACATATCAGGTCGGCGACAAGATGTTGTTGCATAACACTAAGGTACCACAGGGCATGTCTCGAAAGCTCCATCCCAAGTGGCAGGGTCCATACTACATACTAGAATTGGGCCCAAACTTCACCTACAAACTAGCAGAATGCGACACCCACAAGGCACTGAAATCACTTACTCACAGCAACCGGCTGAAGCCATATGACGATCCCAGGAACCGCCAGTACCACCCAGCACCACCCGGAGGACATGAACCACCCGACCCACCACACGGGCAGTTCGACCCATCCGACCACACGAACGCTCCGGCGGACGATGAGTGGTTCGAGGTGGAGCGCATAATGGCGCACAAACGCCAGCGAGGCAAACTCGTCTACCGAGTAAAATGGAAGGATGATCCCCAGTTGACATGGGAACCCGCCGAGAACATGCCAGAAGCAATTGTCACAGAATACCGGACAAGGAAGCGCCGGCGGCGCAGACGGGCGACACTGCTGAGATAAATCGCACGCCCCGTCCGCTATCACTCAAGGGCTATAGGCCAATGGGCTTTAGGGCCAAGTAAAAGAGGGCGGCAAGGGCGATACACAGTTCGGGACGTCACATAGCGATGAATAGCGGGAAAGTGGCGCATAAAGCATCCGTAAGGGCTCCCATTAGCCACAGGTATAGCCGAATTGTTACCACAGTTGTTTATCAGTATGCATGTTTACGCCACTGACACAGGTCGTCGAAAGGTACGTTGCGACACCCACGCCGCAATGCCGCATGAGGCAGTGCCGCAGCCGAATCTAACATTATAACCAAGGCGTCAACAATGCACGGCATGATAGACTTCGGGACACCACGAGTAACCTTCGATCTAAATTGTTTGACTCTTTGATTGTAAGACTGTTCATTACTACGTAACTGTACATAAGGTATCATGGAATCGAGTTTGGGGTCCAAACTTATCATACGAGGGGGATATTATAGTACGCCCCAGATCCCACCCCGGATCCGAGCAATCCAGCGTGGGCGCCGGGGGGGGTGCTCGCCGGTCAGGACGGCCGGGGGCTCACCAAAAGGTCCGCGCGCCCTAGCCAATCTCTAGCGAGCGGGACTGCCTCGCCCCTCAGCGGGAGACTGCCTCGCCCCTCAGCGGGAGACTGCCTCGCCAGCCAGCACGGGGCGCGCAAATACGTCCGCGCGCTGTAAAGAAAAGGGGGACGCGGCCCGGAGCGAGGCAGACGGGAACTCACCAGCTAACGAGTATAGATGTATGTGCAAGTTACCACGGAATAAAAGAGATATATTTTGCTACCACCTATCGTGTGTTTAATTCCCCCATCGTGCCGAACATCGCCGGACGACATGATAACGGCGAATGATGAAGGTGAATGATAAAGGTGAATGATAAAGGTGATTGATAAAGGTGAATGATAAAGGTGAATGATAAAGGTGAATGATAAAGGTGAATGATAAATGTGAATGATAACGGTGAATGATGTATGATTGGAAGGTAATGATATAAAGTAAACCTGCTATGCACCTAACTTAAGGAATATAACTTAAGTACTCGGACATGCAAATATAAACCTTACAATGTTAAGTGAAAAAACAAAACATGCTACAACTATTCAATACTTAATATTAACCACGACGATTACTAAAACAATTGAAGGCTTGCCCTATTCACGAGAAAGGCAAAACTGCAAAAGAGTAAAATCAAACTATGTCAATTGAAATCTAAGTTAACCAAATTAGCTATCTATAAACTAATTTAATTATCCCAGATAATTCAACTATAAACTAGATAATTGTACTATTATATGTAGAATAGATTAGAAGTAGAAGTAAAAGTAGTGGTACAGCTGATGATACAAAAATGCAAGCCAAAAATAAAAGGGATTACATTCCAGACAAATGATTGTCTGAAGACTATACTATGATCAATATTAAGGTCAAAATCATTCAAGGTCGCATACAATCAAGAAACACTGTTATGCAACGGAAAATGGGAAAAAAGACAAAAGAAAACTTTCACCACTTGTAGCCGTATGACGTAGAACATATATATGAGATGAGTAACCTGTAACATAATCAACTTAATTAATCGAAATATTTATAATGAAAAACAGCTGAGAAAATTCCTTCAGTGTAAGCCGGCTTTAGAAGGACTTTCTTGAGCAACCGCTCATTGTTAATAAAGTCTAACGAAGTTAAAGCCAATGGGTGAATATTTACGCTCGCGCAATTAATGTTGTAATAAGTCAGTTACAGAATTCTAACAAAGACCTGTTTAATTCTCCCTGAAGTAGCTAGCATTAAGATATAATTTCACAAGCCCACATCAACATCACATAACGGAGGTACCTTAATTAAATAAATAAAAACATTCGGCCGTATAGAAAAGAAATAAAGGAATGTCAACTGATCACCAAAGGAAGTAAATCAGTAAAGTTAAAGTGATACATGTATATCATGTAAGGGCTATAAGTTATTAAACAAGCTTAACGTACGTAATTAACCTCTCACCACGTGAATCTAGCGATGTTCCTGTTCGATGAGCACCGCCACGACGAGGTAATAACTTGCAGTTGTACGGTGAAACCTTGCTGACGCTTGTCAGAAGTGTAGCTCTGCTTGACGATGGCTGGACGTACGAAGCGATGATGCGCGAAGAAGCTCAAACTGACCGTCGAGCAGCCCCATGGGTTACGCCTAGCATAAGCTGAGTTGTCCGTCGACGGTCACATCCGGTGTACGTAGGGGGCACCGGAACCAACCTGCTCTCATCACCTTTCAATCAGCCGCCATCTTCTCCCGAATGTCCCGTGCTGTTTTGAACGGGGCACATCGGTATACCGAATGGATGCGCACGCACCCATGCCCGGGTGAACGAAATGTCGGGCGGTGGACCGATGCGTAATGTGCGTATTCGGTCCACCGCAGGGATACACCCGGGTTACCAAAGAAATGCGCCCACTGCCTTGTAGCTGGGGAGGTCTTTATTAAACTGTAAAGTTGAAGGCAAGATGTTAGTGCCGGCGTGTTTCCGGTGCAATACCCACACATAATCTGCTAAATTAAATAGATAATAGTAACGCCATAATCCTGAAGTTATAAATATATTACGATATGAAATACACCATATATATGAACATGAAATAAGTACCATAAATATACGGCTAGTTAGAATAACAAATACACAGGTTTAATAATAGTTACTTGTAAAGTTGAAGGCGAGATGTTAGTGCCGGCGTGTTGCCGGCGCAATCCCCACACATAATCTGCTGGGGTTAATGGTCTCGCAAACAGAGTAGGGAATATTGACCAATGAAAAGGGAGATAAAAAAATGGGCCAATGAATGGAAAGGAATGGTAAACAATATTGAGCTCCCCCTGGCGAACACAGGGGTGGGTAGCGATGAGAACGAAGAATGTGAATATGACTAAAATTCGGAATAAGAATGGGTTTATAAATGAAAAATGACGAAAGAAAAAACTGCCACAAAAACGAAGGGCTGCTACAGTTTGATGAATGGCCAATAAAATGTCCAACGCCGTGCCAAACGCGCGCTATTACTATTATTTCCAGTTGAATTTAAGTTCTAGTTTACTTTGGTTTAATTTGCATACAACGTTTGAAGTAAAATGTTTAGCGGTTACATGCCTTCCATGAGTCGCCTTTTTTAAAGTCTAGCAGTATATATATTAGTATATCGTGACCAAGAAAGGGCACGAGTAGCTAGGCAACTTGGCGGCTAAACGGGTCATTTAAATCAATAGGGCTGTGCAGTTCTTGCAGGTTCTACTTCCGGTTGAAGTAATTTGGGGACCAACAAACAAAACACGCGCTCTTGGAACGAATGCGCATCACGCTGGTGACTCGCTACAGCTTTGTAACGCGCACTCATTTTTTTTTTTTTTTTTTTTTTTTTTTATTTCGTTGAAATGATATTCATACAATATTGTTCCAATACAGTTTTGTTACAGAACGTAGTTGCACAGTTGACGATAGTATAACACATACACCATTTACTTGAGCTTGATGAATTAGGACTCAGATGAAGGAGGCTGACAAAAGACACCCCATCTTTCTTGAAATATATTTGACTGCCCTCTCATTAGTAGGATGTGTTTCTCCATAAGAATATGGTACTGCAAGATTACCTTAAACCCAGGGAAGCTAATTGGTTGGATCTTGCATTTCTGTGTATGAATAAAATGTTTTCCAAGCAGCAAGCAGTTATTTAATGTATAATTGTCCGTCCCATCACCTAGAATTATTCGTTTTTCCGACAGATCGATCCTGTCATTAATTATATTTTCCCACCAGTGCACAAAACAATTCCAGAAACGTTTTACCACAGGGCATTGCACAAATCTGTGTGTTATGGTGTCGATTTCCGAGCAATAGTCACAGATATTGCTGTCTACCAATCCCATTTTATGCAGCCTGCTCTTATATGGTACAAACCTATATAGTACAGAGAATTGAAACGACTGTAATTTGGTCTCGAAACTATTTTTAAAAGGTAATAAACAGTAATTAGACCATTCATTTTCTGAAAAACTAAACATTTCCATCCATTTATTGCGCTGTATAATAGTTATTGGTTTCGGAGTGAGTTTCCAATAAATACTTCTACATGTGTATTCTGTTTCACAATTCAGATTTATCGAGCCTATTCTTTCTCCACCTTGGAGGGTTATCTTCCAACTGCGGGGTATAGCTGACCTCAAGCCATAGTACTCTAAAAAGTGGAAATGTACTCCATATCTCAACCTTAACTGGTCATCTGAGAGCAGCAAATTATCACCGCCAATGATGTCATGTATAGTCTTGACGCGTTTGCTGTACCAATGCTCATAAAACACTGTATTGCCATTTATTTTAATAAACGGATTAAACCATAGCGACTCGGATAAAATTTCGCTTTTTGTAACAGGGGCCTTCTTTGACTTTAACTCAGCCCAGAAGAGAACAAGTTCTTTATAAAACATTGGTAAATCATTTAAAAACGAGGCAGGAACCGCGCATCTGGTGTTAAATAAATCATTCATTAGTATATATGGAAAGAAAGTCTGTGCGCAGTCCTTCCATGCTTTCTTTTCATCATTGCAAATTCTCTTAATAAAACTTAATCTGAGTGATTTAACTTGGTTAATATAGATAGGAGCTTTCAAGCCTCCTTCATTTATTGGCTGAGCCATAACTTGTAATTTAACTTTAGGTGTTGAGTTTTTCCACAGGAAAGAATTTATTACACGCTGAATTTCATTTATTGTTTGGGTTGGTAGATACATGTTCGTTGCTATATATGTTAGCTTCGACAGTGCCAGGGATTTCAAGACTAAGATTCGACCTATTAGAGTTAATTCACGCATTTTCCAGAGGTTAAGACACTTTTTGAGAGACTCAAGCTTTGAGCCTAAATTTAAAGTTGCCATCTCATATTCGTCTAAAGTGAAAACTATTCCTAATGTAGAGAAACACTGAGTTTTACACCATTTGACTTTTAAAGTTCCGGGACAGTTGCTTGCATTAGATCCAATCCAGATGGCTTCTGTTTTCCCTAAATTGCACTTTAAACCTGATATTTTGGAGAAATCATTGATTTTTTTCAAAAGATTTTCTGCTGATTTTTCATCAGCCAGGAACGATGAGGTGTCGTCCGCTAACTGTGATAGTTTAACTAGTCTTTCGTCTACTTTAATACCTTTAATGCTGTCATCTCGTCGGACCGCAATAGCCAGGAGTTCTACTGTTAACACAAACAAGAAAGGCGCTAACGGGCACCCCTGCCTCACACTCCGTTGTAAGCGGAACCATTCAGTTGTGTAACCATTATTCATCACGCAACTTAGGCTTCCCCCATAAAGGGTTTTCACAGCGTTCCTAAATCTATGACCAAAATTAAAAGATGCAAGAGTCTCGTCAATATATGTCCATTCAACAGAGTCAAAGGCTTTTTCAAAATCTATTAGGAGAATTAATCCTGGTATGTTCCTTGCGCTTGAAATTCTTAGAACATCTGAGATGAGTCTAATGTTCTCCCCAATGTATCTTTCTTATATAGCCAGTTTGGTCCGAGTGGATTAATTTAGTTAGTAGAGGTTGAATTCTCTTAGCTAGGGCCTTTGTAGCAATTTTGTAATCGACATTTAACAGTGATATAGGCCTCCAATTTTTCAAACGTGCCCTATCTTTGTCTTTTTTAGGAATTAATGATATGAGGCCTCTTTTTTGATCCATAGACAAATGTCCATGATCTAGAGCATATTCAAGCTCGCTGTCACTAACTCTGATAACTGTTTCCAAAAGAATTTATAATATTCGACTGTCAACCCATCAGTGCCTGGAGTTTTATTATTTTTAGAGTCTTTTATAGCTCTACCCAGTTCCTCCACTGAAAAAGTTAATTCGCATAGCTCCTGCTCTGCGTCGCTTAACTGTGGAATATCAGAATTAGTTAAAAACGTTTCACTTAGAGCTTGATATCTCGTTTTTGGTAAAGGTTCCCTTTTGGAGGAGTAGAGATTTTTATAAAACATAAATTCTTCCCTTAGTATTTCAGACGGAACTGCCGTTGTATTGGTGTCATTGAGCTTCAGTTTTAGTATACATTTGTTTTTATAATTCCTCTTTCCCAGTCCAAGGAAATACTTTGTCGACCGTTCACCCTGCTCAGCCCAAGTGGCTCTGGAACGTATTATAGCTCCTTTGGTTTTAACATTTGATATCTCTTCTAATTCAGTTTTCAGTGCGGTCAAGAGGTCATTATCTTTGATACATTCATCTGACATATGTTCCAAAGCATATAGGCGTTCTAAAAGTTCCTTTTCCCTGTCTCTAGCTTGATTTGCTTTAAATTTAGAAAATGATATAGTAAACTCCCTTATTTCGCATTTGATAACATCCCATTTTAAACCTTTGTTTTCCATATATGCGTATTTAACTTTAGCTGGGTTGAGAAGTTCATTCATATTAGTTATATATTCGTAATCACCTAGTAAACTGGCATTAAACTTCCAGAAACCTGGACCTCTTGGCTGAAAAAGACGTCCTTGCAGATGTAAATAAATAACTTTGTGATCAGATTTGAATGAAACATCAATACGTGCAGATTTAACCTGGGGTCTTAAAAAATCAGACACTAGATAGAAATCTAGTCTACTTTTACTTCTTCCATCTGCCGACTCCCATGTATATTGTTTCACACCTGGGTTATTTGTCCTCCAGATATCACACAATTCTTGATCATCTATAAATTCCGTCAGTTTTGTACGGTATTTAGAGCCTTTCTCAACACTGCCTCTTTTGTCTAATTTAGGATCAAGAGTAATATTGAAATCGCCTCCTATTACAATATTATCTCCTGCGACATTTCTTGTCTGCTCCCATAGGGTTTCTAAAAAGGCACATTGTAAATTATCATGATCCTTAGTTGGAGCGTAGATATTTGCTATAGTTATTTCAGTTTCATTGAGCAACAATTTAACAAGCAATATCCGGCCATCTTTGTCTGTGTGGGTGTCTTTTACCGTATAATCAACACTGGGAGGAAACAGTATGCATACACCTCTACTGTCTTCGGCAAAGTGATTGAATTCAATATCCCCTCCCCATTCTCTTTTCCACCTAACCTCGTCTGTCACCACACTGTGAGTTCCTTGTAAAAACACTAGGCAGTTTTTATAAAATTTATGAAAAATTCTAAATAACGATAATCGTTTTAAATTCTGCCTTATTCCCCGCACGTTCACACATATAATCTCAATATTGAAAGTCATGTGTGACAGACATAACCTCTATCACTGTGACGTTAACCATGTACATTGCATAATACAAACATCTCACTGCAGTACTGCTTAACAAAACTTCACAAAACATTAGATGCAGTATCAAATCAACGAAATATTTAGTTACAGCCTTAGTCTTCAGACTTAAACTACCTCTAGCTTAGCGAGTTAAATGGAGAAAACGAAAAGAATGAGGCTTACCAGCCTATATACTATAGTACTTACGATACAACTTGTAGCACTTATTAGGCTTAATAAAGTTAAGCTACGTACTGTACGCAGGCTTAGCACACCATATATATACGAAACACCTTGTCATGTCTGAGCGGTAAATATGTTCGTCAACATGATGGGTCATGTCTCAAATGTCCCTTCAAAGCAGACACTTTCCAACCACAAACGCCTCTGCATGTCATCCAGCAGTTTCACCGCTTGTGGAAAAGTGCACCCAGAGTCGTAAACCCTGTGTCGTCACAGCTGTTGTGAGTGAATCCATGAGTTGTACTTCAGCTTTTCCACTCGTCCGCGTCAGTGCATCGGGGTGATTTTAAAAACTACCTACGGGGAATCTTTCGGGT
This sequence comes from Arenicola marina, assembly GCA_964019135.1. Classification (NCBI taxonomy): domain Eukaryota; kingdom Metazoa; phylum Annelida; class Polychaeta; family Arenicolidae; genus Arenicola; species Arenicola marina. The sequence continues at coordinate 41,673,946 of OZ025253.1, read as the reverse complement.
CGATGTTTTCCAACCAGCTCTGCGGCAAGGAAGACCGTGTATCCCATTTGTAGCTGTTACCATCAACGATAAGTTTGTTCTGAACCAGGTTAGCACGTTTACCATCTTTTCTCGCCGCCTTCATGATAGGCAGGAGCTTGCGCCGTTCCATTTGCATGGCTTTGGGTAGGTCGTCGCTGAGGTAGATATTCCCTCCTTTCAGTTGTTTCTTTTTATCCCAGACTCGTTTGCGATCTTGGTATAACACAAAGCGCGCACTCATTGTAGTCAACGTTTGAGGAACCGGCTGGCTGCCGGGTTTGTGCGTGGAGAGTCGAGTGGGTGTGAGACTAGTTTTTGCTTGCATTGATCGAGACCTTCCTAACTATAATATCATAAGATATTTAATGATAAGATATTTATCTCTCCATAATGCATGTGGACCGTTCGATGGGACTGTTGGAAGTGTTGTATTTTGAGGCAAACCATCGACGTTTGCATATCTGCGACAAACGGAACATCATTGTCCTCGCCTGGCCTGAGCGTTGTTATGTAATCAAAGATATCGCGAGCAGACATGCGAGTCATGACAATTATTACGTCATACGACAGGGAAAACCCTACGCAGCACATTAGCTAGCCCGACACTGACAGTCACCCTTGATACAGCCGCAGCCTGGTTTATCAACTGTCTAACCGCTGGTATATTGCATAAATCTACTCCGATGGTTATAATTCGGATATACACAAAACTTCAGATGTTAGTTATGCATCTAAGGACTGCTTTAGTCGATCTTGTGTGTGAAGCGGGTGAAGGCGAACAACAGGAAAGTAGGCAGCACGTACAGGCCGTTGATGCTAGGCATTGACTTGGAGCATAAGTATCCCTGTCTCGTGGGGTATCGATAAGATCCCATAGTGATTGTACATTCCTAAAACCACAATTATTTGGTTTGTGACGTTATGTTGCATTGTTTACGCCATGTAACTATGGAAACCATTGTCCATTGAAGGGCGGTTTGAGTCAGATTACATGATTTGAACGGCCTTCATTTAATGCTATTGTACTAGTTAACACTAACCATCAAATCGTAATAATGTTTCGTAATAATGTTTCAAGGAGATGACATGATTTATTGCACGCATTGAAATCGAACTACACGACCTAAACACACCTCAAAGATGTGAGCTCTTTTTTTCACTGCGAACAATTGCGGCATTAAAAATGAGTTATTGCAGGCGTGGTCGATTTTGCTAATTTCTACTTCCGGGTGCGGTAGGCATACGCGTGACGTCAGACGAGGAAGTCGTGGTTCAGGTGTTGAACGCCGGATATCTGGCGGCCGATGGCTTTCGGGTGCCACCAGGAGACCAGCTGGGCAAGTTGTACATCGCCGTGACTCACAAGTACCCGGACTCATCCAGTTTCCAGGTGAGGCCAGGTGCACATCGCCGTGACTCATACGTATCAGATTTGATCTAGTTACCAAATGAAGCTACGTGAACATTGCCGTGACTGTCAATTACATCATCTCATTTCAGTATCAGGTGAGTTGAGGCGTAAATCATCGTGACTATTAAGTATAATGTTTTCCCTTGAAAGCGCAACGTGAAAACTGCCATGTTGTTGTAATGTTGCAGGGATTAATTATTCTTTAATAATTATTATATTCTCATTTAAACTAAGCTGAAAAAATGGCGTGACGTCACGTCACGCCTTCATCTTAAATGTTCATTATCTAGAAGAATGCATCGGAAAACAGCCCTAGCCGTGTTTTATTAACGTAAGTGTTCGCTATTTAAATAAAGAACGATAAAACAGTGCATTAATTTATTAATGAACGGAAAAACTGCATTATTTTATTAATGAACGGAAAAACTGTGCATTATCTTGATAATGAACAGTTGTTATTATTGACTCAGCTAAATGTCACGGTGCAATCCGCTGAGCCGATGTTGTCAGAACTTGCCAATTTCAAGACAATACAATGCATATGTCAACGTTAAGCTCCAAGGGGGCGGGGGGTTAGATCAGAAAGCTCAAATTATATGGAAATTCGACAGTTATCGATTGCATGTATTTCTCATTCCGTCTATATACGGGGGCCGTCTGACATTGTCATGTCATTGTTACAGCAGGCATGACATTTTTTTAATGGTGCACGATAACTATTCCAAAGGACTCATATGGAGGATTTTTTTTAAAGCAGAAGTGTTAAATCCCTTATATCGTTTTTCATGGTGCGATCTTTTCAGGAAAGACGTAATGACGACGTTTTTGTGGTGATTTAGAAAACAAGACTTTCAAAATGTCTACTTCCTCCATGCCGTCCCACCCCTACCCTCCTCCCTTGGGCTTCACAATGACGAAGCATTGTTTTCATAATGCTCGCTCACGTATTACCTGGGCAGTGCAATTGATACAATAGTCAATTGCCTGTGCGCAAACACGGAAAACCGCCTAAATCACGGGTAGATGCCTTATTACAACAATTCTATCAAACTTGTTCTTTAATTAGTACATATAATGCAATATAAATATACTAAATTTTCCCAGTTATATCTATAGTATCCAATACAATGTGATAAATGTCTTTAGACTACTTGGTAAGCAACTTTTGAAACAAATATATATCATATGCTGAAAGTTAATATGCAATTTTGAAACAAATGCAGAATAGCCACATATTAATGCGAAGGTTGGTCGACAATCGTAGAGATTACGGTCATCGATACTTTAATCGTCTCAAATGGAATTTATATTCTGTTACACCATCGGAAAATAAAACCAAAACTGATAAATGAATTGATGTGTGATAGCTCTTCCCGTTCATCTAATAAGGTCCAGTTTTTGTCTAAGTTATCAGCGCCAAATAAATGACTGATAGAAATTGGCCAATGAATCATGAATGGAGAGAAAAGCAAAGTTAGGTGTATCGTAGAGGCAAAATCACTCTCAGTAAATAGGCAACATCACTTAGTAAATACGGAACATCACTCTCAGTAAATAACGTAAAATCCCTTGACATCCACGAATGACTGACCCCTCAATGCGGGTCCCATCCACACCTACCCTCCCACTTCAAGAATCCCTGAAGATGCCAAAAGTGGTTTGCAAGTGGCGATTGCAAAGCAACCTTATCGCATGATACTCCAAAATATTTTCGGCGTGTTTGGGACATGTCCAGAATCCGTATCACTTAATGACATCTTCTTACTTCAGGGCCCGTATGAAATAGGAATAGTGGCATTGTATGACGTCACAACCATCACAGTGGAACTCCATGGACCGCAGCCTCTGTCCTTGACCTTCGATGGGGCCAGCTATTCTAGTGGAAGCGTCGTCAGTTTTACCCTTGATAGTTATGAAGCTGCTCAGGTAAGCTACGCCATTATTATTATTAGTAATATTATTAGGAATCATTACTCGCCACCCGACGTAAGAGGTATTTATTTATTTACCATTGTCCTCCATCTGCAATATTAAAGATCATCATTACCTTGGATTGTGTTATTGGCTATGAATATGCGAACTGAGATGAAAGATCAATTATCTTTAATATTGTTCTTAATCTACTAGTAGTAAGATCGTCAGTGGTTATTTAAATATGAACTGCTCTGCGAACGAGGATAATTCATTGCATATATGCCATGGACTAATAATGGTTTGATATGCATGAAAGGAGGTCGATTCGCTAAAGCACAATATCCGTAAAACGAACGTTCAATAGTAGTTATCATAAAGATATCATGTTATCATTTTTTCAAGTCCGAGACAACAGTCAATTTCATTTCCAATGTGTATTTTTAATTACTGCCTTCACTGGGAGATACCTTTTCGCCTGGTGGAGTACAAGAA
>OZ025253.1:41513841-41661341 GCA_964019135.1 Arenicola marina | reverse complement strand
TTTTTCGCGATATCTTCCCAATCAGCCCATGTTTCGTCTCGATTATGACATATGTAAAATGGCACATGGTGGCTAGAAACATACTAAAAAATTACAATAATTGATGCCAAAACAAAAAAAATATTAACGAAAAACCAAAAATAAAATAAAAAATCGCAATAAATTCCCAATCAGACCATGTTTGGTATCCATTTTAACATATGTGACATGTCACATGGTCCCCAAGAACATATTAAAGTATTAGATAAATACATGTGAAAACAAAATATTTATTAACGAAAAACCGAAATTTTGCGTCACCCAAGTCCCGGTAGAATTTAATTAACATTTTTAAAAGTTAATTTCGAAGGTCAAATATTTACATCTAACAACTGAAGTATATTAGAAAAAGATTGCCCATGGCGAGTTCTATAAAGACGAATGCCTAAGTCAAAATATTTTACAACATTTTCTCTTACCCTCTAAATTTGGGGGTAAGGGGAAAAAAAACAAACAAAAACAAAAAAAAAAGTTAGGCATGTCACATTATAGCCCTTCGCATGCCGATCAATAAAATATACTGTCTTCTCGTTCAGTTCCACATTTTGCCAATAATGTAGCCATTATTCAAAACAAAAAAATTAACCCCCATTTTCGTGTCACCCAAGTCCCGGTAGAAATGCATTACAATTTGTAGAAGTTAATTTTGAAGGTCAAATATTTACATTTGCCAACTGAAGTATATTAGAAAAACATTGCCCATGGCGAGTCCTATAAAGACTAATGCCTAAGTCAAAATATTAAAAAATACAAACTCCCTTCATGGTATAAGCCAACTACAAAAAAAAAAAAAAAAAAAAAAAAACATGTTAGGCATGTCATATTATAGCCCTTCGCATGCCCATCAATAAAATATACTGTCTTCTCGTTCAGTTCCACATTTTGCCAAAAATGTAGCCATTTATCAAAAGAAAGAAATTAACCCCCATTTTCGTGTCACCCAAGTCCCGGTAAAAAAGTAGCCATGTTTCAAAAAAAAAATTAACCCCCATTTTCGTGTCACCCAAGTCCCGGTAGAAATGCATTACAATTTGTAGAAGTTAATTTTGAAGGTCAAATATTTACATTTGCCAACTGAAGTATATTAGAAAAACATTGCCCATGGCGAGTCCTATAAAGACTAATGCCTAAGTCAAAATATTAAAAAATACAAACTCCCTTCATGGTATAAGCCAACTACAAAAAAAAATAAAAAAAAAAAAAAACATGTTAGGCATGTCATATTATAGCCCTTCGCATGCCCATCAATAAAATATACTGTCTTCTCGTTCAGTTCCACATTTTGCCAAAAATGTAGCCATTTATCAAAAGAAAGAAATTAACCCCCATTTTCGTGTCACCCAAGTCCCGGTAGAAATGCATTACAATTTGTAGAAGTTAATTTTGAAGGTCAAATATTTACATTTGCCAACTGAAGTATATTAGAAAAACATTGCCCATGGCGAGTCCTATAAAGACTAATGCCTAAGTCAAAATATTTTACAACATTTTCCCTTACCCTCGAAATTTGGGGGTAAGGGGAAAAAAAAAAAAAAAAAAAAAAAAATAAGTTAGGCATGTCACATTATAGCCCTTCGCATGCCGATCAATAAAATATATTGTCTTCTCGTTCAGTTCCACATTTGGCCAAAAATATAGCCATTTATCAAACAAATTATTTTAACCCCCAATTTTGTGTCACCCTAGTCCCGGTAGAATCTACTATAATATCATAACGAACCATCTGTCAAAACGTCACCAAAAATGTAGCATTTGCAATGTAAATTACTCCGGTCACCGGCGCGGGAGATGCATGACCTCTACATATTCTTAAAGATCACGTGGCCCCCTATAACATATCCAAAAATAAAGAAATTCATGTCATAATTTTTGGTTTCTCATGTAGGGTTACGGCTAGGGCTAGGGCTTTTGAGCACATTTTTCTTCCCTCCATGTTTGGTCTCGAGTATATGTCCGGTCACTGGTGCGATAGGGCCATGACCTTTGCAGTATCTTCAAAGACTACATGGCCCCCTATAACATATCCAACAATTAAACACATTCATAAAATAGTTATTGTACAACACAACTGTTATTAACGATAAAATGGATTTGTCGCTTTGTTTGGTGCCAATTTGGCCATTTATTGCCCGTCGCACCGCAAATATAATTTGGAAGGCCACTTATTATATAACAATGGTTACATAATTAATTTGTACCTAAAAGTACCGAAACCAAAAAAGTAACTTCTCTCCTTTACCCACCATCTGCAGATATCTCGGAATATTTACTCCAATATGCTGGATCACATTTTCCATCATAATACTTTTGTTTCTAAGAGGTTTTCGCCCATTTTTATATATAGTATGTAATATGTAACCAGGCGTCTGTTCATATAATTTGACCTTGATATCTTAAGGTCAAGGTCATTTCTCGACCCAAAAGTAATGTCAGGGTGTCGTACAGCCTAAAGATAGGATAACGTGAAATAGGGGTCCCCTTTCCATGATCACTACACGCTTAATATTATAGTTAGAGCCTTGTAGTCTTGTTCATCCAATTTGTCATGTCACAGTCCTATAATTTGAATATGGTGTCCTATGTCACACTCCTTAACTTTCGTTTCAAACTTGGCTCAACATGACACTATTTTGCTCGAAAAACAGCATGTATTTCACTGTCGCGGGCAAAATCAACCAAATAATACCCGGAGAAGTCCTAAATATATCAGGCCGCTATGTGCCCTAAGTTGTTCTGGAGAAAAAATGGTTAAAAGTGATATAATTTAGCTTTAAAGACTAAAAAAACGCTCATTTCCGGTCAAAATAAAGTTTGGGCGGGAACATGGCAATTGGTGATTTCCGCTAGAATACATTATATGGGATTACACCCTATAGGCAGTTATGTACTACATGTCGAGGGCTTTCTCATGATGTATGTGACATACCCTGGGATCAATTATTTCACGTCGCAATTGGCAAAAACCTTGCAGATTTTCATCATATTTGAGTATTTCTTATTGGAAAAGGGGCACAAGTCCTTGATAACATGAGATATTTTTTCACACCCATATAGATTCACATACATTGGTCAATTGGGCATATTTCTTAGCCATATGCTAAGCGCACCGACTTTGTATTATGCCATACAAACAATGTTCATAAAGATGGGTATGCCACAACACGTGGGCACAATACCGGGACTTGGGTGACATAAACAGGGTTAGCTGTGGGACCAAACCAATCGCCGTCACGGGCTAAATTAGCCGAATAACATTCGGATAAGTGCTAAATATATCACAAAAACTGCTTTACTACGGTATTATGCAGAAAGATTTGTTAATATAACCATAAAAAGACAACTTTCCTTTAATGTATCCACTTTTGGCGGGACAAGTTGTTTTTTGTAACTTTGGCTCTAATTCTGACGATCTGGGATTACACGCTATAGGCAGCTATGTAGTACGTATCAATGGCTTTCTAATGATGCATGGAGAATGCCCTCACACCAATTACTTCGTGTCAAAAGTGTTCAAAACCGTTACGGGCACAATACCGGGACTTGGGTGACATAAACAGGGTTAGATGTGGGACCAAACCAATCGCCGTCACGGCCTAAATTAGCCGAATAACATTCGGATAAGTGCTAAATATATCAGAAAAACAGCTTTACTACGGTATTATGCAGAAACATTTGTTAATATAACCATAAAAAGACAACTTTCCTTTGTTGTATCCACTTTTGGCGGGACAAGTTGTTGTTTTGTAACTTTGGCTCTAATTCTGACGATCTGGGATTCCACGCTATAGGCAGCTATGTAGTACGTATCAATGGCTTTCTAATGATGCATGGAGAATGCCCTCACACCAATTACTGCGTGTCAAAAGTGTTCAAAACCGTTACGGGCACAATACCGGGACTTGGGTGACATAAACAGGGTTAGATATGGGACCAAACCAATCGCCGTCACGGCCTAAATTAGCCGAATAACATTCGGATAAGTGCTAAATATATCAGAAAAACAGCTTTACTACGGTATTATGCAGAAACATTTGTTAATATAACCATAAAAAGACAACTTTCCTTTGTTGTATCCACTTTTGGCGGGACAAGTTGTTTTTTTGTAACTTTGGCTGTAATTCTGACGATCTGGGATTACACGCTATAGGCAGCTATGTAGTACGTATCAATGGCTTTCTAATGATGCATGGAGAATGCCCTCACACCAATTACTGCGTGTCGAAAGTGTTTAAAACCGTTACGGGCACAATACCGGGACTTGGGTGACATAAACAGGGTTAGATGTGGGACTAAATGTCTATCCTATGAAGAGCCTCGGTTAATGATACCAGCGGTGCTTATGACATAGCACGAGTTGCGTCATGGCACCAGCTTGCATGCCAGATACATGGTTAGGGCCTAACTGGTAAAAGTGCCCCACTGCGTAAGAAATGGCTACGGCACCCCTTCAAATTGCTGATTTTTAGCCACCCATGACGATGTATATGTACCCACTGTATCTCTCGTCTCAACATACTCCGAAGGCATCCTATGAACATATATACATATGTGGAAGAAACTTTCTTACCCTTATATATGATCCGGCACAAAAGTACCGAAACCAAAAAAGTCACTTCTCTTCCTTACCCACCATCTGCAGATATCTCAGAATATTTACTCCAATATGCTGGATCACAGTTTCCATCATAATACTTTTGTTTTTAAGCGGTTTTCGCCCATTTTTATATATAGTATGTAATATGTAACCAGGCGTCTGTTCATATAATTTGACCTTGATATCTTAAGGTCAAGGTCATTTTTCGACCCAAAAGTAATTTTAGGGTGTCGTACAGCCTAAAGATAGGACAACGTGAAATAGGGGTCCCCTTTCCATGATCACTACACGCTTAATATTATAGTTAGAGACTTGTCGTCTCGTTCATCCAATTTGTCATGTCACAGTCCTATAATTTGAATATGGTGTCCTATCTTACTCTCCTTAAATTTCATTTCAAACTTGGCTCAACATGACACTATTTTGCTCGAAAAACAGCATATATTTCACTGTCGCGGGCAAAATCAACCAAATAATACCCGGAGAAGTCCTAACTATATCAGGCCGCTATGTGCCCTAAGTTGTTCTGGAGAAAAAATGGTTAAAAGTGATATAATTTTGCTTTAAAGAGTAAAAAACAGCTCATTTCCGGTCAAAATAAAGTTTGGGCGGGAACATGGCAATTGGTGATTTCCGCTAGAATACATTATATGGGATTACACCCTATAGGCAGTTATGTACTACATGTCGAGGGCTTTCTCATGATGTATGTGACATACCCTGGGATCAATTATTTCGCGTCGCAATTGGCAAAAACCTTGCAAATTTTCATCATATTTGAGTATTTCTTATTGGAAAAGGGGCACAAGTCCTTGATAACATGATACTTTTTCACACCCATATAGATTCACATACATTGGTCAATTGGGCATATTTCTTAGCCATATGCTAAGCGCACCGACTTTGTATTATGCCATACAAACAATTTTCATAAAAATGGGTATGCCACAACACGTGGGCATAATACCGGGACTTGGGTGACATAAACAGGGTTAGCTGTGGGACCAAACCAATAGCCGCCACGGGCTAAATTAGCCGAATAACATTCGGATAAGTGCTAAATATATCAGAAACACAGCTTTACTACGGTATTATGCAGAAACATTTGTTAATATTACCATAAAAAGACAACTTTCCTTTGTTGTATCCACTTTTGGCGGGACAAGTTGTTTTTTGTAACTTTGGCTCTAATTCTGACGATCTGGGATTACACGCTATAGCCAGCTATGTAGTACGTATCAATGGCTTTCTAATGATGCATGGAGCATGCCCTCACACCAATTACTTCGTGTCAAAAGTGTTCAAAACCGTTACGGGCACAATACCGGGACTTGGGTGACATAAACAGGGTTAGATGTACGTGTCACCCAAAGCCCCGGTTTTGTATCACCTTAGTCCCGGTAAAGTAACCCAAGCCCCGGTCGGGGTCACCCAAGCCCCGGTCAGGCCACTTGACACTCGGTCACTTCCAGGGCCCCCGTCCCTTCCAGGGCCTCTGTCACTTCCAGGGCATCGGTCACTTCCAGGGCCTCGGTCACTTCCAGGGCCTCGGTCACTTCCAGGGCCCCCGTCCCTTCCAGGGCCCCCGTACCTTCCAGGGCCTCTGTCACTTCCAGGGCCTCGGTCACTTCCAGGGCCCCCGTCCCTTCCAGGGCCTCTGTCACTTCCAGGGCCTCGGTCACTTCCAGGGCCTCTGTCACTTCCAGGGCCTGGGTCACTTCCAGGGCCTCGGTCATTTCCAGGGCCCCCGTCCCTTCCAGGGCCTCTGTCACTTCCAGGGCCTCGGTCACTTCCAGGGCCCCCGTCCCTTCCAGGGCCTCTGTCACTTCCAGGGCCCCCGTCCCTTCCAGGGCCCCCGTCCCTTCCAGGGCCCCCGTACCTCCCAGGGCCCCCGTCCCTTCCAGGGCCTCTGTCACTTCCAGGGCCTCGGTCACTTCCAGGGCCTCTGTCACTTCCAGGGCCTGGGTCACTTCCAGGGCCTCGGTCATTTCCAGGGCCCCCGTCCCTTCCAGGGCCTCTGTCACTTCCAGGGCCTCGGTCACTTCCAGGGCCCCCGTCCCTTCCAGGGCCTCGGTCACTTCCAGGGCCTCGGTCACTTCCAGGGCCCCCGTCCCTTCCAGGGCCTCCGTTCCTTCCAGGGCCTCTGTCACTTCCAGGGCCTCGGTCACATAAACAGGGTTAGCGTACGTGTCACCCAAAGCCCCGGTAAAGTAACCCAAGCCCCGGTCGGGCGTCCGTCCCTTCCAGGGCCGCCCCCGTCCCTTCCAGGGCCCCCGTCCCTACCAGGACCTCTGTCACTTCCAGGGCCTCGGTCACTTCCAGGGCCCCCGTCCCTTCCAGGGCCTCTGTCACTTCCAGGGCCTCGGTCACTTCCAGGGCCTCGGTCACTTCCAGGGCCTCGGTTACTTCCAGGGCCCCCGTCCCTTCCAGGGCCCCCGTACCTTCCAGGGCCTCTGTCACTTCCAGGGCCTCGGTCACTTCCAGGGCCCCCGTCCCTTCCAGGGCCTCTGTCACTTCCAGGGCCTCGGTCACTTCCAGGGCCTCTGTCACTTCCAGGGCCTGGGTCACTTCCAGGGCCTCGGTCATTTCCAGGGCCCTCGTCCCTTCCAGGGCCCCCGTCCCTTCCAGGGCCCCCGTACCTTCCAGGGCCCCCGTCCCTTCCAGGGCCTCTGTCACTTCCAGGGCCTCGGTCACTTCCAGGGCCTCTGTCACTTCCAGGGCCTGGGTCACTTCCAGGGCCTCGGTCATTTCCAGGGCCCCCGTCCCTTCCAGGGCCTCTGTCACTTCCAGGGCCTCGGTCACTTCCAGGGCCTCGGTCACTTCCAGGGCCTCGGTCACTTCCAGGGCCTCGGTCACTTCCAGGGCCCCCGTCCCTTCCAGGGCCCCCGTACCTTCCAGGGCCTCTGTCACTTCCAGGGCCTCGGTCACTTCCAGGGCCCCCGTCCCTTCCAGGGCCTCTGTCACTTCCAGGGCCTCGGTCACTTCCAGGGCCCCCGTCCCTTCCAGGGCCTCTGTCACTTCCAGGGCCCCCGTCCCTTCCAGGGCCCCCGTCCCTTCCAGGGCCCCCGTACCTTCCAGGGCCCCCGTCCCTTCCAGGGCCTCTGTCACTTCCAGGGCCTCGGTCACTTCCAGGGCCTCTGTCACTTCCAGGGCCTGGGTCACTTCCAGGGCCTCGGTCATTTCCAGGGCCCCCGTCCCTTCCAGGGCCTCTGTCACTTCCAGGGCCTCGGTCACTTCCAGGGCCTCTGTCACTTCCAGGGCCCCCGTCCCTTCCAGGGCCTCTGTCAATTCCAGGGCTTCGGTCACTTCCAGGGCCCCCGTCCCTTCCAGGGCCTCTGTCACTTCCAGGGCCTCGGTCACTTCCAGGGCCTCGGTCACTTCCAGCGCCCCCGTCCCTTCCAGGGCCTCTGTCACTTCCAGGGCCCCCGTCCCTTCCAGGGCCCCCGTCCCTTCCAGGGCCCCCGTACCTTCCAGGGCCCCCGTCCCTTCCAGGGCCTCTGTCACTTCCAGGGCCTCGGTCACTTCCAGGGCCTCTGTCACTTCCAGGGCCTGGGTCACTTCCAGGGCCTCGGTCATTTCCAGGGCCCTCCGTCCCTTCCAGGGCCTCTGTCACTTCCAGGGCCCCCGTCCCTTCCAGGGCCTCCGTCACTTCCAGGGCCTCGGTCACTTCCAGGGCCTCTGTCACTTCCAGGGCCTCTGTCACTTCCAGGGCCTCGGTCACTTCCAGGGCCTGGGTCACTTCCAGGGCTCCAGGGCCTCACTGAAACTTTTTAAGGGTTCCAGGGCCTCTGTCACTTCCAGGGCCTCGGTCACTTCCAGGGCTTCGTCACTTCCAGGGCCTCGGTCACTTTCAGGGCCCCCGTCCCTTCCAGGGCCTCTGTCACTTCCAGGGCCTCGGTCACTTCCAGGGCCCCCGTCCCTTCCAGGGCCTCTGTCACTTCCAGGGCCTCGGTCACTTCCAGGGCCTCGGTCACTTCCAGCGCCCCCGTCCCTTCCAGGGCCTCTGTCACTTCCAGGGCCTCAGTCACTTCCAGGGCCCACGTCCCTTCCAGGGCCTCTGTCACTTCCAGGGCCTCGGTCACTTCCAGGGCCTCTGTCACTTCCAGGGCCCCTGTCCCTTCCAGGGCCTCGGTCACTTCCAGGGCCTCGGTCACTTCCAGGGCCCCCGTCCCTTCCAGGGTCTCGGTCACTTCCAGGGCCTCGGTCACTTCCAGGGCCCCCGTCCCTTCCAGGGCCTCCGTCACTTCCAGGGCCTCGGTCACTTCCAGGGCCTCTGTCACTTCCAGGGCCTCTGTCACTTCCAGGGCCTCGGTCACTTCCAGGGCCTGGGTCACTTCCAGGGCTCCAGGGCCTCACTGAAACTTTTTAAGGGTTCCAGGGCCTCTGTCACTTCCAGGGCCTCGGTCACTTCCAGGGCTTCGTCACTTCCAGGGCCTCGGTCACTTTCAGGGCCCCCGTCCCTTCCAGGGCCTCTGTCACTTCCAGGGCCTCGGTCACTTCCAGGGCCCCCGTCCCTTCCAGGGCCTCTGTCACTTCCAGGGCCTCGGTCACTTCCAGGGCCCCCGTCCCTTCCAGGGCCTCTGTCACTTCCAGGGCCTCGGTCACTTCCAGGGCCTCTGTCACTTCCAGGGCTCCAGGGCCTCACTGAAACTTTTTAAGGTCACATTTCAAGGTCAAATATTACTATTGTGCAACTAAAGTATATTAGAAAAAGATTGGCCATGACGCCTTCTATAAAGGCAAATGCCTCTCTCAAAATGTCTAAAAAAAACAAAAAAATTAACTAAGGGGTAAGCCTTAGGTATAATTTTTTTGTTTTTCAAGAAAATTTTGTTGTCCAGGTAATATTATAGTCCTTGGCCTGGCGAGCAAGAATATATGTCAAATGTTGTTTCATTCGTTATATTTCACAAGATATAGACGTCTATGATTGAAAAAATAAGTGACTGAAAATAAATTGCCTTTCCATTTAATTTAGTCGTTCCATTAGCTTCTATGCACCAAATAATAACAATGGACGCTGAAATATATATATATATTACGTTTTATAACACATTGCGAGGCTTTGACAAGTTAACATGGGAAATGCCATAGCAAACACGGTTACCCGAGAAGAGCCAGATTTAGTGCGAAAACGCTGGGTAGAATGATAATTAAAAATACGTAGCGTATCTATTAATACTATTGTGCAATATCAGCAAGTCACATCAATTATTCGCAACATTACGTCAAAATAACTGATTCAGAATAAAAATGAAAAACCGGGACTGGGTGACCTAAATATCTACCGGGACTTGGGTGCCGGGACTAGGGTGACTCTACCGGGGCTTGGGTGATACGAAACCGGGGCTTGGGTGATTCTACCGGGACTCGGGTGACACGGGACCGGGGCTTGGGTGACCACGACCGGGGCTTGGGTGCTTTTACCGGGACTAAGGTGATATAAAACCGGGGCTTTGGGTGATACGTACTTTGCCCTAACCCTAACCCTAACCCTAACCCTAACCCTAACCCTAACCCTAACCCTAACCCTAACCCTAACCCTAACCCTAACCCTAACCCTAACCCTTGCATAGTTGTAAGTGTATGTGTAAACCTAGACGTATTGCAATAAGGTAAATGGATGTTTCACAAATATATGATACATGCATAACTTATTGTGTTATTGTAACACTTGATAGTTTAAAAAATATATAAACACGTGACGGAAAACGAATACTTCATACATACAATACGTAAAATATCATTTTTAAAGTTGATGCATTCACTTTTATAATCACTTTTGCAAATGGTTTAAAGTCTTGTTGAAACCTACGAATGAGTTGTGACGTGGTGACATATGAAATTTGTGAGTTATTTAAATTACGCTAAAGTTAATTGTTGACTACGTTCCTTGACATGGATAGATACGGTTATTGTTGGTAAAATTTGTGTTAGTATGTGTTTTTACTTTAGCTGCTTTTAAAAGTGCAATAAAAACAAATAAAGTTCAATACAATACATTTTTAACATATATGTTACTTTACACTGACTTAACGAGTAACAATGTTCAAACTTACAGAATAATTCCTTTAACGGTGTATGAGTTATATGAATGCGACGTTGGTTGCAGATGTCACAAGCAAATGCAACTGCTTCTTTTAATGAACTAGAAAAGCGGTCATGCACCATAATAGTTTTCACTTGACGGAGTAACAGCAAAATAACCTAATAGGAATATTGTGAGTGTATGGTGTATGGAGGTGGAGGGAGCCAGTCGCTCTTTCCCCAAACTCGTTTAAACGTGCCGTCGGATGTGGGGTGCTCGTAACATTGGTAACTCCAATGCAATAAAAAACCCACAGACACTCCCCAAAAACGTGTATAGCAATGACATAGGCGATTGATGTTATATCCTTCACCCTCCCTACCTTCTTTTGGATGCATATGCAAGCAAACAGAACGTCGGCTACAGAGGTCAAGGGGTTGCCAACATAAAGAAACAACCAATTAACTCATCTCTCCCGTTTTATATAGGTCCTGAACAAACAGATGACTAAATGTCAATGACGTCACCATTCACTCCATTATGATTTTAAAACTGCATCGTTGACGAAGAGGGCAGGTGTAGCATGGGAGTCACGTGTTCAGAATCGTCAGTGAATAGATGGGGGAGAGAAAGGGGGGCAGGGGGAATGGTGGACCTATAACACAAGCTTCTTATGTTTCCATCAGTACACAATGACGCCTCGTATCATATACAACAGTGAATTTTACTGCCACCACATAGTAACCAGCTGCCACGCCTAGTTATCTAGGAGGGGAAGGTATAATGAAATACCCACGGGTGGTTGTTAAAGAGGTTAACCCATTGACCTTTCCGGCCGACGTATTAATGGCTTGCAGATAAATAATACCTGAGGTGAAGAGCATAAAGCCCGCTTATTACTATCGAAATAATAGACTGACTCATCAAACAACTGTCATAACTCTTCTCCCTCGCGACAAAAGGACGCCAACCGGGCGCTTGTCTCCACGACTTGTTTGTTCGAACGTTTATAGATGCATCCTTATTACATCGGCGACAGTTGAATAATGTTAAAACAGAAACTAAAATTAAGGTGATTATTCCTTCCGATATTTCACAATATATCACAGCGACACTCCCAAACTTGTGCGTACACAGACCGTCGGCCAATACCCCGCCAAAAACCACATGACGCTCCGCTGACTCTGGCTCGCTGGCTCGCCCGAACTTTTGAAAATCAGTAGGTCGTGACGGCCAGCGGGGTGCTGTGTTTTGAGGGGCTTGGAAAAAAAAAATCGATATTTGTCTCGGTCGAAGCCCCGCCCCCACCGTGCAGCGCGCCCGCGCGCCCGCGGGCTCGACTAACTGCCTTCCCACCGGTGAATTCAAACGCGCATTTAAAAAAATAACCGACCGAAAATAAATAATTGTCGCTGCAACTCTACACATCAAGACAAAGACCACGAAACATCTGTCGCTCGCAGACAAGTCCTTAAAGTCACCGCTCTTTCACAAAGGTAGCATTTTGATGAGTTTTAAAGCATCCACGGCCCTTTTATGTGACCTTTAACATCAATCACACAATTCACACACAGTCGTGCATGAACCAATTATTAGAAAACGTAGTGAAGCGACTCAGTTTTATTATAACGCGGGCTTGAGCTGTTGGGATTTAAAAAAATTATTGATCGCAGGCTCATTTACAGCGATTACCCGTGCGTACAAAGCCCGTTGGCCACGCCCCTCTCTGTCTATCTTTAAACAGATGACAAAGCCACGCCGATGTATGACGTCAGTCGTGATGCTATTTTTACACCTCGCCAAAGCATGTTCAGACACGTCCCAAGTGGGTGGATGACGAGGAGGTGGAGAGGGACTTTGTGAATATAATGTACGGGCGGTCTCCATCTTTTCACCACAACGACATGACTTCCCACAAGACAACAGCGGGCTTCGCTCCCTCCAATCGGCTACCACTCATCCCGCTGGCCAAGAAAAGCAAATGGGAGAATACGCAGTGTACTTCCGAGCAAACTCACGATATACGCTGTCAAGAGTGCATCGGAGAGAATGTCTATTTAACTGTTCAGTATTTCAAAGACGTTTTACGCTTTGATATTAGAAAGTGGGTATGTCAAGACAACGGCCGTGATTACCCTACAAAAGTGGGTGTCAATCTCATCACAACCCGCTGGAAGATGTTGCAGACATTGACAAACACCATAGATCGAGAATTGCAACAGACCACCAATCCACGGAAATATCATCTCGGAGGTTTGGTGATGGCCGAGGTCCTGCCCCGTGGCCAGTTTCTAGATATTCGAAAATACTGGTTGCCGGATACACAAGATACGCCCGTGCCGACCCGAAAAGGAATTACTCTCGATTTAAAGCAGTGGAATTTACTTAAGTTCCATCTCAACACGATCCATGATAAGTGTGTTCCGGAACTCACCGAGTTGGTTGATTGTATGTCATCTCACCAAAATCAGGAGGGGTACTTTGACTGTGTTGAATGTTCCCCGAAAGGTTTGGATAAGATACATCTATCCTAAATGTTTATGTATCCACTAAGTTACATTTGATGTATTTATGGATGACCAATCCTGAATTATGGTGAAAGTTACACTGGTGTAGATGAATATATATATATATAATTGGTGATTAGTATACGTACGTGTGACATTTAAAGTTTAGTGTCATCGGGGAAAATTGAGATGTTTGACTCACTAGGAAAACCAATTCGTGCCTATGTGAACCTTAAACACTTGGAATATTTTATTCAACAACCCATGAGAGCGGTGTGGCAGTCACTTGGCACAGATGTATGCGGAGAATACTGTCTATTTTACTTATATTTCAAATGTCGAAATTACTCCATGTCACGAATATGTCGAGAGTATTGGTCTCCAAACACCATGTGCAATGACAACTATATTCATAATTTCCAATCTGTTCACTTTCCGCGTATCACTCGCCGGCAGTCCCCGCGTTTTATGCAAACCGCGTGCAAGACCTCTTTACTCATTGTCTAAATTGTCATGTATAATAATATGATATGAAGGTGTATATTTTTGTGATACTAAGTTTTTTTTTTGACCACGATAGATGTTGTAGCGGGTAATGGT
This sequence comes from Arenicola marina, assembly GCA_964019135.1. NCBI lineage: Eukaryota > Metazoa > Annelida > Polychaeta > Arenicolidae > Arenicola > Arenicola marina. The sequence continues at coordinate 41,647,573 of OZ025253.1, read as the reverse complement.
ATTCATGTAGTGATATAGGAATAAAAAAATTGCAAAATGGATGATTGTATTTGCGTTAATATGGTTTACTCGAAACATATCCTATGGTTTTTACAAACAAACAAACATATTACACAGCTTATAGGATCTCACATGGCCTGATTACATTGATTATATACACGTGTCATTGACGATTAATCGTACTGTAACGCGAGAATATACAGTTTACATGGCGATATCTATAGCGATTAAATGATTTACTGTTTCATCAAAGCACAATGACTTGTTCATCTATCACCTATTCATAATAGTACTTGATCGCAGATTGAAGACTTCAACCAACTTTATTCACTCGTACTATAGCACGAGAACATAGTCCAAACACCATGTGCAATGACAACTATATTCATAATTTCCAATCTGTTCACTTTCCGCGTATCACTCGCCGGCAGTCCCCGCGTTTTATGCAAACCGCGTGCAAGACCTCTTTACCCATTGACTAAATTGTCATGTATAATAATATGATATCAAGGTGTATATTTTTGTGATACTAAGTTTTTGACCACGATAGATGTTGTAGCGGGTAATGGTATTCATGTAGTGATATAGGAATAAAAAAATTGCAAAATGGATGATTGTATTTGCGTTAATATGGCTTACTCGTTACATATCCTTAGGTTTTTACAAACAAACAAACATATTACACAGCTTATAGGATCTCACATGGCCTGATTACATTGATTATATACACGTGTCATTGACGATTAATCGTACTGTAACGCGAGAATATACAGTTTACATGGCGATATCTATAGCGATTAAATGATTTACTGGTTCATCAAAGCAAAAGGACTTGTTCATTTATTACCTATTCATAATAGTACTTGATCGCAGATTGAAGACTTCAAACAATATGTCTTCTTCATTCACTCGTACTATAGCACGAGAACATAGACAAACAATGATTAATAACCTTGTTGAATATACCTATTTACATACTAATTTATACTATTTATACCCCGTACTATAACGCGGAAACAAAGACTTCAAGCAATTATGAATAACCTTGTTGACAGCTTAATTAGCTATTTACATCGTAATTTATGCTAATTATACCCCGTGCTATAGCACGGAAACAAAGACGTTTGACAAAAATTAATGACCTCATTAACTCGTGACCGGCAATTTCAAATCGATATTTCAAAATTTTCGGTCGCGCTATAGCACGACCACGGGGGGAGGGGGGAGGGGGGGGGGTGTGTGAGCTTGATGTCTCTGGACTCACTCTCCCTACTACTATTTATCTAACTTATACGTATCACTGTTACAACCTCTTTACACGAAACAGCACCATGCACACTGGACCACCTGGCCACAGATGAGCCCCATTCCAGTACTATGGGTAATTAAGGAATACTTCTTCTTTGATAAAGCCTGCTTGCTGTGTTTTGCACAATTGAAGGCCAGTCTAAGTTTCCATTGAAGTAACATATACATGTTTAAAGAAGTCCTTGAAGGTCAAACTTTCACCGGCTTCATATTTTAGCGGGATTGATTTAACAACATAACAGTAATCATTTGGTCTTTGTTATCACTGTTTCACTGGGAAATAATATGTTCTGTTGGCGTTACAGTGTAAAAATATAAATTGGATCTTTTTGTTTCTGCAGGCACTATATGTATAGTTGCAATGGAACGTTTAAATTATAGGACACCCATTTTACATTTCAGAATCCTATGTCACGCATTGGCCCCATCCCTCACTGACTGGTGTCAAACTGGAGAAGAGAGTGTTAAGTTCGCTGTGGCTGCCTAGCAATCAGGAATCCTTCCGCAGGGTTTGACTTGAGCAAGGGGTCTCTGCACTGTCTTGTAATGGCGGTGTGTAGTGCGTTGAACGGACCTTGCGAAACTTCATCAAGTGGCCTGATAGGGCGGCTATGGAATTACATCGCAATTCTACCATGCCATATTGCCATACCGGAACCATCCGATTTCCGGGATTCCTTCATCAATATATAAGGGCCATTTGTCCGTCATTGAGAAGAAATTCAAGAAGATCGACACATTCCAGTCATCGGGCAGATGTGGAGAGAACAATTGGACTTTTAAAGTGTACAAGAGACATATGACATTTTTGGAAATGTGCAATGTGAAAGATATCCCTGTGGTGATGATGGCGGCATAAATGGTGCAGGTCATTCGGAGCACGAAAATGCCGAATTCATGGACATCTTTGAAGAACGCCAGCGTTTTTCCCTTTTAATAAGTGGTTATTGTGTGATGCTCTATATTCCCCTTGTCATTTCAAAGTTTCATATCGGAAGATGATAAATATTTGGGGTTTCGCTTGTCGCAATAATTGATAAATCATTTAACAAAGAAATCCATATCTACATTTGGCCAACCCAGTAAGACCATTGTATTCATCTTACGGATATGTAGCTTAAGACTGTAAACGTGTATTCGTCGATACATGTTCTTCTACAAGAGTTTATGTATTCGTTTAACTGTCCATGAATGTCTTTGGATCACGCTTTGTATTAGTCTCCCTTTCTCAAATAAGCCGGAACACAATGCTGTGGTTTGAGAGTTTCTTTTCATTACGCATTGAATAGGATTGGAGTTGTGCTATAGCGACTTTAGCGACAAGGTTGTGAAGCCGATCGCCCACCATTCATTACCTAAGCAGATTTTTTCAAAGGAAAGCACAAGACCAGGCATCTGTCCACAGTGCAATTTATTTCATTTCTTAACTTTCGAACATAATGCACGCATGATAGCGTTTCTTTCTCGTGTAGTGACGTTGCGCTGATGCTCCGGCACTAAGGAGCGCGCCCTGAGTTTCTGTAGCTGCTGCTGCTGCTGACTGTCTGTGCTCCTCCAAGAAAGTGCGGAACCACACTGGGGGCTAGACGGCTCGCCGCTTACGTTGGCCTCGGGCGGCGACGTTTCTATGACGCTGACGTGGAGCTGTAGTCGCCAGGCTCCTTTACCTATCGGTCACTATGTCACCTGCAATGAATCACACCACTCAATTATGCACTCCAATTATGAGTGCCATCAAAGTTGTACAGTAAATATCACTAACCACCAGTTATTTCCGGCTTGCTTATTGGCAGTATAGGTCGTCATGGCCACTATAATTCCTGGCGGTCGGGAACACGTACTAACCGTACCATGTGCTGTTGCTAATAACACAGGCCGGGGTTGCCCTTGCTAGAGTTTCACTTGTTACTGGCCTCATATGGCAGAGAAATTTCCCTATACAACCGCGCCATTATACCTCGTTTTCCTTCGCATTTTTTCATCAGCACTTCCACCTCTATTCCATTGCGTTATTTAGGATCACACTACAGATGCACTTGCAGCTCCTTTAGAGTTTGTAAATGAATGTCTCGCCTTAGCATCGAATCTACCTGCAGTGCAGGAAAACAGCAATCCTACAGCAATCGCACTCCTGGGTTGCCGGCATTTTCCCGCGATCATCCACGATGGTCTTGAAGCTGTGCAAGCTAAGATAAATACATATATAAGATACCAGATAAATTTGGTCCTAAAATGGGGAATGAATAATTTTAAAAGTTTACAGATCTACACACTAACAGTACATGAAATGTGAAGTCAAACGAATATTTAAAAAAAAATATACATGTATTCCGTCTTTTTAGCGAGCGCAGTGTTTTGTAAAAGACATCAGGGCTGAAAGCGTGACCATATGCATTCATGGGTTGGGCAATTTGACGCCACACGTCGGCTCCCCTGACATTTGGTGACTGGAACAGCGGCTCGACTGCTCTGTACGTCTCCACCAATACAACAGAAGTACAGACTCTTGCTCCCACTGGGTTGCTGCAAAGAAAAACGGCGGAACAGAGTGGGTCTCCCGAGGCTATGCTTACTATTGTCCCTGAAAATCAGTTTTTAAAGAAAAATCTGTTATTTTAACTATGACGCAGCGAATAATTGAAAGAACGTGATTTTGATTTTTTTTAGCGGAAGCGTGCTGAATGGGTATCGTTTTTATCTAGTAGATATATAGTTTTATCTAGTAGGGGGGGGGGGGGGGGTTGTCATGGGGGAATTATCCCGAGGAAGAATGGCCTCTACGTGGTATTACACGTCACTAGCGCCCAGCCACCTGGTGGCGGAGATTCTAAATAAGAGATGTTAAGGTCAAGGTCGCTAAGTCGCCTCGCTGTTTCAAACAAATCGCAAGAAGTTCAGCAGAGTTCTTAATTCACGATAAATTGGGATTAAAATACATGGATACTGCGATCAAACAAGTACAATAGGTAAGTTTCCACGTAGAGAATCTGATTATGAAGTTGATCAACGCGTACGAACAGCGAATTACCGTTAAATGGAAGATAAACGAAACAACTCTTGAGGCACCGGCACCGCGGGAATGGGTTTCAAGACAACTCGACCCAAAACCAACTCGACCCATGACACGCTCGACCCATCACCCACTCGACCCCTACCAACTCGACCCCAAGCTAACTCGACCCCAAGCAAACTCGACCCCAAGCAAACTCGACCCCAAGCCACCCGCCACCTGCCGCCCGCCACATTACGATTAGCGATTAAAAGGGTGCACGTACAGTAGACACAAGTGATTAAGAGGGATGCACTGGTATCGTGTTTATTAAGCGCATTACGATCATTAGGGATTAAGAGGGATGCACTGTAGATACAGAAATGGCAGATTCACTCAAATTTCAATGTTTTATTACAGGATCCACGAGTTGCAATACTGTGGTTACAGCGGTGTACAACAGTGCATCCGTATCTCTAATTGCACTTTTTAATTACATTAACTACACGGCTGGCCATGGTCCGTTGAAATGGGCACATTTTTTCAAAAGTTGTGACGTGCTGATGTCTTTGGCGTTGTACGCATCCCACGCCAGGAAAACGCCAGGAAAACCTTTTTTGTGCAATGCTATATATTTATTTTTTTTGGTAACGGCACAGCTTGTGAGCTTCACTTACAGCGTCACCAACTTGGCCTCCTTGTGTAGAAGGGAGACGAATGTGTAGAGGGACAAACAAAGGCCAGTGGCACTTGCTTCAAGTGTTCCCCACTGCGAACAAACGCGTGCACTGAAAAGCTGCCCGAAATGACATGGGTGGTACTTGGCGCAAGTGCCCCCAGGCTAGCCCTGAAGAACCCAGGCCTTGCTATCGCTCGGTTTTTCAGGCCTGGGTTTTTCAGGGCTACCCCCAGGCAAGCGGTCCGCATAGACATTAGGCTTTCGTTATGAAGCGCCCCACCTAGCATCTAGTCAACTATAGCCCCGAGGGATCCAGGAGTCACAGGCTCCTCCCTAGCCTAGGGTCCCGAAGCAGCGCATTGACGCTGCTGCCAAAATCAAACAGATTATTAAAAATAAATAAATTTAAATTACTTTCTATCATGTATCATGCGTATATCTTAATATTTCCTTATTCTATGCAACTTAATCTATTACTGAGACCTTTTAGTTGACGTCTTTACTCATATTATAAAGGTATCCGAGGTGATTTAGTCCACTGCTTCAACTTTCACGCTGTGCGCAATGATAAACAAATATGGCGGTTAGCTCATGTGCAAATGTACTTGAAGTGGCGCAATCTGGCGGTGAATGTTAGCACTATATTGCGCATACACACCTCAGTGCTCATTCCCTTTGAATGGTCATTCGATACGGCATGGTTCGCAAACATGCTTGAAAATAACACCAAAAATACTGATTATTTCATAACATAAGAAAGGAATGTTTCATAACATAAAAAAGGAATGTTTCATAACATAAAGAAAGGAATGTTTCATAACATAAAGAAAGGAATGTTTCATAACATAAAGAAAGGAATGTTACAGTCACAAGAACAAATATCAAGACTGTACCATCTGGACCTTGAGGCTATGCCCAGAGCAGGTCACAACGTTATTATAATGCTGGAGAGATCACAGCTCTAACGCTAGAGATATCACAGCTAGGTAGTATAGTACTATTATATAGTATAGGCTAGACTAGAGTCACTGAGTGTCCAGATAAGTTGAAGCTGCATCAGTGCATGGCTTCGGCCAAGTTAGAGAGTTAGGCCATCCAGTGCATTTTAGTGCAGTGCAGTAGGGGAACACTGATAAGCTCACTATAGCTACTGGCTATCCAGGTATCTATTTGGCGCAAGTGCCCCCAGGCAAGCCTGCTTCCTAGAGAAGCGGGCTTGCCTGGGGGCACTTAATTGCGTCAAGGTATCTATGAGCTATATTATAATTATGGACATTGATAAATCTTCTAACAGATCTGTCATGATCTAGACTATAGCCCAATAGAAAGGACCCTTGTGACAACAAGGTGAGACACCCCGTTAAGGTTGAGGTTGTGAAGGCTATGCATCAGGGCTATAGGCTATAGTATAGCAGATCCATAACAATTAAGCCACATGATATTGTAGTGTATTAGAACAATGCAAAGTATTCATTTCATTGTTTATTCCCGGCCGGCCGTTACTAAGACTGAAGAGGCCTGGTTCCCGGCACTGAACTTTTTGGTGGGCAGAGCTTCGATTTGGCAGGCACTCGATGTAATGTTTGCCTACCCCAAAAAGGCCCTTTTTGTCAGGAGGTTTAAAAGAAAATAATAGTGCTCACAATTGTATTTGACTTTATAGAATAGAGTTCATAGAATTGTAAATTGCAAGCTCAAAATGTGAAAACCTGATCAGGTGGTGCCATATTGTTCATGTACACTGAACCCTTTTTTTACCAGCCAAAATTTTAGCTGGTAAAAAAGCATTCTGGCTAATACCCTGATGAGACTAATTTTCAGGTGCCTTTGTCTTATCCACATCTTGATCTTGTCTTATTCATATACATGTATGTCAAGGTACAGCTTTGTATGTTTTAGAAAATGTATGTAAATATATGTATTAGATCGATGACACATGCATGTGTCCATACATAGATGCCAGATGCATCCAAACGACAAAGGAGAAGGGCACAGGAGTATATAAAAGATATATACCGGTATGTTAAAATTAGTTATATTAATTCCATCAGCGTGAATTAAGCACCCTCATTGCATTAGTTCTTGAAACATAGGACATGTAGGTATTTGTACATATGTAGATAACTGCTGTGGTTACTGCATAAAAAGTGGAACAGCCATTGCGTAGCTAGCAATGATTGCGCACTTGCACAAATTTACCTCTGACTTTATGTATACAAGACAGATGTATTATATATTAACTATGCTCGTGTCTATTTTTGAACGGTTTAAGCAATCTGCAAATTATTTTTACCATCTGAATTGTGCTCAATCAATAGTCTTATTACTAGACGTTATATATACGTTTTTCACTTCTTTAAAAAAAAAAAAAATTCAAGTACTTCATGCATACGGATATGCCTGGTCATGTATTTCGGCAGATGGCAGGCTTCAGTGAAACCGTCGACTACAGTGTCAGAGAGAAGGTCTTCAACCTTCTATCAAGCGGCAGGACAAGCAGACGTGACATTGAGGCTTGCATCCGCGAGTTTGTAAATACCGCGTTGTTCCACAGCGCAGGACCTCCCAACAACACTCGCAGGCGGTTTGTACAGGCTTTCAAGTTATTTATCATTTGAACTGATCCGAAGGACTTTATGCGTCATTCCTATACAGATTGGAATTTGCCATGAAAGGTCTTAATTAATTAATAAACCTATTCCAATATTTGAGAATATTTAAACTTTCAGCAAAAGCTCTGATAATTTATTTTCTATGAAAAGCCACCTTGTGTGGTTTTTCTATCAGGGCTAATAAATACCTTTTTTTCTATTTGGTTTTTATATATAAGGTTAGTAACATTTTATACTTTTGAATTATTTCAACTACTTAGTATATGGAATATACTAATATATTCCATCAACGGTGGGTCATCGTTATAACGATTCGTTTCTACCTTTAATTATATTATAATAGTGTAGTCGTTGAATCTTGGATAATGCCATCTTTCAAAAGCAGTTATTCAATTGCAGGTACTACCCGCATCCCAAAGACTTCTCCAACATGATAACGAAATTCAAGCTGAAGCGTCGCTTTGCAAAACTTGACCAGGAGAACATCAAGAAGTTTGTCGCACAGTTGGAGGGTCATGCCAATTACAGACCATGTGCGGTTGCTGTAGCCCCAGTTCTGTGGCTGTAGGACGGGCGAAAATCTGACAGGGCCCGTCTGACAGGGACAGCCACAGAGCTAAGCAAGTATTTCACCCCTGAACGCCTTGGGTTGCCGTCTAAACGCATCTCTGTAAAACAAACCAAGCAACAGTCACCGCCAAATCCAGTAGTTTTTAACTCTATAAATGTTATGTTCTGCGATAGCACGGTGTATATCTTTCAACAGACTCGATGTTCCATGACATGTCCACCTTTTCCCACACAACAATTTTCGAATCGCCTTTTTAGTTTTCCTATATTAAATTGTATAAGTATCGACGCTAAAAGGGGGGGCCGGGGCCGCCCCCCCCCTGTTAGATCCCACATCTGGGGACATCTGCATGGGCGTGTCTCAGGGGGGGCGGCGGCAAAGGAGGCACGTTCCCACCCTTTTCCGGCGCTAAAGTATTTACCTAAATTTCTCTTAATTATAGAATGGTATAGTGTAGTACGGTAATTGTGTATTCAATACATTGGGCGCAACATCAATGGTCCCTATGTAAATACCCTTAATACATACACGATACAATTCAACGGTCCGTCAAAGTAAATGAAGCCATCATTATGGTCTTAGCATACATACTAATTTATCTGCAATGCAAGTCGAAATGTTGATTATTCTGTCACATATTTTAGCGTTGGAGCAACGCGTTCAAGCAAGCTACGCTGATTTTAGCCGTTGCGACGAACAACGGTGTTGAACGCTTAAACGAAGACCTCAAGTGCAATTGTCTGCAGAGGCATAAAACTACAGGCTCAGTGAGCTGCTGGAGGTCCTCATATTCCGCTCTCTGCCGGGAAAATTCAGAAGGTAACTGAAGCAGGTTTGCGTAGAAAACGAAGTAGCATTTGTATTTTGTACGAACCAGGGTTGCACGCTTCTGTTTGTTACGGTATTCCTGTTGAAGCTGGATCATATTTCAATATTAAACGGGCGGGATAAACGAAGCTGTCACTCCTTAATTGATATCTGTTTTCTTCTGCAATATGGTCCAACTTTTCTGTTCAAAGGTTCACAACCTTTACTGGGCGATCATTTGATGTCTGTATAGTGAAGAGACCGTTCTGCCCAGAGGTCTCACAGTTGAGTTGGACGTTATTCACTTGTTCGCTGTTCAATTGTTCTTGTTGATGAAACGTTTATAACTGGCTTGTTTCTTTTAGATAGCGGCATAAGTGTTTGACCAAATCCATGATGTGCGACAACCGTGAAATCAGTCAGAGCCATCAGTGTGGTCCATATATTAACGCTATGCAACAACCTAGACTATGAGAGCAATAAGTACATAATTTGATATGAACAACACCTGGGTTGTCATTTAGAAAATGCTTAACCTGCACCAGTCAATCAGGTGGAGATATATGTCTTAATGTAGCTCTTCTGGTACAAATGTATAGGAAAGTCAAATATTTCCAGTAATGTGGAACAAAACGTGCGATCGTGCGGCTTGTACCGCAAGTGGGATGAGAGTATACCGCAGTGGCTCCGTGACAGACCCCGCGCCATGTTCCTTGATGCACGGCGGAAGATGGCACACGTCAGCCCAGTGCAGGTAAACTCAAACTGCTTCATGGTGACCGTCAAGTCACAAATAGCAACTAAATGTGCGACAACATATTTTAAGGAACTTACAAGGTCATCTCCTACCTGGGTTGGTAGTTCTATCCTATAATATTGTGATCACGTTCACACGTTGTTAAGGTGTCTGCTTAAATGATACATAATGCCTGTGGGATATACCACACCATATACACTGTTACAAACTACATTTATCTCAATATATGCCAAGACTCCGCAGTCAATGTAGTAATTAGGACCATCATCCCCCAGGCCAGGACCAGTACTCCTCAGGACCAGTACCTCCCATGCCAGGCCATGACCAGTAACCCCCAGGCCAGGACCAGTACTCCCCAGGACAAGTACCTCCTATGCCAGGCCAGTTCCATTCCCCCCCAGACCAGGACCAGTAACCCCCAGGCCAGACCAGGACCAGTACCCCCAGGTAAGGACCAGTATCCCCCAGGCCATGCCAGGACCAGTCCCCCCGAGCCAGGCCCAGTACGCCCCAGGCCAGGCCAGGTACAGTATTTCTTGAATGTAGTGATTTTATGACATTGTGGCCATTTTTTTGTTGGTACAAGGAACCAGCCGGAGATAACGGAACTATTGGTGAAGCAGGGTGCCAGTCTGAACACTGCCAACAATGGCGGCTGCAACGCCCTGCAAGTGGCAGTCAACAAGCAGCACGTGGACTGGGTAAACACCGAGCCAGCGTCAACCTCCAGGTCAGTGTCACCCTCCAGGTCAGTGTCACCCTCCACGTCAGTGTCACGCTCAAGGTCAGTGTCACCCTCCAGGGCAGCGTCACCCTTCTTGTCAGTGTCACCCTCCAGGTCAGTGGCACCCTCCAGGTCAGTGTCACCCTCCAGGTCAGTGTCACCCTCCAGGTCAGCGTCACCCTCCAGGTCAGTGTCACCCTTCAGGTCAGTGTCACCCTCGAGGTCAGCGTCATCGTCCGGGTCAGTGTCACCCTCCAGGTCAGTGTCACCCACCAGGTCAGTGTCACCCACCAGGTCAGTGTCACCCTCCAGGCCAGTGTCACCCTCCAGGTCAGTGTCACCCTCCAGGCTAGTGTCACCCTCCAGGTCAATGTCACCTTTCAGGTCAGTGTCACCTTCCAGGTTAGTGTCACCCTCCAGGTCAGTGTCACCCTCCGGGTCAGTGCCATCCTCCAGGTTAGTGTCACCCTTCAGGTCAGCGTCACCCACCAGGTCAGTGTCACCCTCCAGGTCAGTGTCACCCTCCAGGTCAGCGTCACCCTCCAGGTCAGTGTCACCCTTCAGGTCAGCGTCACCCACCAGGTCAGTGTCACCCTTCAGGTCAGCGTCACCCTCCAGGCCAGTGTCACCCTTCAGGTCAGTGTGACCCACCAGGTCAGTGTCACCCTCCAGGCCAGTGTCACCCTCCAGGTCAGTGTCACCTTTCAGGTCAGCGTCACCCACCAGGTTAGTGTCACCCTCCAGGCCAGTGTCACCCTTCAGGTCAGCGTCACCCACCAGGTCAGTGTCACCCTCCAGGCCAGTGTCACCCTTCAGGTCAGCGTCACCCACCAGGTCAGTGTCACCCACCAGGTCAGTGTCACCCTCCAGGCCAGTGTCACCCTCCAGGTCAGTGTCACCCTTCAGGTCAGCGTCACCCACCAGGTCAGTGTCACCCTTCAGGTCAGCGTCACCCACCAGGTCAGTGTCACCCACCAGGTCAGTGTCGCCCTCCAGGCCAGTGTCACCGTCCTCACTGACGTCGTGCTCGATGCGGTTTATTTTAACTATTCAAGGAAATATCCATTCCCATATCTACCATGAGTTTAAGTCTGTCTATGAGAAACCTCGACATATTGGTTTAAGTCTGTCTGTGAGAAACCCCGACATATTTGTTGCGCTCGCTGACAGTCATAACCTGGTGACCTCAGGGTAGGGTCTTTCCACGTGTCCAGGCGCCAGATGCAGGTATGGGGGCGCGAACCCGCGACTGGTCGCTCTACCGCTCCAGGCCCTTGCTTACATTGTCCACGTGTCTGGACGCCAGATGCCCCAGGTATGGGGGCGCGAACCCGCGACTGGTCGCTCTACCGCTCCAGGCCCTGGCTTACATTATCCACGTGTCTGGGCGCCAGATGCAGGTATGGGGGCGCGAACCCGCGACTGGTCGCTCTACCGCTCCAGGCCCTGGCTTACATTATCCACGTGTCTGGGCGCCAGATGCCCCAGGTTTGAGGGCGCGAACCCGCGACCGGTCACTCTACCGCTCCAGGCCCTGGCTTACATTATCCACGTGTCTGGGCGCCAGATGCCCCAGGTATGAGGGCGCGAACCCGCGACCGGTCACTCTACCGCTCCAGGCCCTTGCTTACATTATCCACGTGTCTGGGCGCCAGATGCCCCAGGTATGAGGGCGCGAACCCGCGACCGGTCACTCTACCGCTCCAGGCCCTTGCTTACATTATCCACGTGTCTGGGCGCCAGATGCAGGTATTAGGGAGCGAACCCGCGACCGGTCACTCTACCGCTCCAGGCCCTTGCTTACATTATCCACGTGTCTGGGCGCCAGATGACCCAGGTATGGGAGCGCGAACCCGCGACCGGTCACTCTACCGCTCGGCTCTGGCTTACATTATCTACGTGTCTGGGTGTCTCAGGTGGACGAGAAGAGCTCCAGGTGGCCAGCCACCAAGGTCACGTGGACATTGTGCGGCTGCTGCTGGCCGCCAGCGTAAACGTCCAGCAGCCGGACGATGACGGTGACACGGCGCTCCACTACTCGGCATTCGGGTGAGTACCCCCCCTCCCAGGCCTGGGTGGCCCTGGCCTGGCCAGGTACCCCCCAGGCCAGGCCAGGACCAGTACCCGCCAGGACAAGTACCTCCTATGCCAGGCCAGTTACATTTCCCCCAAGTCAGGACCTGTACCTCCCAGGCCATGCCAGGACTAGTACGCCCATGCCAGGCCATGACCAGTACCCCCCAGGCCAGGCCAGGACCTGCACCCTCCAGGCAAGGACCAGTACCTCCCAGGCCAGGCCATGACTAGTAGCCCCCAGGCCAGGCCAGGACCTGCACCCCCAGGCCATGACCAGTACCCCCCAGGCCAGGCCATGACCAGCACCCCACAGGCCATGACCTGCACACCCAGGCGAGGCCAAGGCCAGGTACCCCCCAGGCCAGGCCAGGACCAGTACCCCCCAGGACAAGTACCTCCTATGCCAGGCCAGTTACATTCCCCCCAAGTCAGGACCTGTACCTCCCAGGCCATGCCAGGACTAGTACGCCCAGGCCAGGATCTGTACTTCCCAGGCCAGGCCATGACCAATACCCCCCAGGCCAGGCCAGGACCTGCACCCTCCAGGCCATGACCAGTACCTCCCAGGCCAGGCCAGGCCAGGACCAGTACCCTCCATGCCAGGCCAGGACCTGCACCCCCCAGGCCAGGACCAGTACTCCCCAAGACCAATACCTCCTATGCCAGGCCAGTTCCATTCCCCCTCAGGGCAGGACCTGTACCTCCCAGGCCAGGCCAGACTAGTACGCCCAGGCCAGGATCTGTACTTTCCAGGCCAGGCCATGACCAGTAACCCCAAGGCCAGGACCAGTACTCCCCAGGACAAGTACCTCCTATGCCAGGCCAGTTCCATTCCCCCTCAGGGCAGGACCTGTACCTCCCAGGCCAGGCCAGACTAGTACGCCCAGGCCAGGATCTGTACTTTCCAGGCCAGGCCATGACCAGTAACCCCCAGGCCAGGACCAGTACTCCCCAGGACAAGTACCTCCTATGCCAGGCCAGTTCCATTCCCCCCCAGACCAGGACCAGTAACCCCCAGGCCAGACCAGGACCAGTACCCCCAGGTAAGGACCAGTATCCCCCAGGCCATGCCAGGACCAGTCCCCCCAAGCCAGGCCCAGTACGCCCCAGGCCAGGCCAGGTACAGTATTTCTTGAATGTAGTGATTTTATGACATTGTGGCCATTTTTATGTTGGTACAAGGAACCAGCCGGAGATAACGGAACTATTGGTGAAGCAGGGAGCCAGTCTGAACACTGCCAACAATGGCGGCTGCAACGCCCTGCAAGTGGCAGTCAACAAGCAGCACGTGGACTGGGTAAACACCGAGCCAGCGTCAACCTCCAGGTCAGTGTCACCCTCCAGGTCAGTGTCACCCTTCACGTCAGTGTCACGCTCAAGGTCAGTGTCACCCTCCAGGGCAGCGTCACCCTCCTTGTCAGTGTCACCCTCCAGGTCAGTGGCACCCTCCAGGTCAGTGTCACCCTCCAGGTCAGTGTCACCCTCCAGGTCAGCGTCACCCTCCAGGTCAGTGTCACCCTTCAGGTCAGTGTCACCCTCGAGGTCAGCGTCATCGTCCGGGTCAGTGTCACCCTCCAGGTCAGTGTCACCCACCAGGTCAGTGTCACCCACCAGGTCAGTGTCACCCTCCAGGCCAGTGTCACCCTCCAGGTCAGTGTCACCCTCCAGGCTAGTGTCACCCTCCAGGTCAATGTCACCTTTCAGGTCAGTGTCACCTTCCAGGTTAGTGTCACCCTCCAAGTCAGTGTCACCCTCCGGGTCAGTGTCACCCTCCAGGTCAGTGTCACCCTCCAGGTCAGCGTCACCCTCCAGGTCAGTGTCACCCTTCAGGTCAGCGTCACCCACCAGGTCAGTGTCACCCTTCAGGTCAGCGTCACCCACCAGGTCAGTGTCACCCTCCAGATCAGTGTCACCCTCCAGGCTAGTGTCACCCTTCAGGTCAATGTCACCTTTCAGGTCAGTGTCACCCTCCAGGTCAGTGTCACCCTCCAGGTCAGCGTCACCCTCCAGGTCAGTGTCACCCTTCAGGTCAGCGTCACCCACCAGGTCAGTGTCACCCTTCAGGTCAGCGTCACCCACCAGGTCAGTGTCACCCTCCAGGTCAGTGTCACCCTCCAGGCTAGTCTCACCCTCCAGGTCAATGTCACCTTTCAGGTCAGTGTCACCTTCCAGGTTAGTGTCACCCTCCAGGTCAGCGTCACCCACCAGGTCAGTGTCACCCTTCAGGTCAGCGTCACCCACCAGGTCAGTGTCACCCTCCAGGTCAGTGTCACCCTCCAGGCTAGTCTCACCCTCCAGGTCAATGTCACCTTTCAGGTCAGTGTCACCTTCCAGGTTAGTGTCACCCTCCAGGTCAGTGTCACCCTCCGGGTCAGTGCCATCCTCCAGGTCAGTGTCACCCTTCAGGTCAGCGTCACCCACCAGGTCAGTGTCACCCTTCAGGTCAGCGTCACCCACCAGGTCAGTGTCACCCTCCAGGCTAGTGTCACCCTCCAGGCCAGTGTCACCCTTCAGGTCAGCGTCACCCACCAGGTCAGTGTCACCCACCAGGTCAGTGTCACCCTTCAGGTCAGTGTCACCCACCAGGTCAGTGTCACCCTCCAGGCCAGTGTCACCCTCCAGGCCAGTGTCACCCTCCAGGTCAGTGTCACCCTTCAGGTCAGCGTCACCCACCAGGTCAGTGTCACCCTCCAGGCCAGTGTCACCCTCCAGGCCAGTGTCACCCTTCAGGTCAGTGTCACTCTCCAGGCCAGTGTCACCCTCCAGGCCAGTGTCACCCTCCAGGTCAGTGTCACCCACCAGGTCAGTGTCACCCTCCAGGCCAGTGTCACCCTCCAGGTCAGTGTCACCCTTCAGGTCAGCGTCACCCACCAGGTCAGTGTCACCCTTCAGGTCAGCGTCATCCACCAGGTCAGTATCACCCTCCAGGTCAGTGTCACCCACCAGGCCAGTGTCACCCTCCAGGTCAGTGTCACCCTCCAGGCCAGTGTCACCCTTCAGGTCAGCGTCACCCACCAGGTCAGTGTCACCCTCCAGGCCAGTGTCACCCTTCAGGTCAGCGTCACCCTCCAGGCCAGTGTCACCCTTCAGGTCAGTGTGACCCACCAGGTCAGTGTCACCCTCCAGGCCAGTGTCACCCTCCAGGTCAGTGTCACCCTTCAGGTCAGCGTCACCCACCAGGTCAGTGTCACCCTCCAGGCCAGTGTCACCCTTCAGGTCAGCGTCACCCACCAGGTCAGTGTCACCCTCCAGGCCAGTGTCACCCTTCAGGTCAGCGTCACCCACCAGGTCAGTGTCACCCACCAGGTCAGTGTCACCCTCCAGGCCAGTGTCACCCTCCAGGTCAGTGTCACCCTTCAGGTCAGCGTCACCCACCAGGTCAGTGTCACCCTTCAGGTCAGCGTCACCCACCAGGTCAGTGTCACCCTTCAGGTCAGTGTCACCCACCAGGTCAGTGTCACCCTCCAGGCCAGTGTCACCGTCCTCACTGACGTCGTGCTCGATGCGGTTTATTTTAACTATTCAAGGAAATATCCATTCCCATATCTACCATGAGTTTAAGTCTGTCTATGAGAAACCTCGACATATTGGTTAAGTCTGTCTGTGAGAAACCCCGACATATTTGTTGCGCTCGCTGACAGTCATAACCTGGTGACCTCAGGGTAGGGTCTTTCCACGTGTCCAGGCGCCAGATGCAGGTATGGGGGCGCGAACCCGCGACTGGTCGCTCTACCGCTCCAGGCCCTTGCTTACATTGTCCACGTGTCTGGACGCCAGATGCCCCAGGTATGGGGGCGCGAACCCGCGACTGGTCGCTCTACCGCTCCAGGCCCTGGCTTACATTATCCACGTGTCTGGGCGCCAGATGCAGGTATGGGGGCGCGAACCCGCGACTGGTCGCTCTACCGCTCCAGGCCCTGGCTTACATTATCCACGTGTCTGGGCGCCAGATGCCCCAGGTATGAGGGCGCGAACCCGCGACCGGTCACTCTACCGCTCCAGGCCCTGGCTTACATTATCCACGTGTCTGGGCGCCAGATGCCCCAGGTATGAGGGCGCGAACCCGCGACCGGTCACTCTACCGCTCCAGGCCCTTGCTTACATTATCCACGTGTCTGGGCGCCAGATGCCCCAGGTATGAGGGCGCGAACCCGCGACCGGTCACTCTACCGCTCCAGGCCCTTGCTTACATTATCCACGTGTCTGGGCGCCAGATGCAGGTATTAGGGAGCGAACCCGCGACCGGTCACTCTACCGCTCCAGGCCCTTGCTTACATTATCCACGTGTCTGGGCGCCAGATGCCCCAGGTATGGGAGCGCGAACCCGCGACCGGTCACTCTACCGCTCGGCTCTGGCTTACATTATCTACGTGTCTGGGTGTCTCAGGTGGACGAGAAGAGCTCCAGGTGGCCAGCCACCAAGGTCACGTGGACATTGTGCGGCTGCTGCTGGCCGCCAGCGTAAACGTCCAGCAGCCGGACGATGACGGTGACACGGCGCTCCACTACTCGGCATTCGGGTGAGTACCCCCACTCCCAGGCCTGGGTGGCCCTGGCCTGACCAGGTACCCCCCAGGCCAGGCCAGGACCAGTACCCGCCAGGACAAGTACCTCCTATGCCAGGCCAGTTACATTTCCCCCAAGTCAGGACCTGTACCTCCCAGGCCATGCCAGGACTAGTACGCCCATGCCAGGCCATGACCAGTACCCCCCAGGCCAGGCCAGGACCTGCACCCTCCAGGCAAGGACCAGTACCTCCCAGGCCAGGCCATGACTAGTACGCCCAGGCCAGGATCTGTACTTCCCAGGCCAGGCCATGACCAATACCCCCCAGGCCAGGCCAGGACATGCACCCTCCAGGCCATGACCAGTACCTCCCAGGCCAGGCCATGACTAGTAGCCCCCAGGCCAGGCCAGGCCAGGACCAGTACCCTCCATGCCAGGCCAGGACCTGCACCCCCCAGGCCAGGACCAGTACTCCCCAAGACCAATACCTCCTATGCCAGGCCAGTTCCATTCCCCCTCAGGGCAGGACCTGTACCTCCCAGGCCAGGCCAGACTAGTACGCCCAGGCCAGGATCTGTACTTTCCAGGCCAGGCCAGGACCAGTACTCCCCAGGACAAGTACCTCCTATGCCAGGCCAGTTCCAGTGCCCCCCCCCCCCCCAGGCCAGGACCAGTACCCCCCAGGCCAGACCAGGCCAGGACCAGTACCCCCAGGTCAGGACCTGCACCCCCATGCCAGGCCAGGACCTGCACCCCCCAGGCCAAGCCATGACCAGTACCCCCAGGCCAGGACCTGCACCCCCTAGGCCAGGCCAGGACCAGTCGCCCCAGGCCAGCACCTGCACCCCCCAGGCCAAGCCATGACCAGTACCCCCAGGCCAGGACCTGCACCCCCTAGGCCAGGCCAGGACCAGTCGCCCCAGGCCAGCACCTGTACTCCCCAGGCCAGGCCAGGCCAGGACCCCCCAGGCCAGGACCTGCACCCCCTAGGCCAGGCCAGGACCAGTCGCCCCAGGCCAGCACCTGTACTCCCCAGGCCAGGCCAGGCCAGGACCCCCCAGGCCAGGACCAGTACCCCCCAGGGCAGGACCAGTACCCCCACAGGCAAGGGCAGGACTTGCACCCCCGGGCCAGGCCAGGCCAGGACCTGTACTCCCCAGGTCAAGTCATGACCAGTACCCCCCATGACCAGTACCTCCTATGCCAGGCCAGTTACAATCCCCCCAAGTCAGGACCTGTACCTCCCAGGCCATGCCAGGACTAGTACGCTCAGGCCAGGATCTGTACTTCCCAGGCCAGGCCATGATCAGTACCCCCAAGGCCAGGCCAGGACCAGTACCCGCCAGGGCCAGGACCAGTACCTCCCATGCCAGGCCATGACCAGTACCCGCCAGGGCCAGGACCAGTACTCCCCAGGACCAGTACCTCCCATGCCAGGCCATGACCAGTACCCCCCAGGGCCAGGACCAGTACTCCCCAGGACCAGTACCTCCCATGCCAGGCCATGACCAGTACCCCCCAGGGCCAGGACCAGTACTCCCCAGGACCAGTACCTCCCAGGCCAGGCCGTGACCAGTACCCTCCAGGCCAGGTCAGGACCAGTACTCCCCAGGACCAGTATCTTCTATGCCAGGTCAGTTCCATTCCCCCCCAGGCCAGGCCAGGATCCCCCAGGCCAGGCCAGGCCAGGATCCCCCAGGCCAGGCCAGGATCCCCCAGGCCAGGACCAGTATTCCCCAGGCCAGGCCAGGATCCCCCAGGCCAGGACCAGTATTCCCCAGGCCAGGCCAGGACCTGCACCCCCAGGCCAGGCCAGGACTTTCACCCCCAGTCCAGGCCATGACCTGCATCCCCAGGCCAGGCCAGGAACAGTAGCCCCAGGCCAGCACCTGTACTCCCCAGGCCAGCACATGTACTCTCCAGACCAGGCCAGGACCCCCCAGGCCAGGACCTGCACCCCCAGGTCAGGCCAGGCCAGGCCAGGACCTGCACCCCCCAGGCCAGGCCAGGCCAGGCTAGGCCAGGCCAGGCCAGGACCTGTACTCCTCAGGTCAAGCCAGGAGACCCCAGGTCAGGACCAGTACCTCCCAGGCCAGGCCATGACCAGTACACCCCAGGACCAATACCTCCTATGCCAGGCCAGTCACATTCCCCCCAAGTCAGGACCTGTAACTCCCAGGCCATGCCAGGACTAGTACGCCCATGCCAGGATCTGTACTTCCCAGGCCAGGCCATGACCAGTACCCCCCAGGCCAGGCCAGGACCTGCACCCTCCAGGCCAGGACCAGTACCTCCCAAGCCAGGCCATGACTAGTATCACCCAGGCCAGGCCAGGACCTGCACCCCCAGGCCATGACCAGTACCCCCCAGGCCAGGCCATGACCAGTACCCCCCAGGGCCAGGACCAGTACTCCCCAGGACCAGTACCTCCCAGGCCAGGCCGTGACCAGTACCCTCCAGGCCAGGCCGTGACCAGTACCCTCCAGGCCAAGCCAGGACCAGTACCCTCCATGCCAGGACCAATACCTTCTATGCCAGGTCAGTTTTTATTCCCCCCCAGGCCAGGCCAGGATCCCCCAGGCCAGGACCAGTACTCCCCAGGCCAGGCCAGGCCAGGACCTGCACACCCAGGCCAGGCCAGGACCTGTACTCCGCAGGACCAGTACCTCCTATGCCATGCCAGTTCCATTCCCCCCCAGGCCAGGCCAGGATCCCCCAGGCCAGGACCAGTACTCCCCAGGCCAGGCCAGGCCAGGACCTGCACCCCCAGGCCAGGCCAGGCCAGGACCTGCACACCCAGGCCAGGCCAGGACCTGTACTCCGCAGGACCAGTACCTCCTATGCCATGCCAGTTTCACTCCCCCCCATGCCATGACAAGTACCCCCCAGGCCAGGCCATGACAAGTACCCCCCAGGCCAGGCCAGAACTAGTACCCCCAGGCCAGGCCAGGCCAGGACCAGTACCCTCCATGCCAGGCCAGGACATGCACTCCCCAGGCCAGGACCAGTACCCCCCAGGCCAGGACCAGTACCCCCCAGGACCAATACCTCCTATGCCAGGTCAGTTCCATTCCCCCTCAGGGCAGGACCTGTACCTCCCAGGCCAGGCCAGGACTAGTACGCCCAGGCCAGGATCTGTACTTTCCAGGCCAGGCCATGACCAGTAACCCCCAGGCCAGGCCAGGACCTGCACCCCCCAGGCCAAGACTAGTACTCCCCAGGACAAGTACCTCCTATGCCAGGCCAGTTCCAGCCCCCCCCCCCCCAGGCCAGGACCAGTACCCCCCCAGGCCAGGCCAGGCCAGGACCAATACCCCCAGGTCAGGACCTGCACCCCCAGGCCAGGCCAGGACCTGCACCCCCCCGGCCAAGCCATGACCAGTACCCCCGGGCCAGGACCTGCAGCCCCTAGGCCAGGCCAGGACCAGTCGCCCCAGGCCAGCACCTGTACTCCCCAGGCCAGGCCAGGACCCCCCAGGCCAGGACCAGTACCCCCCAGGCCAGGACCAGTACCCCCCCCCCCCCCAGGCAAGGGCAGGACCTGCACCCCCAGGCCAGGCCAGGCCAGGACCTGTATTCCCCAGGTCAAGCCAGGACCAGTGCCCCCCAGGACCAGTACCTCCTAAGCCAGGCCAGTTCCACCCCCCCCCCCCCACCCAGGGCAGAACCTGTACCTCCCAGGCCAGGCCAGGACTAGTACGCCCAGGCCAGGATCTGTACCTCCTATGCCAGGCTAGTTACATTCCCCCCAAGTCAGAACTAGTACTCCCAGGCCAGGCCAGGCCAGGACCTGTACTGCCCAGGTCAAGCCATGACCAGTACCCCCCAGGACCAGTACCTCCTATGCCAGGCCAGTTACATTCCCCCCAAGTCAGGACCTGTACCTCCCAGGCCATGCCAGGACTAGTACGCCCAGGCCAGGATCTGTACTTCCCAGGCCAGGCCATGACCAGTACCCCCCAGGCCAGGCCAGGACCAGTACCCGCCAGGCCAGACCAGGACCTGCACCCTCCAGGCCAGAACCGGCACCTCCCAGGCCAGGCCATGACTAGTACGCCCAGGCCAGGATCTGTACTTCCAAGGCCAGGCCATGACCAGTACCCCACAGGCCAGGCCAGGACCAGTACCCGCCAGGCCAGGCCATGACCATCATCCCCCAGGCCAGGACCAGTACTCCTCAGGACAAGTACCTCCTATGCCAGGCCAGTTCCACCACCCCCCCCCCCCCCCCCCCAGGCCAGGACCTGTAACCCCCAGGCCAAGCCATGACCAGTACCCCCAGGCCAGGACCTGCACCCCTTAGGCCAGGACCTGCACCCCCTAGGCCAGGCTAGGACCAGTAGCCCCAGGCCAGCACCTGTAATCCCCAGGCCAGGACCAGTACCCCCCCCAGGCAAAGGCAGGACCTGCACCCCCAGGTCAGGCCAGGCCAGGCCAGGCCAGGACCTCCACCCCCCAGGCCAGGCCAGGCCAGGCCAGGACCTGCACCCCCCAGGTCAAGCCAGAAGACCCCAGGCCAGGACCAGTACCTCCTAGGCCAGGCCATGACCAGTACCCTCCAGGCCAGGCTAGGACCAGTACCCGCCAGGCCAGGCCAGGACCTGCGCCCTCCAGGCCAGAAGCAGTACCCCCCAGGCCAGGCCAGGACCTGCACCCCCAGGCCATGACCAGTACCCCCTAGGCCAGGCCATGACCAGTACCCCCCAGGGCCAGGACCAGTACTCCCCAGGACCAGTACCTCCCATGCCAGACCATGACCTGCACACCTAGGCGAGGCCATGAGGGTACTGGTACCAGTCCCTCCTATGCCACGCCAGTTCCATTCCCCCCAGGGCAGTACCTCCCAGGCCAGGCCATGACCAGTACCTCCCAGTCCAGGCCATGACCAGTACCCTCCAGGCCAAGCCAGGACCAGTACCTTCTATGCCAGGTCAGTTCCATTCCCCCCCAGGCCAGGCCAGGATCCCCCAGGCCAGGACCAGTACTCCCCAGGCCAGGCCAGGACTTGCACCCCCAGGCCAGGCCAGGACCTGCACCCCCCAGGCCAGGCCAGGAGCTGCACACCCAGGCCAGGCCAGGACCTTTACTCCGCAGGACCAGGACCTCCTATGCCATGCCAGTTCCATTCCCCCCCAGGCCATGACAAGTACCCCCCAGGCCAGGCCAGAACTAGTACCCCCAGGCCAGGCCAGGCCAGGACCAGTACCCCCCATGCCAGATCAGGACCTGCACCTCCCAGGCCAGGCCAGGACTAGTACGCCCAGGCCATGATATGTACTTTCCAGGCCAGGCCATGACCAGTAACCCCCAGGGCAGGCCAGGACCTGCACCCCCCAGGCCAGGCCAGGACCTGCACCCCCCAGGCCAGGACCAGTACTCCCCAGGACAAGTACCTCCTATGCCAGGCCAGTTCCATTCCCTCCCAGGCCAGGCCAGTTCCATTCCCTCCCAGGCCAGGACCAGTACCATTCCCCCCCAGGCCAGGACCAGTACCCCCCAGGCCAGGCCAGGCCAGGACCAGTACACTCAGGTCAGGACCAGTATCCCCCAGGCCATGCCAGGACAAGTCCCCCCAAGCAAGGACTAGTACCCCCCAGGCCAGGACCAGTACCCCCCAAGCCAGGCCAGGGACAGTAATTCTTGAATCTAATGATTTTATGACATGTGGCAATTTTTGCGGTGGAATAAAAATGATTTTTTTTGTTGGTACAAAGAACCAGCCTGAGATAACGGAACTGTTGGTGAAGCAGGGAACCAGTTTGAACACTGCCAACAATGGCGGCTGCAACGCCGTGCAAAGCAGCACGTGGACTGGGTAAAGGTGCTCCTGAAGCACCGAGCCATCGTCAACCTCCAGGTCAGCGTCACCCTCCAGGTCAGCGTCACCCTCCAGGTCAGCGTCACCCTCCAGGTCAGTGTCACCCTCCAGGTCAGTGTCACCCTATAGGCCAGTGTCACGCCTCAGGTCAGTGTCACCCTCCAGGTCAGCGTCACCCTCCAGGTCAGCGTCACCCTCCAGGTCAGCGTCACCCTCCAGGTCAGCGTCACCCTCCAGGTCAGTGTCACCCTCCAGGTCAGTGTCACCCTATAGGCCTGTGTCACCCCCCAGGTCAGTGTCACCCTCCAGGTCAGCGTCACCCTCCAGGTCAGTGTCACCCTCCAGGTCAGTGTCACCCTCCAAGTCAGTGTCTTCCTTCAGGTCAGTGTCACCCTCCAGGTCAGTGTCACCATCCAGGTCAGTGTCACCCTCCAGGTCAGTGTCACCCTCCAGGTCAGTGTCACCCTCCAGGTCAGCGTCACCCTCCAGGTCAGCGTCACCCTCCAGGTCAGTGTCACCCTCCAGGTCAGCGTCACCCTCCAGGTCAGCCTCACCCTCCAGGTCAGTGTCACCCTCCAGGTCAGTGTCACCCTATAGGCCAGTGTCACCCCCCAGGTCAGTGTCACCCTCCAGGTCAGTGTCACCCTCCAGGTCAGTGTCACCCTATAGGCCAGTGTCACCCCCCAGGTCAGTGTCACCCTCCAGGTCAGCGTCACCCTCCAGGTCAGCGTCACCCTCCAGGTCAGCGTCACCCTCCAGGTCAGCGTCACCCTCCAGGTCAGTGTCACCCTATAGGCCAGTGTCACCCCCCAGGTCAGTGTCACCCTCCAGGTCAGCGTCACCCTCCAGGTCAGTGTCACCCTCCAGGTCAGTGTCACCCTCCAAGTCAGTGTCTCCCTTCAGGTCAGTGTCACCCTCCAGGTCAGTGTCACCATCCAGGTCAGTGTCACCCTCCAGGTCAGTGTCACCCTCCAGGTCAGTGTCACCCCCCAGGTCAGTGTCACCCTCCAGGTCAGTGTCACCCTCCAGGTCAGTGTCACCCTATAGGCCAGTGTCACCCCCCAGGTCAGTGTCACCCTCCAGGTCAGCGTCACCCTCCAGGTCAGCGTCACCCTCCAGGTCAGCGTCACCCTCCAGGTCAGCGTCACCCTCCAGGTCAGTGTCACCCTATAGGCCAGTGTCACCCCCCAGGTCAGTGTCACCCTCCAGGTCAGCGTCACCCTCCAGGTCAGTGTCACCCTCCAGGTCAGTGTCACCCTCCAAGTCAGTGTCTCCCTTCAGGTCAGTGTCACCCTCCAGGTCAGTGTCACCATCCAGGTCAGTGTCACCCTCCAGGTCAGTGTCACCCTCCAGGTAAGTGTCACCCTCCAGGTCAGTGTCACCCTCCAGGTCAGCGTCACCCTCCAGGTCAGTGTCACCCTCCAGGTCAGTGTCACCCCCCAGGTCAGTGTCACCCTCCAAGTCAGTGTCTCCCTTCAGGTCAGTGTCACCCTCCAGATCAGCGTCACCCTCCAGGTCAGTGTCACCCTCCAAGTCAGTGTCTCCCTTCAGGTCAGCGTCACCCTCCAGGTCAGTGTCACCCTCCAGGTCAGTGTCACCCTCCAAGTCAGTGTCTCCCTTCAGGTCAGTGTCACCCTCCAGGTCAGTGTCACCATCCAGGTCAGTGTCACCCTCCAGGTCAGTGTCACCCTCCAGGTCAGTGTCACCCTTCAGGTCAGTGTCACCCTTCAGGTCAGTGTCACCCTTCGGGTCAGTGTCACCCTCCAGGTCAGTGTCACCCTTCAGGTCAGTGTCACCCTCCAGGTCAGTGTCACCCTATAGGCCAGTGTCACCCCCCAGGTCAGTGTCACCTTCCAAGTCAGTGTCACCCTTCAGGTCAGTGTCACCCTCCAGGTCAGTGTCACCCTCCAGGTCAGCGTCACCCTCCAGGTCAGCGTCACCCTCAAGGTCAGTGTCACCCTCCATGTCAGCGTCACCCTCCAGGTCATTGTCACCATCCAGGTTAGTATCACCTTGCAGGTCAGTGTCTCCCGCCAGGCCAGTGTCACCCTCCAGGCCAGTGTCACCCTCCAGGTCAGTGTCACCCTATAGGCGAGTTTCACCCCCCAGGTCAGTGTCACCTTCCAAGTCAGTGTCACCCTTCAGGTCAGTGTCACCCTCCAGGTCAGTGTCACCCTCCATGTCAGCGTCACCCTCCAGGTCAGCGTCACCCTCCAGGTCAGTGTCACCCTCCAGGTCAGGGTCACCCTCCAGGTCATTGTCACCCTCCAGGTTGGTGTCACCTTGGCGTTGGATGGGAGGACAGAAGCCCGTTGTACAGGGAACATCCCGTCCTTACCCTCGACTGGGAAGTCATCGGCGGTCAACCAGCCCATGGTGATAGGAGTGAACAACAGGTCTCCGTGGAACATCCCGCCGCGACAGGTGAAGCTTCCGGCCAGAAACTCGGCGAATTGACAGTTAGGAAAAGCAGATTCAACCAGACCGTGCAAAAGGCCATGACCAGTAACCCCCAGGCCGGGACCAGTACTCCCCAGGACCAGTACCTCCCATGCCAGGCCATGACCTGCGCCCCCCAGGCCATGACCTGCACCCCCAGGCCAGGCCAAGGCCAGCACTCCCCAGGACCAGTCCCTCCTATGCCAGGTCAGTTCCATTCCCCCCCAGGGCAGTACCCCCCAGGCCAGGCCAGGACCAGTACTTCCTATGTCAAGCCGGTTCCATCCCCCCACCCCCCCAGGGCAGGACCTGTACCTCCCAGGTCAGGCCAGGATTAGTACGTCCAGGTCAGGATCTGTACTTCCCAGGTCAGGCCATGACCAGGACCCTCCAGGCCAGGCCAGGACCAGTACCACCAAGGGCAGGCCAGGGACAGTATTTCTTGAATCTAGTGATTTCATGACATTGTGGCCATTTTTGCGGTGGAATAAAAAGGTGTTATGAAAAGGTGTGGTACCAGGAACCAGCCTGAGATAACGGAACTATTGGTGAAGCAGGGAGCCAGTCTGAACACTGCCAACAATGGCGGTCAGTGTCACCCTCCAGGTCAGTGTCACCCTCCAGGTCAGTGTCATCCTCCAGGTCAGTGTCACCCTCCAGGTCAGTGTCACCCTCCAGGTCAGCGTCACCCTCCAGGTCAGTGTCACCCTCTAGGTCAGCGTCACCCTCCAGGTCAGTGTCACCCTCCAGATCAGTTTCACCCTCCAGGTCAGTGTCACCCTCCAGGTCAGCGTTACCCTCCAGGTCAGTGTCACCCTCCAGGTCAGTGTCACCCTCCAGGTCAGTGTCACCCTCCAGGTCAGTGTCACCCTCCAGGTCAGCGTCACCCTCCAGGTAAGTGTCACCCTCCAGGTCAGTGTCACCCTCCAGGTCAGCGTCACCCTCCATGTCAGTGTCACCCTCCAGGTCAGTGTCACCCTCCAAGTCAGTGTCTCCCTTCAGGTCAGTGTCACCCTCCAGGTCAGTGTCACCGTCCAGGTCAGTGTCACCCTCCAGGTCAGTGTCACCCTCCAGGTCAGTGTCACCCTCCAGGTCAGCGTCACCCTCCGGATCAGCGTCACCCTCCAGGTCAGTGTCATCCTCCAGGTCCGCGTCACCCTCCAGGTCAGTGTCACCCTCCAGGTCAGTGTCACCCCCCAGGTCAGTGTCACCCTCCAAGTCAGTGTCTCCCTTCAGGTCAGTGTCACCCTCCAGATCAGCGTCACCCTCCAGGTCAGTGTCTCCCTTCCGGTCAGCGTCGCCCTCCAGGTCAGTGTCACCCCCCAGGTCAGCGTCACCCTCCAGGTAAGTATCACCCTCCAGGTCAGTGTCACCCTCCAGGTCAGTGTCACCCTCTAGGTCAGTGTCACCCTCCAGGTCAGCGTCACCCTCCAGGTAAGTGTCACCCTCCAGGTCAGTGTCACCCTCCAGGTCAGTGTCACCCTCTAGGTCAGTGTCACCCTCCAGGTCAGTGTCACCCTTCAGGTCAGTGTCACCCTCCAGGTCAGTGTCACCCTCCAGGTCAGCGTCACCCTCCAGGTCAGCGTCACCCTCCAGGTCAGTGTCACCCTCCATGTCAGCGTCACCCTCCAGGTCATTGTCACCATCCAGGTTAGTATCACCTTGCAGGTCAGTGTCTCCCGCCAGGCCAGTGTCACCCTCCAGGCCAGTGTCACCCTCCAGGCGAATGTCACCTTCCAGGTCAGTGTCACATTGCAGGTCAGTGTCACCCTCCAGGTCAGTGTCACCCTATAGGCCAGTGTCACCCCCCAGGTCAGTGTCACCTTCCAAGTCAGTGTCACCCTTCAGGTCAGTGTCACCCTCCAGGTCAGTGTCACCCTCCATGTCAGCGTCACCCTCCAGGTCAGCGTCACCCTCCAGGTCAGTGTCACCCTCCAGGTCAGCGTCACCCTCCAGGTCATTGTCACCCTCCAGGTTGGTGTCACCTTGGCGTTGGAT
Organism: Arenicola marina; assembly: GCA_964019135.1. Classification (NCBI taxonomy): domain Eukaryota; kingdom Metazoa; phylum Annelida; class Polychaeta; family Arenicolidae; genus Arenicola; species Arenicola marina. The sequence goes on along the minus strand of OZ025253.1, from coordinate 41,620,289 downwards.
GGGAGGACAGAAGCCCGTGGTACAGGGAACATCCCGTCCTTACCCTCGACTGGGAAGTCATCGGCGGTCAACCAGCCCATGGTGATAGGAGTGAACAACAGGTCTCCGTGGAACATCCCGCCGCGACAGGTGAACCTTCCGGCCAGAAACTCGGCGAATTGACAGTTAGGAAAAGCAGATTCAACCAGACCGTGCAAAAGGCCATGACCAGTAACCCCAGGCCGGGACCAGTACTCCCCAGGACCAGTACCTCCCATGCCAGGCCATGACCTGCGCCCCCCAGGCCATGACCTGCACCCCAGGCCAGGCCAAGGCCAGCACTCCCCAGAACCAGTCCCTCCTATGCCAGGTCAGTTCCATTCCCCCCCAGGGCAGTACCCCCCAGGCCAGGCCAGGACCAGTACTTCCTATGCCAAGCCGATTCCATCCCCCCACCCCCCAGGGCAGGACCTGTACCTCCCAGGTCAGGCCAGGATTAGTACGTCCAGGTCAGGATCTGTACTTCCCAGGTCAGGCCATGACCAGGACCCTCCAGGCCAGGCCAGGACCAGTACCCCCAGGTCAGGACCAGTACCACCAAGGGCAGGCCAGGGACAGTATTTCTTGAATCTAGTGATTTCATGACATTGTGGCCATTTTTGCGGTGGAATAAAAAGGTGTTATAAAAAGGTGTGGTACCAGGAACCAGCCTGAGATAACGGAACTATTGGTGAAGCAGGGAGCCAGTCTGAACACTGCCAACAATGGCGGTCAGTGTCACCCTCCAGGTCAGTGTCACCCTCCAGGTCAGTGTCATCCTCCAGGTCAGTGTCACCCTCCAGGTCAGTGTCACCCTCCAGGTCAGCGTCACCCTCCAGGTCAGTGTCACCCTCCAGGTCAGCGTCACCCTCCAGGTCAGTGTCACCCTCCAGGTCAGTGTCACCCTCCAGGTCAGCGTCACCCTCCAGGTAAGTGTCATCCTCCAGGTCAGTGTCACCCTCCAGGTCAGTGTCACCCTCCAGGTCAGCGTCACCCTCCAGGTCAGTGTCACCCTCCAGGTCAGCGTCACCCTCCAGGTAAGTGTCACCCTCCCGGTCAGTGTCACCCTCCAGGTCAGTGTCACCCTCCAGGTCAGTGTCACCCTCTAGGTCAGTGTCACCCTCCAGGTCAGTGTCACCCTCCAGGTCAGTGTCACCCTCCAGGTCAATGTCATCCTCCAGGTCATGAGGCCATTTTTGCGGTGGAATAAAAATGTTTTCTTTGTTGGTACAAGGAACCAGCCTGAGATAACGGAACTATTGGCGAAGCAGGGAACCAGTCTGAACACTGCCAACAATGGCCGCTGCAACGCCCTGCAAGTGGCAGTCAACAAGCAGCACGTGGACTGGATAAACACCGAGCCAGTGTCACCCTCCAGGCCAGTGTCACCCTCCAGGTCAGTGTCACCCTCCAGGTCAGTGTCACCCTCCAGGTCAGCGTCACCCTCCATGTCAGTGTCACCCTCCGGGTCAGCGTCACCCTCCAGGTCAGTGTCACCCTCCAGGTCAGCGTCACCCTCCAGGTCAGTGTCAACCTCCAGGTCAGTGTCACCCTCCGGGTCAGTGTCACCCTCCGGGTCAGTGTCACCCTCCGGGTCAGTGTCACCCTCCAGGTCAGTGTCACCCTCCAGGCCAGTGTCACCCTCCACGTCAACGTCACCCACCAGGTCAGTGTCACCCTCCAGGTCAGCGTCACCCACCAGGTCAGTGTCACCCTCCAGGCCAGTGTCACCCTCCAGGTCAGTGTCACCCTCCAGGTCAGTGTCACCCTCCAGGTCAGCGTCACCCTCCATGTCAGTGTCACCCTCCGGGTCAGCGTCACCCTCCAGGTCAGTGTCACCCTCCAGGTCAGCGTCACCCTCCAGGTCAGTGTCAACCTCCAGGTCAGTGTCACCTTGCAGGTCAGTGTCACCCTCCGGGTCAGTGTCACCCTCCGGGTCAGTGTCACCCTCCGGGTCAGTGTCACCCTCCAGGTCAGTGTCACCCTCCAGGTCAACGTCACCCACCAGGTCAGTGTCACCCTCCAGGTCAGCGTCACCCACCAGGTCAGTGTCACCCTCCAGGTCAGCGTCACCCTCCAGGTCAGTGTCACCCTATAGGCCAGTGTCACCCTCCATATTCATTCCCATATCTATCATGAGTTTAAGTCTGTCTATGAGAAACCCCGACATATTTGTTGCGTTCGATGACAGTTATAACCTGGTGAACTCTTAGGTCTTGTATGGTAGGGTCTTGTAGAATTCGACCGGCTGGTTCCCTGGTAAAATATTTCATCTTTCTTCCGACCATATTGAACAATAAGGGAACTGGGGCTAAAGCTAGTCAGAGTTTAAAGTTGCATATCGAGCTCTTTCCCGCAAAGACTAAAGAGGTCAAATATAAATAAGAATTAGTCCTTGAATCATCAAAATTTCTTTTGTCTATATTCCACGCATGCCAGACTGCCAAATGGAGTCTCTTAGCCCGTGATATCAATTAATTAACCATTTTTTGTGCTTCGCGATCCAGTTGTTATAAGTAGCAGTGCCACGACAGTTCACCGAGTTCTGCGGTGTCCCGGGATGGACATGTTTGGTGGGCGGAGTGGTTGGCGCATTAGACCGCACAGGAATAGGTCCTGGGTTCGAATCCGGTATCGTACACTTCATCTGTTTCATCCTTTCAGCGTTGAACCTGCCGCGAGGTTCCTTGGCACAGTTTACCCCTTTGTGTGCATAAAAGCGGCGTAAAACACCAAAATCATTCTTACCGTAAGTCCATGGGAAGGGAGAGTTTGGTTACATCTTATAAGCACCCCCCCCCCCTCCCCCGGGGGATTGCAAGAGAAACTTTGACTCCATTAAAGCAGAATGAAAATGCAGGTTTTGTCGCCCTATACGAAGGCGCCACCCTGCAACGCTAGAATACGGACTGCGGGTAGTTTCAATAACGCTAGAAAACGGACTGGGGTGGTTTCAATAACGCTAAAATACGGACTGGATGGCTTCAATAACAAAGGATCGGACTAGGGGTGGCTGCAATAACCCTAGAATACGGACTGGGTTGGTTTCAGTAACGCTAGAATACGGACTGGGGTGGCTTCAATAACTGTTACACAAGAATACGGACTTGGGTGGTTTCAATAACGCTAGAATACGGACTGCGGGTAGTTTCAATAACGCTAGAATACGGACTGGGTTAGTTTCAATAACACAAGAATTCGGACTTGGGTTTCAATAACCCTAGAATACGGACTGGGGTGACTTCAATAACACAAGAATTCGGACTGGGGGTGGATGCAATAACCCTAGAATACGTACTGGGGATTAGTTTCAATAAGAGTTAATTAAGGATTCTTGACCCAATTTAATCTATTAGTATACCTACATTTACACTTTTAAGTCGATAAAGCGATCTGACGACTGCCTACTGCCACCCGTTATGGTATACATGACGACGACCCCCCACCCGTTATGGTATACATGACGACGACCCCATGTAGTTGCTTGCAGCGCCACCGAGCGGATCCTGCAGAGGGCACGCCAGGCCGTGGACGTCCAGAAGGACGATGGTTTTACGGCCCTCCGCCTGGCGGCGCTCAACGGACACCGCCACGTGGCCTCGACCTAGATCACCCAGGTGACCGCCGCGACCTTGACCTCTCATCGCACAAGCTGTTGGTGGTGGTGGGGCCGGGGGGGGGGGAGGTAGTATTTCGCATTTGTACAATGATAACATATATAATAACAGAAAGAAATGTGCCTAAAGACCCATAATGTGTGGACTAACGAAAATACCTCCCAAATACAATACAAACGTGAACTTATGCGTGTACATCTGCTTTTGTGTACATCTCCGTTTGTGTACATCTCCGTTTGTGTAAATATGCTTTTGTGTACATCTCCGTTTGTGTAAATATGCTTTTGCGTATATCTCCTTTTGTGTACATATGCTTTGTGTGTATCTCCGTTTGTGTACATCTTCTTTTGTGTAGATGTCCTTTTATTAATAAGTACATCTCCTTTTAAATACATCTTCTTTTAAATACATCTCCTTTTAAGTACATCTCCTTTTAAGTACATATGCTTTTGTGTACATCTCCTTTTGTGTACATATTTCTGTGCATTCAGGTTTTATGCTTAGTAACGTGCCTATGTGTATTCCTGACCACGTGTAGGGCAAAGCGGACTTTGCAACAACCGCTGCCAGACGGCGCTGCTGCTAACGGTGTCGCCCTGGTCGCACGGGGACCCAGCCATCGTCGAACTCCTGGTCTCCAACGGTACGTCCAGAGGGCAGCACCGCGGCGGGGGGGGGGGCTGTCTCATTGGGTTTGATCACATTCATCAATAGTGTTAGATGGAAGTGAGCGACAGGAATATATTCTCACTTTGTTCACAATCGGCCATCGTGGTTTTTGCATATTTTGTTCCCCGTGATGGCTGAATGTGGCGCACGCCATGAATTTCTTATGACTTTTGTCATTCCGCTTCTTTGTCTAAAGTTGTTTTCCCAATATGATGGGCTACATCATTAGTGTATTGTTTTCTGGATATGTGCTAAAAGAAAATGTTTTAGTCCAAATATTTTGTTGGTTCGCTTGAATACTATCTTGTATCATTTTATTACACAATATATTGACTCCATAAAAACCGTGAGCAAGGGTTTCGCTTCAACGGGTATGTCATAAAACATAAGGCGTAACTGTATTTGACGAAGAAAAAAAAAAAAAAAAACCCACAAAAATAAGATTTTGACGAAGATGCGATCCTGCATAGTCTATGATTGTTGTTGCTATGGTAACAGGTGCACGCCTGAACGTGGAGGACGGGGACACGTGTGTCCACCTGGCGCTCATGAGCGTCACTACACAGAGTGACGTCACGGACGCGCCAGCCATTGCCAAAGTAACCAGGGATGAAGCCATAGCGTGGGTCTGCGACGCGATGTCCGTATAACCGCCATAATCATGTGTGTCGATGGTACAGGCATCAAGTCAGATCTTATAGACGAACCAATTTGATATCTGAGGTGAGGGGTGGAGGCTAACAAATTTGTTTAGGCGATGAGGGATGATTTTTTTATGAATATGGAGAGGTCAGATTTCTTTTGGGGGGAGTGGGGTGTTCTTGTCATGGCTTGATTTCTTTGTCTATCTGCAAACGAAAAATTGTTCCTCTAGTCTCTACGGTAGCCTAGGCTTTTGGCCCAGGCCCTTGAAGGTATATAAGCCGGGTGTTACTTCTTTCTCAGATTCAAAGCGATCTAGTGGCTGAGCTGGGTGACGGGCGCCATCTACCGGGGGCGGTGGCCGTCTACCTCGTGGCCCACGGCGCCGACCTGCGACACAAAAACCACAAGAACAAGGTGGCTCTCGACCTCGCCACGGATCCCAAGGTCATAGTCGCTCTCCGCAGGGCACCCAGGTTTGTTCTTCAATTAGAATTCTCTGAGATATAATTGCCTTGGGCGATAATTGGGGCCAACCGAATAGTCTGGAGGCTAGCACGCGTGTTTTGTCGGGTGGCCTCTGCCAGGCCAACTGTCGCCCGGGGGTTCGTCCCCCCAGTGAGCGAATGTCCAGGTTTGTGCAGGTAAAAGGTTCCATGTCCTTCTTTGAAAAGTTAACCCCGGGGACTCCGGCTCCATTGGCGGAGTACGATTTGTCTCCTGCGTCCTTGTCACCGCGTGGCGCGTGTTGCTACCACTACAGGAAGCACGAGATGGCCCACCTGAAGGAACGCCGGGCCGCCACCACCCTCCCCACCCCCTCACCCGGCCTCCAGGACTGCATCGTCTGCTGGGAAACCGCCGCCGACGTTACCTTCGAACCCTGCGGTCACAAGGTCAGCTGCCGAGACTGCTGCGTCCGGACGAAGAAATGTTTGAAATGTCAGACGATCATCGCGGAGAAGCGAGGACCAGGTAAGACCCAAGTGTCTGTCGTCCATCGGTGAACCAGCTCGTCCTGGTTATTTCATTGGAATCCTTGTAGAGATTATGTCACTGGAAAACTTGTATATATTATTTTACTGGAAACCTTGAATAGATTATTTTACTGGAAACCTTGCATAGATTACTTCACTGGCAACCTTGCATAGATTATTTCACTGGAATCCTTGCATAGATTATTTCACTGGAAACCTTGTATAGATTATTTCACTGGAATCCTTGCATAGATTATTGCACTAGAAACTTTGCATAGATTATTTCACTGGAATCCTTGGATAGATTATTTCACTGGTTATTTCTGAGACAGTTTATGTTTTTTTTGTCGTAATGTCCTATTACGCTGACCCGCCCTCGCGTCGTGTGTATGTCGTTTAGGTTCTGTTTTCGTAATGTCCCATTACTCTGAGCGTCCATGTTTCCATTCTCTGCCTGCAGATGGCGCGCCGCTGACGCCGCTGGCCGCCGATGTCTGTGAGGAGCGGCGACAGCTGCGGGAGTTACAGCGGCGCATGCAGGAAATGGAGGACACGCTGATCTGCTCCATCTGTCTGGAGCACACTAAGTCGGTGGCCTTCTTGTGCGGACACAGCGCCTGCACCAAGTTGCGCCCAGCCTCTCCGGGTCTGCCAGATGGGCCGCAAGCCCATCCAGCGCAAAATCAACCTGTTCTCATAGTGCTCAGCCGTCATCCTTGGGACAGATCAAGCTGCCATTCTAGTGCCAGCTGCCTTCCTTGGGACAGATCAAGCTGCCATTCTAGTGCAAGCTGCCTTCCTTGAGACAGATCAAGCTGCCATCCTAGTGCCAGCTGCATTCTTTTAACGAGATCAAGCTGCCATCCTAGTGTCCGCTGCTTTCCTTGGGACGAGATCAAGCTGCCATCCTAGTGCCAGCTGCCTTCTTTTGACGAGATCAAGCTGGCTGTTTTTGACGATATTTAGTTGCCATCCTAGTGATTTTGTCTCTTTCTCTTGGTCATCTGCATGGAGATCGGCCCGGCGACCTGCCAATGTCTGGTCCCGTAGTGGTTTCTCCCTGACACCCCCTGGGGTTGGTAACCGCGCCTCACCGTGATCTCACACATAACCGCTTCTCCTCTGTATCCTGTAGAATCTCCAGCCTTGCCTTTGCGTACTGACGCGGCCTTTGTAAAAGGCTTATTAAAGTGTTACGCATTACTCCAGTGCCTGGGTCCGTCCCTGGGTCCGTATTACTTGGAGACGCGTGGTAACTATGGTATCCCAGCATCCAGAATGTAGTTTGACTGGATGTTCGGATACGATATATCAGAAACTGCTATTGTATTTTTATTTAGGGTTTGGCATAATTGAGTATTTAACTGTATTCCCTCTGAGGCGAGCCGCCCTAATCGAGAGGTAGCGCCCCCTGGCGGTAGAACTACAGGTTTTGGGTTCAAATCCCGCCTGTGTCTGGCGCCGTCCTTCGCCCAGCTTAGCCCATGTGTGCATACAAATGGCCTAAAACACAGCTCTATCCATGCCTGCTTCGCCGGGGCCCGCCATGGGCTGGATTCTCTGTATGGACTGCTGACTACGAGGCTCCATCCATGCCTGCTTCCCCGGGGCCCGCCATGAGCTGGATTCTCTGTATGGACTGCTGACTACGAGGCTCCATCCATGCCTGCTTCCCCGGGGCCCGCCATGGGCTGGATTCTCTGTATGGACTGCTGACTACGAGGCTCCATCCATGCCTGCTTCCCCGGGGCCCGCCAGGAGCTGGATTCTCTGTATGGACTGCTGACTACGAGGCTCCATCCATGCCTGCTTCCCCGGGGCCCGCCTTGGGCTGGATTCTCTGTATGGACTGCTGACTACGAGACTCCATCCATGCCTGCTTCCCCGGGGCCCGCCATGAGCTGGATTCTCTGTATGGACTGCTGACTACGAGGCTCCATCCATGCCTGCTTCCCCGGGGCCCGCCATGGGCTGGATTCTCTGTATGGACTGCTGACTACGAGGCTCCATCCATGCCTGCTTCCCCGGGGCCCGCCATGGGCTGGATTCTCTGTATGGACTGACTACGAGACTCCATCCATGCCTGCTTCCCCGGGGCCCGCCATGGGCTGGATTCTCTGTATGGACTGCTGACTACGAGGCTCCATCCATGCCTGCTTCCCCGGGGCCCGCCATGGGCTGGATTCTCTGTATGGACTGCTGACTACGAGACTCCATCCATGCCTGCTTCCCCGGGGCCCGCCATGAGCTGGATTCTCTGTATGGACTGCTGACTACGAGGCTCCATCCATGCCTGCTTCCCCGGGGCCCGCCTTGGGCTGGATTCTCTGTATGGACTGCTGACTACGAGGCTCCATCCATGCCTGCTTCCCCGGGGCCCGCCATGGGCTGGATTCTCTGTATGGACTGCTGACTACGAGGCTCCATCCATGCCTGCTTCCCCGGGGCCCGCCATGGGCTGGATTCTCTGTATGGACTGCTGACTACGAGGCTCCATCCATGCCTGCTTCCCCGGGGCCCGCCATGGGCTGGATTCTCTGTATGGACTGACTACGAGACTCCATCCATGCCTGCTTCCCCGGGGCCCGCCATGGGCTGGATTCTCTGTATGGACTGCTGACTACGAGGCTCCATCCATGCCTGCTTCCCCGGGGCCCGCCAGGAGCTGGATTATCTGTATGGACTGCTGACTACGAGGCTCCATCCATGCCGGCTTCCCCGGGGCCCGCCTTGGGCTGGATTCTCTGTATGGACTGCTGACTACGAGGCTCCATCCATGCCTGCTTCCCCGGGGCCCGCCAGGAGCTGGATTATCTGTATGGACTGCTGACTACGAGGCTCCATCCATGCCGGCTTCCCCGGGGCCCGCCTTGGGCTGGATTCTCTGTATGGACTGACTACGAGACTCCATCCATGCCTGCTTCCCCGGGGCCCGCCATTGGCTGGATTCTCTGTATAGACTGCTGACTACGAGGCTCCATCCATGCCTGCTTCCCCGGGGCCCGCCATGAGCTGGATTCTCTGTATGGACTGCTGACTACGAGGCTGCAGGATGCTGTGGTCGATTGGGAAGAGAGCTGCACTCGTCCTTAGATAATCTTCCAAATGTAAAGTACCGTCACCACCACTGACTGCATGTCCTCCGCGCTTTGAACGAGCAAGACCTGACCCCCGGCGTGTCGGTGTGGCTGATGAATACCTCTATCTGAATTGGTCAGTGACGCTGTTGAGCCCCAGGTTCCCCCGTAATTCTCACACACATTAGTAAGTATCATCACTGCTGCTCATTCTACAATTTTCCTTCTATATACACTGTACCGATTTTGAGCGGAATTTTTTCATTGAGATGCATTGCATTTACTGTCTGAACTTGTTCGTACTAACTCCTGAAGCTGTTTGCCTTATTAAATAGATCTTTATTTTAACCTTTGTGTTGTATTTGAAGCAATGACCGCGTGTTGCTGACGCTGACCGTATTTTCGTATTTTCCGTATAGCACGCAGGAACAATTGTATTCGCACATCGAGGCATATATACAACTCCTGCAGTAGGACCTCAATGTAAGGTCTTTGCTTGAAAGATGTAGGCTCGGCTGAGGTGCCGAGTCATGTATAAACAGCCCCACTGTAACCTTAAGGACATCTGCCGTATCGCAATGGAAGGACCTTTGTGTTAAATCTTCTCGCCTCGTCAGTTTTTTATCAATGGATATGTGTCTTTATCTTGGAATGAATGTAGTCCACAGCGTAACGTGGCGTTGTTTAACGTTGCCGGATATTATAGTATTTATGGTATAGAGTCTAACGTAGCTCAGATTCATTAATTGTTCGAGGTGAAATAACATTCCACTTTTCGTATTGGATTTGTTATTTGGACTTACTGTAGTCCTGTAACAAACCTGTCGTCCAAGGTTGATGGCATCATGTTAGACATGTTGTAACAACCAGAAGGTAGACCATATATTTCTCAAATACTTCAATATGCTTGAATCGCTGTGTCAGGGTGTGTATGTCTGGTCCAGTGTGGCTGATAGAGAGCTGAGTGGTTACCTCAGTGTATTGACTCATCTACCCCCATAGCGTCACCTACCCCCATAGCCTCAGTGTATAGGCCCCCCCGCTACCCTCATAGCCTCACCTACTCCCATAGCGTCAACATACACCCATAGCATCAGTGTATACCCCCCCACTACCCTCATAGCCTCACCTACCACCATAGCGTCAACATACCCCCATAGCATCAGTGTATAGCCCCCCGCTACCCTCATAGCCTCACCGACCCCCATAGCGTCACCTTACCCCCATAGCGTCACCTTACCCCCATAGCATCCGTGTATACTGTCATCTTACCCCATAGCCCTTCCTACCCACCATAGCCTCAGTGCATAGCGACACCTACCCCCATATCCTCACCTACCCCCATAGCCTCACCTACCCCCATAGCCTCACCTACCCCCATAGCCTTCCCTACACCCGTAGCCCCACTTACCCCCATGGCCTCACCTACCCCCATAGCGTCACCTACCCCCATAGCCTCCCCTACACCCGTAGCCTCATCTACCCCCATAGCCCCACCTACCCACATAGCCCCACCTACCCCCATAGCCCCACCTACTCGCCCTCACCTACGCCCCATAGCCTCATCTACCCCCATAGCCCCACCTACGCCCCATAGCCCCACCTACGCCCATAGCCCCACCTACCCCCATAGCCCCACCTGCCCCCATAGCCCCACCTACCCCCATAGCCCCACCTACGCCCATAGCCCCACCTACCCCCATAGCCCCACCTACTCGCCCTCACCTACGCCCCATAGCTTCACCTACCCCTATAGCCCCACCTACCCCCATAGCCCCACCTACCCACATAGCATCACCTACCCCCATAGCCCCACCTACCCCCATAGCCGCAACTACCCCCATAGCCCCACTTACGCCCATAGCCCTACCTACGCCCATAACCCCACCTACCCCCATAGCCCCACCTACTCGCCCTCACCTACGCCCCATAGCCTCATCTACCCCCATAGCCCCACCTACGCCCCATAGCCCCACCTACGCCCATAGCCCCACCTACCCCCATAGCCCCACCTCCCCCCATAGCCCCACCTACGCCCATAGCCCCACCTACCCCCATAGCCCCACCTACTCGCCCTCACCTACGCCCCATAGCTTCACCTACCCCTATAGCCCCACCTACCCCCATAGCCCCACCTACCCACATAGCATCACCTACCCCCATAGCCCCAACTACCCCCATAGCCCCAACTACCCCCATAGCCCCAACTACCCCCATAGCCCCACTTACGCCCATAGCCCCACCTACGCCCATAACCCCACCTACCCCCATAGCCCCACCTACTCGCCCTCACCTACGCCCCATAGCCTCATCTACCCCCATAGCCCCACCTACCCCCATAGCCCCACCTACCCCCATAGCCCCACCTACCCCCATAGCCCCACCTACACACATAGCCCCACCTACGCCAATAGCCCCCCTACCAAAACAGCCCCACCTACCCCCATAGCCCCACCTACTCGCCCTCACCTACGCCCCATAGCTTCACCTACCCCCATAGCCCCACCTACCCCATAGCCCCACCTACCCCCATAGCCCCACCTACGCCCATAGCCCCACCTACCCCCATAGCCCCACCTACGCCCATAGCCCCACCTACCCCCATAGCCCCACCTACTCGCCCTCACCTACGCCCCATAGCCTCATTTACCCCCATAGCCCTACCTACGCTCCATAGCCCCACCTACCCCATAGCCCTGCCTACCCCCATAGCCCCACCTACCCCCATAGCCCCACCTACCCCCATAGCCCCACCTACCTCATAGCCTCACCTACACCCATAGCCCTCCCTACATACCCCTATAGCCCCACCAACCCCTATAGCCCCACCTACCCTCATAGACCCACCTACCTCCATAGCCCCACATACCCACATAGCCCCATCTACCCCCATAGCCCCACCTACCCCCATAGCCCGTCCTACCCATATAGCCCCACCTACCTCTATAGTCTCACCTATCTTCTATAGCCCCACCTACCCCCTAAGCACATCTACCCACATAGCCCCATCTACCCACATAGGTTCACCTACCCCCATAGCCCCACCTACCCCCATAGCCCGTCCTACCCATATAGCCCCACCTATCTCCATAGTCTCACCTATCTCCCATAGCCCCACCTACCCGCCCTCACCTACGCCCCATGGCCTCATCTACCCCAATAGCCCCACTTACCCCCATAGCCCGTCCTACCAACATAGCCCCACCTACCCTCATAGACCCACCTACCTCCATAGCTCATCTACTTTTTTTTGCCGTACCCCGCTATGTTAATTCATGTCATTTTGGCTCATAACTTACAGATTCAACCCAAGGATTCAACCCATTCATAATGTCCAAGGCGTCATGCGACCGTTGCTAGGAGACGCATTGTGACGTCATGAATATGTTGGATAGATTTTGACATCGTAACGTAGCAACGATTCCAGCGTTCACCGATATCGTAGACATAAATGTATGTCTTTATCAGGTACGAAGGGTGTAGGATAGGGTCGAGGCACTCGTAGATGTACCAAAGACTATACTGCGCCATTCTCAATTTCTGCAGCTGACATTTTAATTTCTTCTTGCCAGGGGAGACGTCTGGGTCTGGGGATCATGGCACATAGCATTCCTCTCATCGCCCCAGATTCCTCAGTCCGTGTAGCTCATGTGTGCACCAAGCTGGCCCAAATCACCAATTCATCCTCCAATCTGGCCCATTCACGCCTCCCATTATCCTTTGAGCCAATATTCACGCTCACGATTCAACGGACGATTCACCGGACACTCTTTCGTCAGTCAAACCTCATGTCATTGTCCCGGGAGATCAATATAGTTCTTGGCTCAATATAACCTTCATGTGCACAAAAGTGGCCTAAAACACCCGACGTCAAGCTTTGCGTATTTAACTTAACAATGTATCTCAGTATCACGTGACAGTTTACCTACGAATGTCGCATGGGACTTGTGTAAGTTATTTGAAGTAAACTTGCCGTTTGAAAGTCAGCACTGTCACAGTTTGAATATTACGAGTTTTACATGTTGGTTTAGATGTTAGGGTTTGATGCTGGATGGCTGTGAAAGGTTGAGTGGAAGGCTTTCGCCGTTGGGTCACTACTGCACAAAGCGTGACGTAGGTTACTATATATACAGTGTATGAGCCGAGCCATTCACTTGTCGATTTCTTGGTAAACGGTTATTTTATTTCATAAAGTTACGAGTTTGCGATTAATGAAATTCCCTGATCACGAATGTCGGCTAATGCCCCACCCTAATCCACCCCCTCCTTTTCAAATTCCTGGATCCGCCCCTGACTTTAGTACGTTGAGTAATCTGTCCCTACAACATATTTATTAATTTAGCACGTGAAGACTAATGATGACTAAGTGCAAGGGCAGCGGTTGTTCCATCCCCCCCAACTCCATATGTTTATGAAGCCACGACCTTCTCCCCCCCCCCTCCATATGTTTATCAAGCCACGATCGACCTCCCCCCCCCCCATATGTTTATCAAGCCACGACCTCCCCCCCCATATGTTTATCAAGCCACAACCTCCCCCCACCCCCATAGGCTTATCAAGCCACGACCCCCCCCCCCCGCCCGCCCCCCTGCCAACCCTCGTTTAACTTGATGGTCTGGGCGGTGGAGAAGGGCCACGCGGCCACCCACAACGCCACAGCAATGGAGGACGTCCGCCAACTGTATCTTCCTACGCTCATTTATACATCACATATATTGCCCCCCTTACTCTCTTATTTATTGCTTGACCCTCCTGCCTATCAGCTTGTTGTCAGAAGAGTCAAGTTTACTGGGCTATATTCAACCCCGAAATGACGCCTACTGTATGGGTTTTTTTACGAACACAGTCGTTGCAAGAGATATATCAACACGTTTGGACGCATTTTTAAATGACACATTAAGGTCATGGTCAACTGCAATTTAATTTAAAGATGTAAAGTTTCAGTCCAGAGCGCCATTAGATTAGGTTTGACACCCGCTTTAACCGATCAAGTGTGTAAAGGGACTTGTACTCGCATTTGTTTTTGCCGTGATTTTTTTCACCTGATAGCACCGATGCACTATGTGTCAACGACATTAAAGGCAGATCATCTCTCATTCATGAAATTCTAACCAACATAGCCCCCCCCCCCCCCTTCCCACTCCTTTCTTCCCCTCCTATGGAACTCTACAGCCAGCAACAATTCCTTTTAACGTACCTCCTTCACATCCCTGAAGCCGGCTGCAAGAAGTTTCTCCAAGATGGCGGTCGGATTGGATCCGGCCACTGGCCCGTCACACGGGCTGTTGCCGCCGCGAACCACCCTGACAACACATAGACATATACATCCATGCACTTCTTAGGCTGCTATTGGTCCCATATGGTGAATTGGTCCATCCATATATGGTATCAATATAACTCAATTATTAAGTTGCGTAGTACACCAAACAATATTTCGAGTTTTGCTATTACTGTACGTAAGTGTACATACCGTCTATGTTTGTAATGATATGAAACGCATTGCTAACCACGTTATTAATGAGCAGAAGTGCGACATAACAATCGCTTACAAAGGAACAGACTTGGGGTATATACTAAGAGGGGGGGGGGGTCCTGATTCAACGCTAAGACCCCTTCCCTATTTACCTCGATCGATATCACCTTTAAGGTGTTTAATATGTACATATTCCACGAAGCCAAATTTCTTCTGAATGGGACGGTCACACATACTGGTCACGGTGACACTCGCCAGGCGGCGCCCCTCGTTAAGAACTATTGGCGATGCCTGTGGGAAGAACTCACCGGGTAGCGCGCCGCTGGCGCCCACGTGAAAAAAAAAGCCAATAACGTTTTTTTAAAACCTTTTTAACAATAGTTACATATTATATTAGGGCGTATGTTGTAGGATTAGATAATAATCAGCGTTTAATTACAGAAGCGAATATACATATTTGGATAAATATGGCATCTGTTTTCCGTGACTAGTACAAAGAATACTCAAATGCTATAAGAGCCTTAAACAAGGTTTGATCAAGGTTGCTAAAGTCCGGTCCGACTGCCCCCCCCCCCCCCCTTCTCCGCCCCTCAGACCTATTTATTCTCCATCTCTATGTCAGGAGGCTTTGAGAAGATTTCAAGATCCCGAACTGGAAGAAAGCTGCCGGACAGGGCAAACAGATAAACAGCATGGTATTCCTTTGGGGGTTCTTCTCCTGTGAAAACCCCGTACAAATAAATCTGTGTTTTATGCCACTTTGTGTGCACGCGCAAAGGGATTCTGAAAGGTACGCGTCCTGCGTCATTTGTCGCAGACAAATGTTAAACGACGCATTTCATTGAGCTGCGAGGGGACATTATTTTTCGGATGTCGCATAATTTTCCGGAGCTCTGGAACACTAAGACCCGCCTACTGGTCTACCTATCAGAATCACTACATACGGGCTAAACTGGGCCAAGGAACACCAGGGGACGTAACACGATGAAAGATGCCCGAGATTAGGTGCCCATCTATATATACCACACCCCCTCCCGCCTACCCCCCACTCCAAAAAAAGAAATCGTCCTTCTTGAGGTCATGCAAAGTATAAAGGTCAACACTGATAAGTGCCCCCTCATCATGCGTTGTTCTGTTACTACAGTCATCATGGGTTGTTCTGTCACTACACTCATCATGGGTTGTTCTGTCACTACACTCATCGCGGGTTGTTCTGTCACTACACTCATCATGGGTTGTTCTGTTACTACAGTCGTCATGGGTTGTTCTGTCACTACACTCATCATGGGTTGTTCTGTCACTACACTCATCATGGGTTGTTCTGTTACTACAGTCATCATGGGTTGTTCTGTCACTACACTCATCATGGGTTGTTCTGTCACTACAATCATGATGGGTTGTTCTGTCACTACACTCACCATAAGTTGTTCTGTCACTACACTCATCATGGGTTGTTCTGTCACTACACTCATCATGGGTTGTTCTGTTACTGCCCTCATCATGGGTTGTTCTGTCACTACACTCATCATGGGTTGTTCTGTCACTACACTCATCATGGGTTGTTCTGTCACTACACTCATCATGGGTTGTTCTGTCGCTACACTCATCATGGGTTGTTCTGTTACTGCCCTCATCATGGGTTGTTCTGTCACTACACTCATCATGGGTTGTTCTGTCACTACGCTCATCATGGGTTGTTCTGTCACTACACTCATCATTGGTTGTTTTGTCACTGCACTCATCATGGGTTGTCCTCTGACGTCACTCATCATGGGTTGTTCTGTCACTAAACTCATCATGTAACAGTCAAATACCTTTTCATAATCAAGTGAAAGGTTCTGTGTCTTCAATCACCATGAGTTGTTCTGTCACTAAACTCATCATGTAACAGTCAAATACCTTTTCATAATCAAGTGAAAGGTTCTGTGTCTTCAATCACCAGGAGTTGTTCTGTTACTGCCCTCATCATGGGTTTTTCTGAAACTGCACTCATCATGGGTTGTTCTGAAACTGCACTCATCATGGGTTGTTCTGAAACTGCACTCATCATGGGTTGTTCTGAAACTGCACTCATCATGGGTTTTTCTGTCACTACACTCATAGGTTGTTCTGTCGCTACATTCATCATGGGTTTTTCTGTCACTACACTCATCATGGGTTGTTCTGTCACTACACTCATCATGGGTTGTTCTGTCACTACACTCATCATGGGTTGTTCTGTTACTGCCCTCATCATGGGTTGTTCTGTCACTACACTCATCATGGGTTGTTCTGTCACTACACTCATCATGGGTTGTTCTGTCGCTACACTCATCATGGGTTGTTCTGTCACTACACTCATCATGGGTTGTCCTCTGACGTCACTCATCATGGGTTGTTCTGTCACTACACTCATCATGGGTTGTTCTGTCGCTACACTCATCATGGGTTGTTCTGTCACTACACTCATCATGGGTTGTCCTCTGACGTCACTCATCATGGGTTGTTCTGTCACTACACTCATCATGGGTTGTTCTGTCGCTACACTCATCATGGGTTGTTCTGTCACTACACTCATCATGGGTTGTCCTCTGACGTCACTCATCATGGGTTGTTCTGAAACTGCACTCATCATGGGTTGTTCTGAAACTGCACTCATCATGGGTTGTTCTGTTACTGCCCTCATCATGGGTTGTTCTGTCACTACACTCATCATGGGTTGTTCTGTCACTACACTCATCATGGGTTGTTCTGTCACTACACTCATCATGGGTTGTTCTGTCACTACACTCATCATTGGTTGTTTTGTCACTGCACTCATCATGGGTTGTCCTCTGACGTCACTCATCATGGGTTGTTCTGAAACTGCACTCATCATGGGTTGTTCTGAAACTGCACTCATCATGGGTTGTTCTGAAACTGCACTCATCATGGGTTTTTCTGTCACTACACTCATAGGTTGTTCTGTCGCTACATTCATCATGGGTTTTTCTGTCACTACACTCATCATGGGTTTTTCTGTCACTACACTCATAGGTTGTTCTGTCGCTACATTCATCATGGGTTTTTCTGTCACTACACTCATCATGGGTTGTTCTGTCACTACACTCATCATGGGTTGTTCTGTCACTACACTCATCATGGGTTGTTCTGTCACTACACTCATCATTGGTTGTTTTGTCACTGCACTCATCATGGGTTGTCCTCTGACGTCACTCATCATGGGTTGTTCTGTAACTTCACTCGTAATGGTTGTGACTTCCAAGGTTGCTCTTCTGCGGTACTCGAATTCAGCTGAAAACATTCTTAACCGGAGCGAATTAATTTCACAAATGCCGTCCTATAATGTGGGTATGCTCAAAGAACTTGTATGAGCATTCTATAAATTATTTGGTATGCTTAACAAGAAATCAGCTGTTATTCGATTACATGTTGTATGGGCCATGTGACAAAGCCAAGTGAGGCGCGTGAGGTGCACTCATCATGTTTGCAACATTGTATCGTGGATTTCTTTATTGACGTCATTAGTCATGGATACACGCACTGACTGTTCCGAACGAGCACACTGTCTCCTTTGCTATCCTCAGTTTTGTAGTTTTATTTGGCTTAAATAGACATCGATAATGACAAGTGCAAAATGATATTCCAGCTGAACCAGCAACCAAGCCCCGAAATGTTGCTGTCAAATCTGCCAGGAATCTGGAATGGCCCGGTACAGGCGACAACGTCGTAATAGATTGACCTCTCTGGATGCGGACTGGTTAATGGATTAAATCGGCAAATGTAAGTAAACTTAGAATTAACTGTTATAAAACCCACAAAAATGCATACCTGTTACGTAACTGTCGTAATGTAATCCTTAATAGTGTCTTGAAACCGACCCCAGATGGGATGTGGACCCCCCACCCCCCCGACCCAGGGTCGTATTGAAAGTCCATGGTGCGGCATTGGGGGGGGGGGGGGTAACTGTGGCTATTTCTGAAGCATTTTCATAACTAGTCAATATTCTAAAACATTATCTTTGTACCTCCATCATAAAAGCCGAAAAAAATTTAAGCATCGTTTTCCGATTCGGTCTGAAAACGTGGGGGATTCCGGGAATTCCGGGGAATCCGTACGAATGACGTCACTCGAGGCACTCGTCCGGGGAAGCCCTACGTAAACCTGGCTCCGACAACCGTCTTGTCGAAACATTCACATGGATGTGAATTAAATATCGACTGAATGCCAATATCAGAAGAAAGGAAATTGTGAATGTGTGTTTGCATTGGAGGGGGCGGCGAGGTTTAACTGAAGTGGCAGATACACGGTGAGGATGGAGCGGGGTGAGGCGGCGGCACCTCCTCATATCTACTGAGGGGGTAAACGAGAAGTGTTCGCTTCTTTTTTGTGTATTTTTTTCATGGCAACGAATCAATTAAGATTTTGGTTTAATTCAAGACCTATATTCTCGAGTGCTCGATATGGTAGGCCGAATGCTTTCGTAAGGAACCAAATAATATCAACGGCAAACATTTAACGTTGACGACATGGTGGATTGTATATTGCGAATACGGACACAGCCGTGGGGGTCCGAGTTCATTTTTCCGTCGCTGTTTTTCGTTGAGCGCGGAGGCCCCTTTGCATGCAAGGTTTACATCAGTCCCATAGGCGGAGGAACCGGGGGGCATCCGGGGCACGTAACCCCCCGATCAAGTATCTTTGTGCCCCCCCCCCCCCCCAAATGCTCATGCTGCTTTCCGAACTAAAAGCATGACAAGTTTTCTTTATTATCGTGCTAAAGCCTGACGATAAAGTTCAGAGATCTTTGTATGGGCGCGTCATATATTGAACCCCAAATCATCTGACCAGTGCGGTATTGCCCTTGCTTAACAACTCGTGTGCGTGCAGCATGGTGTTGCGCGGAAAGCACACAACACGCACACGCCAAAAGAGTCACCGGGTTTGCTTCATTATCATTACAGAGCTAGTTGACGGATAGGGAACAAGCAGGTCTATGTGGGTGCCTCTGATCGAAGCGGGAAATATCTTTCTCGCTGTTGTACATATTGTTATGTCATGATTACAGTAGGAACTAGCGTAAGCAATGCATTCAACAACTGAGCATTACACAGTACACAAACTTCATTTATCTGTCTGGTTGGTATATACCATGAGAAGAATCGTGTTTTTGTTATATTCTTTAGTACGTCTTCCTTTCACTTCTACTACAGGACTTTGCAAGAATGGGTGCGCGTTTGACGAAGAGGTCTCGACCCAAGAGAGAGTCGGCGCGGTAAGTGTCTTTGTTGAGGTGGATGCTACTCAGATCTTTAAGGACACGTTCCGGCATGCCTGCATTCTAGTAACTTGTTGCGTCGATCCACGGCCCGAGGGTGTGTGCGTGGGGGGGGGGGGGGGGCACAGCGGTGGTGGGGCAATAACTGGGGAGGGGGGGGGGGCTTAAACCCCCCTCAGGCAAGCAAGCGCTTCGGTGGGTATAAAACTGCCCATCCCTCTTAGTCCGGGCAGCTTGTGCTGAATCCAGGGTCAACCCGAAACAAATTGCAATGGTAATCAAACCTGTTTTTTCTCATTCCTTATGTATCTGTGAATATCATTTTCAAAATCTATCGAAATCTAAGGATTGGAACATTTTTACGGGGTTGGTTTACCCTATCCCTGTAACACTAGAATAGAATACGTATTTGTCCTAACACGAAGTGGAAGAGAAGCGTTATAACTGGGACCCCTACCACGAATTAAGACCTGCGTACCCTTCGCCTACTCTATGTAATGAAGTGTTATTTAAACCTCATTACAACAAACACAAATAAAATTTATTTAATATTAAAGTTTCTACATAATCTTTAATAAGGGACCCCAAATGGGGGTCACACCCGCTTGGGGCCTCTCGCCTTCCCAAACTTGGGGTACCACTCCTAACTTGGGGTCTCTGCGCTCCCCTGCCTTGGAGTGTCTCCCCTCCCCTTTTTCGGGGCAGCACCGAATTTTGAATGTCCCCAAACAGGGCGTACCACCCCAACTTACGGTGTGCCCCCTCCGCTAACCTACGATGTTCTCTCTCCTAACGTTGGGTAGCGCCCGAACTTGGCGTGTGCACCTCCCTCCCCATCTCTGTGTCGGCCTACGACCCCCCTAACAAATATCTCTACAGTAGTAGGGGCGGATCTAGGAATTTGAAAACGGGGGTGGGGGGTGCACTCGGGGCACCTCCTAATTTGGGGTGTCTCCACTCCCGTAATTTGGCGCGTCTCCCCTCCCCTAATTTGGGGAGTCTCCCCTCCCCTATCATGGGGTACCATCCGAATTTGGGATGTCTCCCTAACTTAGGCTAACAACCCAACTTCGGGTGTCTACCCTCTCCTATCTTGGGGTAACACCCTAATTTAAAGTGTCTCTCCTCCCGTATCTTGGGGCAGCACACGAATTTTGGATGTCTCCCCTCCTTTAACTTTGGGTACCGCCCCAACTTGCGGTCTATTCCCTCCAATAACTTGACCATCCAAACTTTGAGTGTCCGTCCTGCCTATCTCAGGGTATCTCCCTCTCCGAACTTAAAGTGTCCCCCTCCCCTAACTTGGGATGCCCCCCTCCTCTAACTTGGGATGCCCCCCTCCCCTGTCTCGATGTCTCTCCTCTCTCCTAACTGGACGTAACGCCCCAACTTAGCTTGTGCACTACCCCTCCCGGGCGTGCCGGCCTAGCTGCGACCCTCTACCAGATCGTTTTACAGTAGTAGGGGCGGATCCAGGGGCGGATCCAGGGGGGGGGGGCGGGGCGACCCAGGGCCGAAATTTATATAATTTATACCATTTAACATATGAAAACAATAACCGCCCCCCCCCCCCTACCCAGCATATCTGGATCCGACCCTGAAACCGCCCACCCCCTATTGACATTTTCTAGATCCCTTTTAGATTTCTTCTCCGAGGATCGAGAGAAAAAAGACGAAAAAAAGGGTCGTTTGGGCGGCACATATGAAACGTACCTAACAAAATGTAGTGCTCCCCCACCCCCCCCCCCCCCGGGCCTTTTCGTCAAAATACGTTGCTGCTTATGGGGTAAAAAGATCAACTAAGCCTCCCCTTAACAATATGTTTTGGTCGATTTTGAATAGTAAGCGGATGTCATGGACTATTGAAGTTCAGTGACCGATTAACCCCCTTACCGCTGGTTGTAATGGGTGACCGACCACTGGTCGCGATGGGTGACCGGCCGCTGGTCGCGATGAGTGACCGGCCACTGGTCGCGATGGGTGACAGGCCGCTGGTCGCGATGGGTGACCGGCCACTGGTCGCGATGAGTGACCGGCCGATGGTCGCGATTGGTGACCGACCACTGGTCGCGATAGGTGACCGGCCGGTGGTCGCGATGGGTGACCGGCCACTTGTCGCGATGGGTGACCGGCCGGGGGTCGCGATGGGTGACCGGCCGCTGGTCACGATGGGTGACCGGCCGGTGGTCGCGATGGGTGACCGGCCGCTGGTCGCGATGGGTGACCGGCCGGTGGTCGCGATGGGTGACCGGCCGCTGGTCGCGATGGGTGACCGGCTCCTGGTCGCGTGATGGGTGACCGGCCAGTAGTTGCGATGGGTGACCAATCACTGGTCGCGATGATTGACCGACCACTGGCCACAATGGGTGACAGGCCGCCGGTCGCCATGGGTGACCGGCCGCCGGTCGCCATGGGTGACCAGTCGCTGGTCGCGATGAGTGACCGGCCGCTGGTCGCGATGAGTGACCGGCCACTGGTCGTGATGAGTGACCCACCACTAGTCGCGATGTGTGACCGAACACTGCTCGCGATGGATGACCGGCCACTGGTCGCGATGAGTGACCGGCCGCTGGTCGCAATGGGTGACCGGCCGCTGGTCGCGATGAGTGACCGGCCGCTGGTCTCGATGGGTGACCGGCCACTGGTCGCGATGGGTGATCGGTCACTGGTCGCGATGGGTGACCGGCCGCTGGTCGCGATGGGTGACCGGCCGCTGGTCGCGATGGGTGACCGGCCACTGGTCGCGATGGGTGACCGGCCACTGGTCGCGATGAGTGACCGGCCACTGGTCGCGATGAGTGACCGGCCACTGGTCGCGATGAGTGACCGGCCGCTGGTCGCGATGGGTGACCGGCCGCTGGTCGCGATGAGTGACCGACCACTAGTCGCGATGGGTGACCGGCCGCTGGTCGCGATGGGTGACCGGCCACTGGCCGCGATGGGTGACCGGCCGCAGGTCGCGATGGGTGACCGGCCGCTGGTCGCGATGGGTGACCGGCCGCTGGTCGCGATGGGTGACCGGCCACTGGTCGGGATGGGTGACCGGCCACTGGTCGCGATGAGTGACCGGCCGCTGGTCGCGATGGGTGACCGGCCGCTGGTCGCGAAAGGTGACCGGCCACTGGTCGCGATGGGTGACCGGCCACTGGTCGCGATGGGTGACCGGCCGCTGGTCGCGATGGCTGACCGGCCGCTGGTCGCGATGGGTGACCGGCCGCTGGTCGCGAAAGGTGACCGGCCGCTGGTCGCGATGGGTGACCGGCCACTGGTCGCGATGGGTGACCGGCCACTGGTCGCGATGAGGGACCGGCCACTGGTACACTGAGCACTGTCCGCTATGGACGGCCTGACTGGTACACTGACAACTGTCCGCTATGAGCGGCCTGACTGATATGCCCCATTGTGAGCGAGGTTGCCCCAATTCAATGAGTGATTGTTGAGCCCCCCCCCCCCCCCACCCCCTCCTCCCAATCACAACCTATTCGTAACTTTGCAGAAGTCTCTCTACTTACAAAACGTGGATGTCCGCCCCAGGCATATACTTTTTTCATTGACTTGCGTTTCTTTTATGCTAAATTTACAGTTTGTAGACTGAAATTGAATCGGATTTACTTTTACAGCATGAAAACATAAACGGGGGGGGGGGGGGGATGAGTTCCTTAAGTTGATTAACGGTATGGCTTAGATAGGAAGACAAATCATTATGTATGTTAATCAGGGTCCGTAACTGATCCGTGTCCTCGTGACCGGTTTTGGTGTGTTACTCGTCTGACATCACTGCTTCTATGGCTTCTTCTTGGAAGGTGCGCGCAATGATGGCAATGACCGACCCTTGTAGTGCATGGGCGCATTATGATTAGTTTAATCTAGAACCGTTTTTTTTTTAAATTCCCAGTTCATGATGAATGAAATTCCATAGTCACAAAGAGTCGGCTAAAGCAGCGAACACACGGTCCGTTTTTTTTGCATGCGTCGCTGCGTCGTGCGTTGTGCGTGCGTCAAATTCGGTCCCAGACCGAAGTCGACGCAGCCGGAGAACGCGACGGACCTGAGCGCGGACTCGTGTGTTCGCTCCATTGAATTATAGCGGATCCCTTTAAGACGGACGACGCACGACGCTGGCGGACCCGGCGACGCAAGCAAAAAAACGGACCCTGTGTTCGCTGCTTTAGGCTACATTTCTAGTTCACGGTGAATTATTTTCCTCATGGGCAATATTATACAAATGTGGTCGGAGGGTGCCCCTTACACGTTAGGCCAAAGGGAATTTCCCTTTGGCCTAACGTGTAAGGTGTTCGCTCGGGATGCGGAAGGTCGCCGGTTCGAAACCCGCCTAGAACGTTCTAGGGTAGAACCGGCGTCCATTCGGGCCTGGGACCAGAAATACTACATTTGGTGCCGATGGAGACGTCCCTGGGTTGTCGGACCCACCCGGAGCCACAGGATATGGCCAGCGTCCGGTTTGACGGCTGGTGCATGGTGGCGGTCACTGCGAGGTCGCAGGCGATTGGGGAAAGGGTGGAGTGTGATATCTCGGCCCAGGCCCTGTGGATAAAACACACCAAGCGCCTCGGGCCAAATGGGAATTTCCCTTTGGCCTAACGTGTAAGGTTTTCGCTCGGGATGCGAAGAGTCGCCGGTTCGAAACCCGCCTAGAACGTTCTAGGGTAGAACCGGCGTCCATTCGGGCCTTGGACCAGAAATACCACATTTTGGTGCCGCAGACCACGGTTTAGTCTTTATTTGGGGAGATGAACTCGCGCTTTTCGGGATCAGCCCCGGCAGTGGATTTTCTTTTCGAAAATGAACTGAGTTCTCGCTCCAACTCCCGCTCTTACGGCCCTGCTCCAGGGACCGCGGTGAGTTGGATACAGAGTCAGTCATTGACGGAATCAGGGATGAACAGACCCTGCGAGACTGGTCGAATCTACCCGCCTGCACGGGTAGCAGTAGAACAGCCAAGCAGTATCATGTTGGACCGCGGGAGAGCTTGTTTTAGCCCAAGCAGCGGGGAGATGGCCACAGCTGACAACAGCCGGGCCGAGTGGGGAACGCCGCGCTCTGATTGGCCGGCTGAGTCTCGCGTCATCTCACCGAGAACAAACATGGCCGCACCGGCGGATGTTTTTGAAAATATTGACAAAACCGTTCGATTTTCGTCAGTTTCGACACCACGAAACGATGGATTCGAGGAAGGATTGTCATATTTTGACAAGCGGGGGCCCCATAGACTAGAATATGGCCATGATGTGGGCCGAGGTATCGTAAATTCAGAACAAGTTTGTTTTGATGACCCCTTCGTCAGACGGAGAGGCGTCACAGCTGATCAGCTGTTTGACGGGTCCGGTGCAACCCCATGTTACCATTCCACGCCTGCTTACGGGATGACTGACAACACTGGCTGTGATCACAGAGCCAGTCACCTAGGTCTGCCCCGCCCTGAACGGAGCATGCCTACTGGTGGGCAGTCCACACTGTCCCAGTGTCACCCCATAGCAGGCAGTGAGGAAATGCCATGGCAACCTCTCACTCCAGCTGAGCTGAAGCTTAGACTTTGGCAGGCTGGCTTGGAGAACAGCCCTAGGCCACCCACCTTTTCTGGTCAAGGAAATGGTACTTCCTGCATAAATTTGACATAATTGCAAATTTATGTGGATGGACAACAGATCAAAGAGCTGTCAATTTGCAAATGTCCTTGCAAGGTGAAGCCCATAGGTTGGTCATCCAGGGCTTATCCTCTCTTGACTACGGTAGCATCAGATCTGCGCTACTGTGGCAATACGCCCAGCCAGGCGGGTCTGATGGAGCATTGCGTCTCTTTCGAAGCCGTAGCCGCAGACAGGGAGAGTCACTGCGAACATACTCACGTGCTCTATGTGATCTGGCTCGACAGGCGTATCCTGGGTCAGATGACACAGGACGAATGGTTATCGTTCGTGAGCAATTTGTCGCTGGGCTTACGGACGAGATGACCAGACATCTCTGTTTTGTTGAGGGTGATGCCCCTCTGGAGCGTTTAGTGGATATCGCTGAGCGAAGTGAACACTTCTCTGACCCGAGAGTTGGACAGAATAAACCCGTCAGGCGGGTGGAGGCTGTACCCCCTCTTCATGAGTCATCTGATGAAGAGGATGTAGAAGGGTTAGTTACACGGCTTGCCCAAATCGTGAGCAGTGGTAGAAGCCAGCGACATCCCGCTGCTGGCCACAATGCTTACGATCGGAACAAGTCTGGTCGCAACAACCGAAAGGCAGTCCAATGCTACAATTGCTCAAAATTTGGACATTATGCAAGGGATTGTAAGGAACCTCGTAATGAAAATAACTTCCGTAAGGCGGATGGGAATTACCATGCGAGGGGGAAAAAGGGAAGTCAGGGTGAACCCACCGATAGCCCAAAGTAGACGGTCAAGCAGAGCTTGAGAAGGAAGACGAAAATTGTGGTTATGGGACCAATTTGACTATGTTAAGACCCATTTCATGACGTTTGCATGGCACGCCGTCAGTTATTTGGCGTATCGAGGCTTTATAATGGGATTGGCCATGTTAAAGTGTGATTATTTGCTAGCGTCCAAACTACTGCTTTGATTTCGATGCAATGTGGCATACATGAGGTCAGTAATATGGGTATATATTCTACCTCATATGAGTCATCTACCTGCATTTATTTAGTCACAGCGATTTTTTTGCACTTGCGGCAATGTCAAAATTGATTATCCAATAACTCGAAAACTGTCAATGTGAGATGAAATCTGAGGGCACATTACTTTTGCGCATCTCCCTGGAGAATACGATCCACGTGCTGTTAGGCTCTCAGGACGCACCGGCAATATAAATAATGTACCGAAAATGCTGTCAGGCCGTTTATTTCTTCATCGACTTCACTTTATTTCTTTACGTAAAAAACTGTGAACCATCCGGTGACAATATTCCGGTGCCAAGTGGAAAGCAAAATACAGAAAACATAATAGTAATAGAAATAATAATAATCGACAATTAAAGTTACCGATAACTAGGTCCGTAACATGGCTCCCTTAAATTACAGCAGGAACCAACTGATCAATTTACCACAAACTAAATTAGATATTACAAATAATATCAGTCGCATAGGCTCCTCGCCGGGGGTCCTCGGTGAGAAGAGATCAACCACTTTGTCTATTCTACGCGGCTCTTCCCGTCATCACTTTAATCTTGCGCACCAAGCCGTCGTCGCTGGGGAAGATTTGTCTGACACGTGCCAAAGGCCACTGGCATCGCGGGGTCTGCTCGTCCTTTACAAGGACGACGTCACCTACTTCCAGGTTGTCACGCGGCTTGTTCCAAGTGGATCTCTCCTGCAGCGTGAAAAGATATTCCTCACGCCATTTATTCCAGAACTCGTTGGCGAGAAACTGGACCTGGCGCCAACGCTTTCGGTGGTACTGATATTCTCTTCCAAAATGTCCGGGTGGAGGCAACACGATTTTCGTTTTCAATGTGAGGATGCGATAGGGTGAGATTGTCTCATCGCTATCCGATGACGTGGTATCAAGGTATGTTATAGGGCGGCTGTTAACCACAGCCTCGGCCTCTGCCATCAGAGTGCGCATACTCTCGTCGTCTAGTTTGTCGCCGTGGGCGACGAGGGGAGCTGACAGAACATTCCTTACGGATCTGATCATTCTCTCCCACACTCCGTCCAAATGGCTGGCGGAGGATGGGTTCATCCGGAATGGGACCCAATCGCAATTGTCTTTCAAGACCTCAGATGCAATAATGCTCTCGTCCACTGAATCAAGAGCTGCCTTCAGTTCAGACGAGGCGCCGACGAAGTTTGTGCCCCGGTCAGATGTAAGCTGTCTGACGGCTCCACGCCTTCCCACAAAGCGCCGATATGCGTTTATGAAGGAATCAGTCGACAGTGCAATGGCTGTTTCAATATGCACGGCTCTACTGGCCATACATGTGAACAGCACCCCCACCTCTTCTTTTCGCTGCGGCCCTCTTTTATGTAGAATGGTCCGAAATAGTCGACCGCGCTGTAGGTGAAAGGGGGCGAGGGTCCAGCCTATCTCTTGGTAGATCGGCCATTTTCTACGAACTCGCCGATCCACGTAACCTCTTGCATGTGACACAGTTCCACAGACGGGATGCGATGGTGGCCCGTGCCTTAATGATCCAATAGCCAGATGCTCGAATTTCATTCAGGGTCATGTTTCGGCCGGAGTGGCAGATCCTTTGATGGTAGTGATCCACAATGAGTCGCGTCACGTGGCTCTCCTTTGGTAGTATGACCGGGTGCGCTAAGTCACGTGGTATGCTTGCGCGCCGTATCCTGCCGCCGACCCTCATAATGCCATCGCCATCAAGATAAGGATCCAGGCGAAACACGCTGCTACTCCTTTTGATACATTCGTTGCGCTGTCTGCACTGTTCCTTGTTTTCGGCATAGATCCCAAAATGGCGTAAGGTTTGAAGTTCGTCAGCGAAGACACTTTCTTGTGCGGCCGCAATTATCGCCTGCTCGGCTCTCACCAGCTCTGAAACACAGACTGGTTTGTATCCTGACAAGACGCGCTGTTTCCGGATCTCCGCGGAAGGAACGGCTGATGGTTTGTTCACCGACCTGGACTTCATCAAGTCCTTAAAGCGTAGGCAAAGCGCTACTGCGCGCTTAGCCCGGTGCCAGTCAGAGAAGCGACTCAGTCTACCCAGAACGTCCGCGAAAGCCGCTTGCTTTTGCACCGCGTGGGTAACCACCTTCTT
Source organism: Arenicola marina (assembly GCA_964019135.1). Lineage (NCBI taxonomy): Eukaryota > Metazoa > Annelida > Polychaeta > Arenicolidae > Arenicola > Arenicola marina. The sequence goes on along the minus strand of OZ025253.1, from coordinate 41,591,815 downwards.
GAGTTCAGGATCGTCCGGCGACACAGAGATGGAGTCACTCTCCATGTGAGAGGCTCTGTTGACAGCAGGAAGGGGGGCCCCCACCACCATTCTTTCGCGTCGATCAGCTCCTGGGCAGTTAAGCCTCTAGATGCGATGTCAGCCGCGTTTTCTTTTGTTTCTACGTAATGCCAATCGTTAACGTCCGTCAAAGTTCTGATTTGTGCGACACGGTTCGCGACGAATGTGTGAAACCGTCGCGATTCATTTCTGTCAGTCTAATAGTAGTGCTGAATTGTCTCATAATCCAACTGTTCCTGCAAATATGTACCAATCTTGGCCGAGACAAGCGTCGCTGTGAGTTCAAGTCTCGGAATGGTAACTGGTTTGGACGGTGTAACTCGTGACTTGCTCATTAGTAGACTGCATGAGACATTACCGCTGCCGTCGATCAGCCGGGTATAGCTGCACTGTCCGTAACCGCTGGTACTGGCCTCAGAGAATGAGAGAATCTCCACCTTATCTGATACACCATGAGACGGGTCTCGGTAGCACCTAGGTATTCGAAGGTTTGCGAGTTTTTGCAAATCCATGAGCCAACCTTCCCACCTGGCCTTCACATCATCCGGAACCGGGTCGTCCCAACCACCGCCATCACGCAAGAGTTGTTGCAAGGTCCTTTTCGTCAGCAGGACGTACGGTGAGACGAGGCCGAGGGGGTCGTACAATGAACTTACGACCGATAAAATGCCGCGTCGCGTGAGAGGCTTCTGCTTACCCTCAACCCTAAACCGAAAGGTGTCGGATTCAACGCACCAGTCCATCCGAGGGTCCGCTCGATCGGCAGCATATCTAGGGTGAGATCAAGGTTCTGGACGTCCTTCGCCCGCAGCTCAGGTGGTATAGCTGCAAGGACGGCCTTGTCGTTACACATGTATTTGTGTAAATTGAATCCACCCTTTTTGCACAATTCCCTGCTACTTTCTACCAAATGAAGAGCTTCCTCAGGCGTGGCTCCGCTTTTCAGTCCGTCATCCACATAAAAGTGATCCCGCACAAAGTTTTCGCTGCAATTCCGCATTCACCCTCAAACGTATCCGCGCAGGCCTTGAGGGCATACTTGGCACATCCAGGGGAAGAGGTTGCTCCGAATAAGTGTACCGTCAATCTATATGTTTTGGGCATACCCTCGGTGTCCCCATCGTCCCACCACAGGAAGCGTAAGAAGTCCCTGTCTTCCGGATTTACTCCAACCTGGTGAAACATACCTTCAATGTCACAGCTGAATGCGACATCCTCTTCACGAAATCTACACAATACCCATGTCAAGTTGTTTGTTTGATCTGAGCCGTGCAGCAGGTGACTTTTCAACGTTTCTCTATTGAATTCGGCGCTGCAGTCGAAGACGACTCTCAGCTTGTCAGGCTTATTAGGGTGGTATACCCCATGGTGAGGTAAGTACCACACCCTTCCTTCTGGACCAGACAACTCTTCCTTTTGTACGACCTCTGCATACCCACGGCTTATGATGTTATTCATAAACTTTGTATAATCCTCCTTGTATGGTTTATCCTGACGAAGCTTTCTGCGTAGTCCGGAAAGTCTTTTCAACGCCATGGAATTATTGTCTGGTAGCTTGATCACATCATCCTCCTTGAACGGTAGTGGCGCCTCAAAGTGGCCATCTGAACGTCTATGCATGCCTTCGGAGAGCCGTTCCATGAAGCGCTGATCTTCTATGGACATTCCCTTTCCAGAATTCCTTTCGTTAAAGTCAAGCTCTAACATCTTGTTTAAGGCCAAGGGACTGACTTCAGTAGCATGAGTGCGAAACGCTACGTGACAAGGCTTGTCGTTGGTAACGCTCACAATTTGAGCATCAGATGGATTCACAATACCAACGATACCCCAACCAAGGGCTGTGCGGACGGCCCATGGATCGTCGCCGGCGCCTCAGACGAGCTCTCTGGGTTTTAATGCTCGTGGGCAATTCAGACCGATGAGCAATCCAATGTCCATGTCTTCATCATAAGGATGCAGGTGCTCAGCTATCGAGGTCAGATGGGTCCATTGCCTTGCAGTTTCCGGTCTTGGAATTAAGTCCCGGTCGATGGGAATGTCATCCCGGACATAGGTCCCAGGGAGAGGGATGACGAGGTTGTCTTGAACATTCGACACATTCAGTCCACAAAAAACTTGTGTCGATAGTAGTATCCGCCACCATGGTAGCCAGTCGTATCTTTACCGGCTCACCGCTAGCCTTCAGCTTTTCTAGCGTAGTTTTGGAGATAAAACAGGAGTTTGACTGGTCATCCAGCATTGCATACACAGTAATCTTCTCTTCTGGATGATCGTTGTGAAACAGATTCACTGGTACAATCGTACCGTTATACTGAGCTGACACGTCACCAGGGGATCTGGTAGCGTGCGTAGATGCACGCCCATCAACTTCAGTAGAGTTCCTCATCGCCTTTACACCTTGTTTTGTCGAATCCGAATCATCGACAGTCGTTGCGCCTGTGACTTTGTCGACGTGCAGCAATGTGGGATGGAGGCCGCCACACGTCTGACAGTCCTTCCTGCGAGTGCATACCTTGAACATGTGTCTGCCGTTCATACAGCCAAAGCAATATCCTATCTTCCTCAGAAAGTGCTTGCGGTCAGTGGGCTGTAGGGTACGAAATTGCCGACAGTTTTCCAAGCGATGTGGCTGTTATGCCGCCAGCTCTGTGATGTCGCACAGGTCACGTGATCACTCACATCAACCACGTCACGGGTGTCGTATCACGTGACTCGAACAGGGGAAATCACACATGGCGGTCAAGACTGAATTGAATTTAATTTAATATTGTCTTAAAGCAGGAGAGGCCAGCTGTACTCACACAGTTAATATCATGTCTTCTGACCGATGCGATGAACATCAAACCACATAGATACGTAGTCGTTTTGTTCATCCTGAAACAGAAGGAAAAACATGAAACATTTATTAGATAGCAGAAAGGAATAGTTTTGTGAGGGATAACCACCTCGAGGTCATCGTTTGTGAGGGATAACCACCTTGAGGTCACCGTTTGTAAGGGATAACCAACTCGAGGTCACCTTTTGTGAGGGATAACCACCTCGAGGTCACCGTGTGCGACGGATAACCACCTCGAGGTCACCGTTTGTCAGGGATAACCACCTCGAGGTCACCGTTTGTAAGGGATAGCTACCTCGAGGTCACCGTTTGTGACGGATAACCACCTCGAGGTCACGGTTTATGACGGATAACCACCTAGAGGGCACCTTTTTCCATTATACTTCCATACTCTCAAGTACATTTATGCCTATGTGTGTGTTTTTATTGACCGCATATGGAATCCTCCATTCGGCTTGTTTGAATATAGAAATGATTGGTTAACTTTGTAACTTAACTACGGTAACTTTGTCGGAATCTGACATATTCGTGAATAAAAAATATGGCTGGAGATCGAAACCTACAAACAATACCATTTTACCATTGCTGAGTCACGCTTCTAGCGTGAGATCGGTATTAGAGTCGGTATTAAATCACTTCATACCGGCCTTAGTTAATACCGTTTTTATTTGCATTTGTGAAACGGTACTACCGGTAGTTGGTAGTACCTTTGCGACAATATGCCGGTATCAAGGTTAGGTTAGGCAGTATATAAGCGTACTAGCATTATTTGCACGTATAGTTATGGTGTGAACATGGTATTAGACATCAAGTGTGTAACCTATAGACATGTAGTTGTATTGCTTTGTAAGCAATTGAAGATGATCTCCATGGACGTATACCAATGTCAGTTAGGGGCTTATGCACACTGTAATCACACTAAATGGGCATTTTATTGTTTCAGATCTGACTGAGAAAATGATTACCAATCTCTCTGTATGCTATAGCCTAGCTGTAACAACAAAATGTTATTTGTCACTATGCAGATGGCTTGCCTGCTTAAACTTAGTTTTGATGTCAGACGCATATACATGCAGTGTATGCCGTGTATGATGATAACAGAGTGGAAGGGCGGTCTGGCCACATTTCTGGATTATATCTTTCATGTAAGTTTTCACTTGAATTGAGATGTTAATTTTTTTTCAAAGCATGCAATCACATGAAATATGGACTGAATTATAAAGAAATAACATTTATAATAATTGTTATGATCCTAGACAGAGTGGAAACTTTACGCTATGTCTTTAAGATGTGTTCGATAATCATTTGAAATTGACTCCAGGGGGAATTTTAACACATTAATATTGATATAAATAGAAGGTAGGTTTCATGTTAAAGTGGAGTCTCCACTGTATAGTGACTAACGCAGACGTTAGTTACCAGGTTTAAGTTACCAAATCATCCTAGATTTGGTAAGTCCCTATCTTTAATGGCTACAGGCAACACTCAAACCCTTGATGAATTGGGTTGTTGCTTCTATAATGTATTCAAATTGAGAATTAATTTCATCTGACGTATGTGTACTCTGTGGCTTTCTTTGTACAATGTCGCCGCGGACCCTGTAGCACAGTGGAAACAATAAAGGTGATTATGATGTATAAGATATTGGTTATAATGCTTGATAAGATAACTCAAATAAATTGGTGAAGTATAAACTGTACATGCTTTTTTTTAATGCTTCGTCATAAATCTTTTACTAAAAAAGTCATCGCTCTCAGCAGAATCTAGCGTGTCTTTCTTTTTTATGTTTGTGACCCCGCGAGACTTATGCTCTACGTCAATGCTATAAGCATCAACGGCCTGTGCTGCGTACCTTCCGGTGTTTGTTTGCCTTTACAAAACTTCGACTAAAGCTGTTCTTGGATGCACAACTAACCACCGAATTTAATGCATATATCAGAATTATAACCATCAGAGTAGGTTTAGGTAACATATATGTGCGGTTAGTCTGTTGAAAAACCAGAATGCAGCCGTGTCATGAGTGACTATCAGTGTCAGGCGAGCTAATGTGTTGTGTGACGTTTTCCCTGCCGTGTGACGTAATCATTTTCACGAATCGCATGGCTGCGCGCGGTTTCTATGGTTACGTATGGACGTTCCTTATGTATGGACTGATCAGGCCAGCACAATGGGGCCCTGTTTGCCGCAGAAGTGCAAACGCCACACAGAACCATTGCAGAAACCACCATGACCCGTGGCGGACCCCACATTGACCCGTGGCGGACCCCACATTGACCCGTGTGGGCCTCCATAGGGTCCTAGAGTTCGGACTCACTTTACTAGTTCGACGCTAGACATAAGTGGTCGTTGTAACCAGTCCAACGCTATCAGCTCAACCAACTTGGCTTGAAGTCACGAGTGTCGATTATAGACTGTCTCGTCCAGGGGGTGTAGAGAACGCTGCCTTGGGGGGTGGGGGGGGGGCGGAGGGTTATTTCCGTCCCTCAGTAATAGGCTTTTCATTTCATCGTGAACTGGAATGAGGCAAATAATTCTTCGTTAAATAGGAATGGGGTAAAAAGCAAACCGTCGTGATCAAGCATTTCCTTTTTTTCGTGCGGGCGATAACGTTTTAATGCATCGTAAACTGGGAATAAAAACTTGTATTTTGTGTGATCTGGGAACCCGAACCCCTCGTACCATTACGTCCATGTGAGCTTAAAGGCCACACAAGAGTTGGGCTCATATCACGGCACATACATTTAAACGGCCACATGAGCCAGAGCGTCGCTGAAGACAAGTGGTCGTTAAATCCATTTGAGTGTGATCACTTCGGCCTTGTACTGTTATGAAGTCATCCTATTGTATAAACTGTACATTAATTTTCAAGAATGTAGTGTTTTTACTGCATAAATTGCGATTGACTTGCGGAGACTAAACTATTTTCCTGTTGTACAATCTTCCTTCTGTTACGAAATCGACAATCGCAGTCAATCCCAATCCTGAACAATAAGTGAGCTTCTCTGAAACAATTCACAACCACAATGGATAATGAACTGGAAGCTTGACGCCCGTTGGAAAGCTCCAGCAAAACGTATACACATTCCTCTTCAAAACAAGCGTAGATCACAAAATACATTTTTCAAAACTAAAATTGAGGTCATGTTATCCGTATGCTAAAAACATTTCCTTATATCATGTAATCGCAGTCGCAATCATTTTTCTTTCTCGTGAATTCTACAAAACTGAAGTTGGAAAGCGTATCCTAGCCATGAACAACGCACTGATTGTTCCTTAATTGTTTCAACGCCATCGCAACATCGTTGCGTATCATATTCTTTCAGTGTCCAATAACGATTAAAACCATTGTATCATATTCTACATTTAAATACAAATTATTGTCTGTATAATGCCACATAATCCATGTAAGGTAGCCCACGCGCCTTGATGCGAAACACGACTTCATACTTGCAATCTGCAGATGAACTATAAACTGACTTGTGGCTGAATTGTCCGACGTGTTTCCAAGTCAGGGTGAATCATTGTTTCAGCTTAGCTCACGCATGACTCACGCCTACCATTGCTACAGTAATACATTTCGTGGGTTCCAAGATAGAAGATGGACCGTCTTAGTCAGCTATTGTATTGAGTGCTTACGCTAAGTTTGTTTACTTCCGGCCAGCGGCGGAGCATTGAAAACGAAGCGAGAGAGGACACAAATCCCCGGATTACAAGAAAATACACTACCGACCAAAGAAATGAAAGACGAAAGTCGTAAAAGCTTCAGAATCCTAATGGAGCAACTTGACGGGTAGGCACTGCATATTTATTCTGTTAGGAACTTCAACTTGAGCCACCGGTCCGCGATTTCTTATTTTAGGCGTGGTGAGCGGCATGGCTCTCAACCTTGCTCCGTTTACGGGCGTCGTCAGAGAGGCATGTACCAGGGCTAGGGTTGTTCGAGGCGTGTGAGGCGGGGCTGAGGCAGGGCTGGGATCGGTGGGGGCGGGGGGGGGCGGGAGCGGGGTTGAGGCGGGGCTGGGAGGAAGGGGGATGTATCTGGGGAGGTTGCGGAGGGAAGGGGGGTGGCAAAGGATGAGGCGGAAGCGATGGAGGAGGATGAGGGGACGTATTATCAGAGATGACGAAAAGACCATTGAAGTTGCATTGATTTTGGACGGTTTTTAATCGACGACGACTGCTGGCAAATATGTAGTCTGACGAGAGAACGACGAGCTTCGGTATCCGCTTGTCTTTTGTGTGTGACATCAGCATTCAGCTTCATCGACATACGGCTGTAACTTTATTTTTTTCGCAATCTTTATTAGTCTTACGAAAGAGCCATCAAGGTTGTTATTTATACTCTTAATGTGTTGGCTCGAAACATAAAAGATGCCAGACTTGCTTTTCATATGGCTCTGGATAATGTCCTGAAACATTATTATAGTTCCAACGTCTTATTTTCATTAAATGATGTCTTAAAATCATGAACATTCTGTTAGGTAAAATAATATGAATTAATAACGCTACCGATGTATTTTTTTTATTAAACTATACTACGGAATTGCGTAACACATATCAATAAAATGCAATTAAAAATCGATAAAACGTGTTTACATAATTCCGGGGTAACCCTGAACATAGTTATGCATCTTTTGACCATTTAGTAGTAAGTTCAGGTTGTTCGAGCAGTTTTCGCTCATATGAGCACTTGCAGCCTTTCGATTTAAAATCTAGATATATATTGTGGAATATGTCTTTGTCTTCGTGTCTTGTCTTGATGCCTATATATTCATATTCATGTTCATTTCATTGGTTGAAGTCAAGTTACCCATGCTCTAAGAATGGTTTAACGTACAAAGTGTACATTATAAGTATAGGCTATAAAGAGAAACACATTTACAGAAGGTCCTTCATTTCTCTCTGAAAAAGTAACTTTGTTGTACCTTTAGCATCGTCGCCTGGCCAAGAAATTTGAAAGTCTGGTGAAGAAGGAGAGTCGCCCTTCTTCTGGATGGCGAGAAGATAGGAGGTTTTAGGTGTTGAACTTCTACTTTGATGGGACATCCCTGGTGTAGTGGTTAGTGCACTAGACTGCAGATGAATAGGTCCTGGGGACGTCCCTGGTGTAGTGGTTAGCGCACTAGACTGCAGATGAATAGGTCCTAGGGGCCTCCCTGGTGTAGTGGTTAGCGCACTAGACTGCAGATGAATAGGTCCTAGGGGCCTCCCTGGTGTAGTGGTTAGCGCACTAGACTGCAGATGAATAGGTCCTAGGGGCCTCCCTGGTGTAGTGGTTAGCGCACTAGACTGCAGATAAATAGGTCCTGTCTGCATTCCTGGTATAGCGGTGAGCGCACTAGGCCGCAGATCAATAGCTCTTGGGTTCGAATCAGGGCCAGGACATCTATCTTATTTGGCCTAATGTATCCCGTATGAGCGCGAAAAAGCGGCCTAAACACCAACTGAATCAATTTGCATTTCTGTTCTTTTATAAGTTTTAAGGCAGGGGATGGAAATAATTATATAAAGATGATTACAAGTGCCCGTCCTCCGCCCGTTGTCAACCGCCCCGTTACTGCAACACATACCCGTGCGAGTAGGGTTGCACCGCCTATCCCGCGACCCAAACTTATGTGCCTCCGAAACGATTTTCTGCGCGTGGATCTCTATCTAGTTCGTATGTCTGTGACGTTTGAGAGGGCCTCTAACCATTGAGTAAAATTGACATCGAATATGGGGGAATTTTATAAAGGACTGGTGACCAAAGCGCACTTAACGTAATATCAAAGGTCCCATCCGAATAAACCAGAATAATGTTTTGCTTTATAACCCATAGTGATATGATCTGTTGATCCATGCGTTCTGTGCAAAGTCTCGCTTTTTGCCGCGAGCACCGAGACCCGCTGCTGATCGTTCGCGTGACCGAGTTTTTTTCACGAGATCAATACACAAACTTTCTCAAGCGGCCACTGAAAGAGAACATGACGGCACCCACCGCCCACGTCCCCCGATTTAATCCTTTTCGACGTAGTCGAATATTCGCACAAGCTGGTTCCAGTGCCAATGGATGAGTTGGACGTGACCGGTGTCCGCCGTTTATATGTGTTCGGCATAACGCGATCGATACGCGCAGGCGAGCTTATTCCATATGGGGTGCACCGAACAATGTTTCTGGTCTAAAGGAAATACACCATCAGTAGTCAATTCTTTCGGCTAGCAACAGCAGCTTAGATTCTAATCACTAGAAGATAATTACCTTATAGTAACCTGTTTCATTGACACTTTTGCCATGATCTTCATATCCATCGTGACCTAATATTAATCATGACCTTCATATTCATCATGACCTGCATATTCATTTTGACCATCAAATTTACAATGATCTTTATAATCAATTTTATCTTAATAATTAATTTGATTTTCGTAATAAATTTGATCTTTATAATGAATTTGATCTTGCGTTGACGTTCGATTTGACCTTCACGTTTGTCACCGTTTGCTCGAGCCCCGACCCCAAGTACTACAACCCCCGGGTCCTCAAGTCGCTGTGCCACGAGAACAGCGATGACGTCACCAACAGCAGATTGCGTGGGATCATCCAGACACAACAGCGAGACACAAAAGGTAAACGCAATGGGCACAACAGCTAGACGCGACAGCTAAACCGATCAGCAAACACACCATAGATAAACACAGTAGTCACACACTGTAGCTAAACACAATAACAACATAATAGCCACACACAACAGATAGACACAATAGCTGAACACCGTAGCTAAAAGCAATAGGCCCAACAGCTAGACGCGATAGATAAACATATCGGCAAACAGACAATAACTACACACAGCAGCCACACACAGCAGTTAAACACAATAGCGAGACACACCAGCTGAACACAATAGCGAGACACACCAGCTGAACACAATGGGTGAGGAAGAAAGCTAGGCACAATGGCAAGACACAATAAATGGACCATCATTAGGTCCACAGTAAGATCGAATGTCGATGTAATTTTCCCTGGTACCGTCCGTCGTGTGACATGTGACATTAAACATGGGTTATGTATCGTCCGAACTATCGGTTGGCTCCGTTGGACATGAGGTAGGGCTTCATTCCCGTTTGAAACATGATAATATCCGCCAGCTAGAAAGGCAAGTGAATGACACACTGGCAGATAAGTAGGTACCATGTCATAAGGACCAGTTATACCTTATTATGGAGACTATTGTACCTGGCATATTAACCGTATTATCTGTTACCCTTGCATGGTGCAAGTTTTGCCTATTGTCTATGTGTATTGAGCCCCTCTCCCATCCATCCCTTGGGTCGTCGGAGTATGTTAGGCTACCCTGTGCATGTGTGCATGATATATAGTCGCCAGCTCACTGAGTGCGCACTGAGAACGATCTTATGCCATGGACCACCCCCATCCCCTTCTTATTGTGAGCCAATCCGGTATCCTATAGCTTTGCAGAAGCCATTTTTGCCCCGACAAATCAGCTAATCTGAGTTGGTCATTAATCCCGGTGATTTATTTTCGGGTCTGGTTTCCCCACCCCCTCCACCTGTCGTTAAGTTGCTGGGCACCGCGCCCTGGTCGTCGTGTGCCGTGCCATATAGATCATCCCCATTCCTCCACCCTACCCCTAGTACAACATAAACATCCCAGACCATTGAGTAACGCCGGCACTTGTTTTGTCACTGTCGTATACAATATTTCCGTTGCTACACAACTGGGCAGATCGAACACTAGGCACTTCACATTGTTTCGCGACTGCTCTGTGGAATTGTGTTCCAGTTACAGAGTTTGGTCGCTTAGAGATGGGTAGAATCGCACGATAGGTTCTGTACAAATCAGAGCAATGTGTTATATGATCTTGCTCTACACATAGAGAGGGGCAGAGCGAATAGAGGTTCTGTCATGCTAAAGACTTGAATTCGGGCAGTCTGCAGTGATGAGATAAATGTTGTATGTTCTCCTCACTAAATGTGATAATACACTGGCCATGATTTCGCATATGAGTACCAAACAAACACAGCGCAACAAACACCAACTTGAGATTCCCTCTTCCAACGTGTACACACATACTAAACTAGCCTTGGAATATAAATGCACAAAGCGAAATAGCGTAGTTGCTACCCCACATGTGCAGCACGGCGTTTAGGAAAGCAGCTATTCAGTAAAAAAAGTTGTCCCAGATTAGATAATACTAAGAAGTAGTGATAGCCAAATGATGGTGATTGGTTGCCAGATAATGGTGGTGAGCATCATGATGATGTTGTTGAGTTGATGTTTACCCCATCTTTGTGCACAAATAGATTAAACTGGGCTCGAGATATTTTTACGATAACGATTGTAACATATGTATACAATATCGTATATATGTATACAGAAGGCAAGTGGCCATGGTTCTTTATTCTATTGCATGAAGCTGCCAACTAGAGAACCATCAAATATGGTAGATAGACATTTTACACCATGAAAGTGCAGTAAGTCTAAATGGCCCCGTTTAACTTAATGTGCACAAAACTATCCTAAAACACATTAACATTTCAACTTCGTGGCTAGTGCGAGGCTAACGAGGGCACGATCAAGGTCAATGAGAGCCTTATAAGTTGTAAATTTCAATCGTTCTTGATTGTTCATATAACATGCAGCATATATACCTTGATTAGTGCAAGAATGATCTATTATTATGAGTTGATGGTCGCCTTAACTAGTACAGTTACATTAAAACTGAAGGCCGCTAATATGGTGTAATCGGACCCAAACCGCCCTGTGGCCCCTTCATTAATCAATCGTTGCCATAGTGACGCCGCGTAGAACATTGAAACATGACGTCACGCACAACTGAATTGTGGTTATAGATTAAACGGCCCGTCTAGCTGTCTAGTTGTCACTAGATTTGGGAAGGCTGGTTAGCGCTAAACATTTACTTCAAACGTCGTTTGTGAAAGTTAAACCAAAGAAGCAAGGAGACATGTGAACGCCCATCAGCCCTTCCGTGGCGGGCTGCTACATCCTGATGTTCTAACGCCCCGAGCTAATGTTATATCATAACTATTGGTATATTACTACAAGTTGGTGTTCGTGTTAGCTGGCATAATAGCAGGAAATTACAACCGCCATGCTGCCCCTTGGATATAAATCGTTCGCATATTGACATGCGGAAAACAATGAAACACGACGTCACGAATTGTGGTTATAGATTTAAACGGCCCGCATAGCTGCACGAGCCACGTTTATATACTGACATAGTGCAAAGAAGGCGACCCGCTCACAAGATGTGGGAATTCTTGCAAGCCCGACACAAATTTAGATTCAGATTCGTAATAATAATAATATGCAACTCGTAATAATGGTAATATTCAACTCGTAATAATAGTCATAGCGCTAGTTTCGCCCGGCATGAGGCGTTTTCTTGGCCCTTTATCAAGCTGCAGCTGCTTGGAAAATTGGCGGGCTGCTTCAGCTTGATGTCGGGCCAAGAAAATTGCCTAGCGCCCCGTTAATTCGCGTCATTGTTACGGAGATTACGTTCGGGTGCCTAACCACTGATTAACTATTGTTCATACGCCATTCAGCTCCATCACTCGGCATGATAAATTGTATGCCCGAGTTATGTGACCCTTATGTCGTACGCGTAGTTACATGGGTTATTCACATGGTACCTTCCTACATATTGCATGTACAACCATTCATACAGCAACATTCTCCATCAAAAACGTTCAACATGTACTGAGTGGAAATGAGGACATCAAGTTCTTACGCTATAAGAACCAACTTATTATACGCACGCAAATCAGGGCATGTTGATAAGCCACATTCATTTAGCAAAACTGGTGCACCTGGCGTGGGGAAGTGTGGCTCTCTTGTGTACTACGTCATCGCAATTCGAAATGCGCTGCCGTGTTTTCGTTTTCAAATATTGTTAACATACAAAATGACATTGCAGATAATGCGTTCACGACATTTGTCTATGTGTCACCCAACGAAGGCAATATGACATAATTCGGATATTTGAGTGGCGATTGTGTGAAAATGACCCTGTTTAAACTACGATATGACAGTTGTGCTACCTCATCTCAAATCCTGGCTCGCCCCTTGGTCAGATGGTGAGATCTAGATCTGAATTTCAGTTGAAAAATAGCCGAAATAGGTTGCTGGTGAAAGACGTTTTTACCAGGAGAAACTTGGAGGAATGATACCATAAGGAATCCTGAACTGGTTATCTAGACCAAGTGGCGGCAAGTCCGCAATAATTTACGACGGATAAAAAATTACAAAATATAAAGCGTTCGCAAATATGCTAATATTGCTAAGAATAACAGTCGGGGAGTAGAGACAAACCGAGCTAAACACCTTGAACGTGGTGAATATAGGGCACGTACATAACAATGGGGCTGGAAGGGGTAAATGGCCACACGCAACACAGGCATATTTGAAAAATCGACATTTGATATTTACCCTCAAAATTCCGACACTGATTATCTGAAAAAGCAACGTCGACAGATTTTGGAGGGGAAAACGACACTAAAAGCGACACGGAAGGTCGGGAAAAATCGACATTCGACACTGAGAAGTTGAAAAATCGACCCTGGACACTGGATCCCCCCTTCTAGACCCCTATAAAACGATAAATATCAGAGTAGCGCTAGAAAAAAAGATTGTGGATTATGCAGCCTCGTGCGTACTTGCTAGCGTATCAACAAATCGAATTTGAAAAACAATTATCATAAATACTACTGAGAACACGTTTCGCGCGGTTAAATGTTGTTGTGAGAGATAGCAACAAAAACAGTGTCGACACGAGTGTGTGCATGAGGAGAGGCTCATATGTAAAATGTATATATTATATACACACATATACATTAATATAAAAATAGTGCGAGTTAGCGGGACGTTAGGCAATTTTATTACCCCGACATCAAGCTGTAGCAGACCGCCAATCTTCAGCCCTCCATTTTCACAATGCTTCTACAGGTTCGTTAAAGGTCAATAACATGCCCAACGCCGTGCAAAACTCGCCTTATTACTATTATTCCGAGCTGAATTTAAGTTCTAGTTTACCTCACATATATGCCGGGCGTTAACATGCCTCCTTGTTTCTTTGCTTTAGGTCGCATACAACGTTCGAAGTAACATGTTCAGCGCTTACAAGCTTTTCCAGATCTTGTGAGCCAGTCGCCTTCTTTACACCATGATATAAGTATATATATGTATCAGTATATCGTGACCGAAAAACGGTAAGCGTAGCTAAGCAACTAGGCGGCTAGACGGGCCATTTAACTCAATAACCACATTTTCTTGTGCCTGACGTCATGCTTCATTGTTCTAAGCCATGTAACTATGGTAACGATGGTCTATTGAAAGGGCCGAAGGGCGGTTTGGGTTAGAATACAGGATTTTAGCGGCCTTCAGGTTTGATGCTACTGTACTAGTCAACACGATCACGAACTGTTCTTAGCAAACTACCACGCGAATATATATATATATATCTTAATATATATATGTATCTTGATATATATATATTATATATAGCGCGTATATTGTAAAATTTACAACTTACACAGATATTAGCTTAGACTTAAATAACGTCCTGTTCACAATTATATCGAACTTACTGGTAGGTTTAGATTGTTGGATTAGATTTATACTTAATTACCTTTGTTATTAACTTGTTACGCCCCGTCGCGCTGCTACATCGTTACAATGCATAACACCTGCACATTATGCTTGTCATCATTTATTTATTCACTATAATTTATTCAATTATTACCACGATTGACGTATATACGTTTAAGGTGGGCATTTACTTGTAAATTCGTTGTTGTAAACATCATAAAATAAATTATGTTTAAACTAACGCACAAACTTAGTCGATATTCCCGGAGGGGTCCATGGTCATATTGCATTGGCGTTGCTGGAATACATTCCGAGCATTCGGCGGTGCAGCTATTGCGGGAATTCTACCCGATAAACCGGATCGTTACGCTACACGCGCTGGCTTTTCGCTTCCTCGTTTTGTACTTCTAGCTAGGTCGGTCTTTGGCGCCTTGTTTGTGGTGTCGCTGATGGCAGTAGTTCTGTCTGAATCGATACCGAGTGCCAATCTACCAACAGTGCCACTCAAACAAGACGACATTTCCAATCACAAAGAGGCCGCATGCAATGCGCTCAGGTCGAGCAGTGGGTGTGTTTTTTTCAATGGCGGCTGTATTCCATTGTGCCGTGGATTGATGTTGTGGCTTCCTTATTATGTATTCCTTTAGATGTGTTTTATTCCGACATGTTGAAAGGCTTCTCAGCGGAACGTCCATGGTAACAGATTACAAAATAAAATCTAATCCATACCAATCTTTATTCAGTGTTGAAGACGACTCTACCAGGGGAAATGATTTCCCATTCGTTGGATTGTTTTGTTTAATTGGCACCTGTTCTGCGGTACTTCGTCAGTGCCGTCTCCGCGCCGAGTGGGCGTTAGGGCTAAGGCGTTAGGTTTTACTTGACGAAGCCTGGGAGAATGGCTTTGTCTCTTCATGCATCACAGCAGGTCAACAAGTCACACCTTATTGTACATGCTATATTACCTTCTATTATTTCATCCATTTATGTAATCCACCATCGTGGCGTCCCCGTTGCTAGCCGCTAGTATCCGATGTAACAGCTTCCCAGCGCGTTCCCCGCTTTCTGGGGAATGCGGTTATTTGCTATTTGTTATAACATCACCCATACTGTTATCCCCGTGCATTGCAGGCGTTTTTTCACCTCTCTATCTCCAGCAAATCTCAGTCGCCAGCTTGTTCCCACGGTCGAGCTGGCAGGGCTTATCGACTCGGCGTCAACATCACCCCACCTCTTATCCCTGTGCGTTGAACGCGATTCTAGAGTTACACTGGTCGGCCGCGTTATCGCCTCAGCGAGATTACGTCATTACCAGACTGCAGGGTCAGTACTCCTATACCATAGGTGGCGCTACGGAGATTTAGCATAAGCAAAACATAGGTAAACCGGATGAATACGGTTCAGGTTCCAGGCCGAGGTTTAAAAACCATGCGCTTCCAGGGGAATCATTTCACTAAGAGTTACGAGCTCGTAACCGTATCTTTTTCATGCTAATTTAACGTCGGATGCTATTTTTACGAGCAACGGAAATAAGCCTCATACTGCGAGTATTAGGGTGCAGCCATCTTCGTGCAGTTTGATTTCCACTAATATTATTCAAAACTATGCATGCCATATATTTATGATAAATTCGACATGTATTCATTGTTTTTAGGCGGGCCAAATATCACGCGTCAGGCCCAGGGCCGGCAATGGCGTCAGAAACATGGCGTCAGTTACGCGCGAAAAAGGACTTTCCGGCGCAGTTTCTATTGGTCGTAGTGGTCTAGTTCATAAACCAGACATTATAATTTTGGCAATTTCCTAATTTACAAAATCCACCTCACGGGTGACCATCTTTCTACTTGCGACCAAATTATAAGCTAACTAACTCTTCCAGCTTCCAGCAAAGAACAGACACATTCTTTAAACTTACGCAATATTGATGGACTTTTGATGACACGGCGTTTAAGGAACGCCTCTTCCGGGAATTTCAGATGTATATGCTTCGTTTGCAGTTTCTACCGGCGAGATGGTAGTTTCTTCTGGGGAACCGCACGACATATATTTCATGTCTTCAATTAATTAAAAGGTGCGTTCAAAAGAATTGTACCATTGTACCATGATCTCAATTATTTCAGTACTAAGGCCTAGATATATTGTTTCTCGTGGTGTCGATAATGGTGCATTATACAAGCTTGTTTTGTGTGTTCGTCATGAGTCATGCTGTGTTCATCAGCTTGGTCGCCATTACCTGCCTTGTCTACATATTGAACAGAATATCCATTGTGTTATCTTTGACCCAAAAAAGGGCATGCCATCGTCAATTACAACCGGCGACATCCTTCCGAAATAAAATAAAATAAACCAATTTGTTTTGCTAATGGGTCCGCCGTCATAGTTACACCGTTCCATGTATAAACTGTTGTAAAACCTGTGTCATTGCTTCGTTCATTCTTTGGTCGATTCCAGCTTGAACCGCACAACCGGAAACGATAAATCTGCCAAGTTACACGTACGATTCTTGGATGAATAAAGCAGTTGTTGCTGGGGCGTGTCAGGACAGCTTCCGGTCTTAAATGGGGAAATGAATGTTCAAATTGGTTGGTTGTATATTCAGGACGCTTTAACCACTTTTGCTCATATCGCGTCAATGGGAGACGGAAAGGGAGAGTGGATGTTCCCCGGGGGTAACCCGCTACTCTTTGCGAAGTAGGACATGGGATCTGTATCCTGCTGCCACACAGACATGGCCACAGCGGGGCTCGAAGCCCCGATCCACGTGGCGTTAGGCTCTCAGGTGACCAGAATTATCAATACGAACGCTCTAGCCCACTGAGCTATCGCGCCGGCCCCAATTAATTTGCGATCGTTGAGTCAAAAACCTTCGATTTCCGCCGCATGTGGGCGACAGCTATGCTGTGTCAACTACAAACTACAAATACACGAAAAAGGCTAAGGGGTTGTACAAATAATCACAAATGGTTTCCTTTTCCAAAATGTTATGGGGCATAAAATACTTTCTGGCACTCCAGCACACGAGGTGGATTGAAACTTCCATTTCTCAGTGGGAACCCCGTGGCCCTCGCGCGTTCTTACATAACAACGGGTCAGCCCTTTTCAATGCGAACAAAACGCCTCAGAATTGAACACAAACTTTTTGCTGCAAATTCTTATCCTCTTAATTTTCGTTATTTACCCAGGACTCCTTTGTGAAGGCCTCCCCTCCCCGGCCCCCCGCGTGGTTGACACCTCGCAGAGCCCCCCCTCCCCCCTAGCCCCCCCTCCGGACCACGTCCAAGCCCCACACCCCTCTGCCCCGATCATCGGTTAGTCTAGGCGCTCATCCCATCCAACACCCTGTTTGAAAAAAACTAAACGGCTCCCCATTATAATAGAGAGACTGCGCGGGGCAAAGCATCTTGCATATATGACACAAAGGCGGTTTTGATACGAAGGAGTAGGGGCTCCGCGGGGATATCCGATAGATGGCGCTCCTTGCGAGTTGAAGGCGCTTGTTTCCAAGTCCCGCCGTTCCTCCCCTGTGTCTGGAATCGGATCCACAATCTGTCGATGTCGACAACGAGCACAGCACGGAAACATTGATCGACCAGATTCAATGGACTACTACTGATCGACGACTTTCCCTCTCCCCTTTTATCGCCTATCCATTGCGCAACGCATTTAAGGCCAAGTTAGTACGTAATTTTGTAATCTTTGAATATCAGCGTCCACGAATTCGATTATTCGGGTCTTGGCCTCAGTAGGCATACGACTCCGTGTATAGAGAAACGCGAGATACAAGGCTCTGCGCATGCCCTGGCGATTGCGCAATGTCATGTAGAAACGCCCACGTTTTTCTCTTGGTCTGATTGCTCTTATGACAGACAAAACGACAGGGGGTGACACAACCAATTCACACACGCGGCGTATTGGTTAATACCAGGTGCCTCCTTGGTATATAGGTTTGCTACCGGGACCAGCCTCAGCGGGATAGGTGTCGCATACTGAGGACAACAGTTACCACGGAACTGATTCAACAAGTTATTGAAACAACGTAAACCAGGAATATGGTACTGACTGTGGATATATTGGCATCCTTTCTCACACTTATGGCGGTAGGTGAGTCCTTGAATGCAGATTTTTTGGCGAAATAACACTGAAGAGTGGCAATTAAAGCAATTAGGTTTGGTATGACAAGTCTAGGGTTTATTATAGGCTTATGATTAGTAGAGTAAGTAATACAATCTGTAAACTCGGGCTTCAATTCTGAAAGCTCAAAACTGTATTTTTTGCGTAGACGTAAACTGCATTATTTAATTATTCAAGATTTATCCCGTACCTGGTGACACTGCATGGGGAATGTAGCCAAGTGCAAAGTCGACACAATGACGTTACAAATGTTTAAACGTTAACTTGATTAAGAGAACGGTCATATTATTAAGAGAACCGTCGTTATCATGATTAGCCGTCATCATTATTAACAGGACCACTGTATTTGTGAGAAAGCCCTCAAATTATTAAGAGAATTATCATGTAATTAAGAGAACCGTCAAATGATTATATATAGTTGTTTATGTTAGAACTAATCAATTCTTCGCATTTTCACTACAATCCTAATTCAGAAAAAATATCGTTGAGCAAAATATAACCTAAAAAAAATTGTGTGACGTCACGCCTTTGTCTGTTCATTATCTAGAAGATGCATCGGAAAACAGACCTAGCCGTGTTTTATTGACATCAGCTATATAAATAAAGAACGACAAAACAGTGCATTATTTCAATAACTAACGGAAAACCTGTGCATTATCATGATAATGAACTAAGAGAAGCTAAGGCGAGCTGGGAGATGTTGTCAGAACTTGCTAATTTCAAGACAAACAATGCGATGCACAAGTCAATGTTAAGCTCCAATGGGGCAGGGGGTTAGATCAGAAAGCTCAAAATATATGGACAGTCGATAATTACGGATCGCATGTATTTCTCATGCCGTCTATAAATGGGACACCGTCTCACATTATCATGTTATTGCTACAGCAGGTGTCACATATGTGTTTAATGATACAGGATAAATATCACAAAGGACATGACATATATGGATGATTTATGTTAAAGCAGGACTTCCAAAATGTCTACTTCCTCCACGCCTTCTTACCCATACGTTTCCCCCTGGGGCTTCACAATGATGAACCGTTGTTTCCATAATGCTCGGTGACGCATTAGTCGGGCAGTGCAATTGATGCAATAGTCAATTCATGTGTCCAAACATGGCAAATTAACCGCCCAAATCATGAGCAAATTTAATTCCTTGTTGTAGTAATTTCATGAGTACCCTAAAGAACTCGATGTCGTGCATGCATTCCCCAAATAAACCATTCGACGCTATCGTGTCTCGTGCTTTATTCGTGCACTCCAGCTCGTTTTTTAACTAGTACATAACGTACTAGTACCTAACCATTGTATGATAAATGCAATCGCAACAGTTTTTTTACTACTGTAGCAGTCTTGAAGTATCTCTAGAAAAGTCTCATCAATATAAGCCGCTATTTTTCGATGGGAGGGGGGTGTGCACTACATATGCTTATACTATTTGCACCATTGTCATAATTAGATGATGAACGTTATTGACATTATCAACGTTATTGACACCATTATAACTTTTACCATGGCATTATCCTCGATGGCAGTGAGTGTGTGTAGGGGAGGCACCGACTTTGCCTTGGGTGTGATCCGCTGCGGCATACTGAGTGGAGTGAACCCGGTCGGCCGGATCTACGTCACCAACCCGGGCGCGTCCACCGCTTCCCTGTCCATCACCACACCGAGGCGGAGTCCTGGGGCAGGCGGAATCTCCGGCAGCCTCGACGTTCCGGCAGGGGGCTCCGCTTACTACGAGATGGATGAGTCGCACCAGTTGAGCGGCTCCGGTATCGAGGACAAGGGTAAGAAAAATGCATCGGTGATTCGAACGTCGATTATTTCTTAATTTAGCTACTCCCATAAAAGGGTGAGGGGTATACATGTATGCCCGCCACACTGTCTCCGACTCCTGCATCTGCTCCTGAATTGTTGGTGAATTGGTGCTCCGGCTGAATGGATGAATTGTGCGTTGCCTTGGGGGAACAGGGAGTCTGATATTTAGGTAATTGCAACTTCCCAAGCAATGAAAAATGTATTTTACCTATGCGCACAAAAAATACTGTTTTATTGAATAAAATAGGTGCATTCTGCTACCACGCGTCAAATTCTCACAGTTTATCATAAATAGCGTGCAACCTGTCAAGTAAAGGTTTGTTTATCTTTCATGAGCCCGTGGCCCGAAAGGACAATAAACACACATACAGAGGGTAAGATAGGCCTTTTCGGGGTGAATGGATATATTCCATCGTCTATATTTTGTAATTTGTCATACCTGGCAATGCATTGAAACCATTCCATTACAACCAATATAACAATCGCGCGAGTTTTATTGGCCCAACATCAAGCTGTAGCAGCCCGCCAATTTTCATTATCCGCCCGAGGCCGTGAAGCCTTATGGCGGCTAATGAAAATGTGACAGATTGTGTTCGCGGGGTGACAGAGACAAACACACACACACACACACTTGCTTGTAGCTAGGGAGGTCTTTATTAAACTGTAAAGTTGAAGGCGAGATGTTAGTGCCGGCGTGCTGCCGGCGCAATCCCCACACATAATCTGTTCGGGGTTGCTGGTATCGCAAACAGAGTAGGGGACATTGACCAATGAAAATGGAGACCAAAAAATGGGCCAATGAATGGGAAGGAATGGTAAACAAAATTGAGTGCCCCCTGGTGAATATAGGAGTCGGTAGCGATGAAAATGAAGAATGTAAATATGACTAAAATACGGAATAAGAATGAGTTTGTAAATGAAAAATGACGAATGAAAAAACTGCCACTAAAACGAAGGGCTGCTACAGCGTGATGAATGGCCAATAAAATGTCTAACGCTATGCAAAGCTCGCGCTATTACTGTTATTTCGAGTTGAATTTAAGTTCTAGTTTACTTTGGTTTAATTCGCATACAACGGTTGAATTAAAATGTTTAGCGCTTACACTCCTTCCAAGATCTTGTGAGACAGTCGCCTTCTTTGAACTATAGCAGTATATATATTAGTATATCGTGACCAACAAACGGACACGAGTATTTCGGCAACTAGGCGGCTAAACGGGTCATTTACAACAATAGGGCTGTACAGTTCTTGCAGGTTCTATTTCTGGTTGAAGTCATTTGGGGACCAACAAACAAAACGCGTGCTCTTAGAACGAGTGCGCATCACGCTGGTGACTTGCTACAGCTGCTTGACGCGCACTCATTGTAATCAACGTTTGAGTGTTAGGAACCGGCTGGCTGCGGGGTTTCGGCGTGGAAAGTCGAGTGGGTGTGAGGGTATCTGTCCATAATGCATGTGGAGCGTTCGATGAGACTGTTGGAAGCGTTGTATTTTGAGGCAAATCATCGACGTTTGCATATCTGCGACAAACGGAACATCATTGTCCTCGCCTGGTCAGAGCGTTGTTACGTATTCAAAGATATCGCGTGCAGACATGCGAGTCATGACGATTATTACGTCATACGACATGGAAAACCCCACGCAGCACATTAGCTGGCCCGACACTCACAGTCACCCATGAGACAGCCGCAGTCTGGTTTATATATTGCATAAATCTACTCCGATGGTTATAATTCTGATATTCAAAGAACTTCAGGTGTTATTTGTGCATCTAAGGACTGCTTTAGTCGATCTTGTGTGTGAAGCGAGTGAAGACAAACAACCGGAAGGTAGGCAGCGAACGGGTCGTTGATGGTAGGCATTGACTTAGAGCATACGTATCCCTGTCTCGTGGGGTATCGATAAGATCCCATAGTGTTTGTACATCCCTAAAACCACAATTATTTGGTGAGTGACGTCATGTTGCATTTTCTTACGCCATGTAACTATGGAAACCATTGTTTCATTGCACGCACTGAAATCGAACTACACGACCTAAACAAACTTCAAACCTCAACGATGTAAGCTCTTTTTTTCACTGCGAACAATTGCGCATGAAATGAGTTATTGCAGGCGTGGTCGATTTTGCTAATTTCTACTTCCGGTTGCGGTAGGCATACGTGTGACGTCAGACGAGGAAGTCGTGGTTCAGGTGCTGAACGCCGGATATCTGGCGGCCGATGGCTTTCGGGTGCCACCAGGAGACCAGCTGGGCAAGCTGTACATCGCCGTGACTCACAAGTACCTGGGGTCATCCAGTTACCAGGTGAGGCTCCGTGCACATCGCCGTGACTCACAAGTACCTGGGGTCATCCAGCTACCAGGTGAGGCTCCGTGCACATCGCCGTGACTCACAAGTACCTGGGGTCATCCAGCTACCAGGTGAGGCTCCGTGCACATCGCCGTGACTCACAAGTACCTGGGGTCATCCAGTTACCAGGTGAGGCTCCGTGCACATCGCCGTGACTCATACGTATCAGATTTGATCTAGTTACCAAGTGAAGCTACGTGAACATTGCCGTGACTCTCAATTACCTCATCTCATTTAGGTATCAGGTGAGTTTAGGCGTAAATCATCGTGACTATTAAGTATAATGTTTTCCCTTGAAAGCGCAAAGTGAAAACTGCCGTGTTGTTGTAATGTTGCAGGGATTAATATTCTCATTGAAACTAAGCTGAAAAAATGGCGTGACGTCACGCCTTCATCTTAAATGTTCATTATCTAGAAGAATGCATCGAAAAACAGTTCTAGCCGTGTTTTATTAACGTAAGTGTTCGCTATTTAAATAAAGAACGATAAAACACTGCATTATTTTATTAATGAACGAAAAAAATGTGCGTTATCTTGATAATGAACAGTGGTTATTATTGACTCAGCTAAGTGTCACGGTGCAATCGGCTGAGCCGATGTTGTCAGAACTTGCCAATTTCAAGGCAATACAATGCATATGTCAACGTTAAGCTCCAAGGGGGCGGGGGGTTAGATCAGAAAGCTCAAAATATATGGAAATTCGACAGTTATCGATTGCATGTATTTCTCATTCCGTCTATATACGGGGGCCGTCTGACATTGTCATGTCATTGTTACAGCAGGCATGACATTTTTTTAATGGTGCACGATAAATATTCCAAAGGACTCATATGGAGGATTTATTTTAAAGCAGAAGTGTTAAATCCTCCCTTCACAATGACGAAGCATTGTTTTCATAATGCTCGCTCACGTATTACCTGGGCAGTGCAATTGATACAATAGTCAATTGCCTGTGCGCAAACACGGAAAACCGCCTAAATCACGAGCAGATGCCTTATTACAACAATTCTATCAAACTTGTTCTTTAACTAGTACATATAATGCAATATAAATATACTAAATTTCCCCAGTTATATCTATAGTATCCAATACAATGTGATAAATGTCTTTAGACTACTTGGTAAGCAACCTTTGAAACAAATATATATCATATGCTGAAAGTTAATATGCAATTTTGAAACAAATGCAGAATAGCCACATATTAATGCGAAGGTTGGTCGACAATCGTAGAGATTACGGTCATCGATACTTTAATCGTCTCAAATGGAATTTATATTCTGTTACACCGTCGGAAAATAAAACCAAAACTGATAAATGAATTGATGTGTGATAGCTCTTCACGTTCATCTAATAACGTCCAGTTTTTGTCTAAGTTATAAGCGCCAAATAAATGACTGATAGAAATTGGCCAATGAATCATGAATGGAAAGAAAAGCAAAGTTATGTGTATCGTAGAGGCAAAATCACTCTCAGTAAATACGCAACATCACTTAGTAAATACGGAACACTCTCAGTATATAACGTAAAATGCCGTGACATCCACGAATGACTGACCCTTCAATGCGGGTCCCGTCCACACCTACCCTCCTACTTCACGAATCTCAGAAGATGCCAAAAGTGGTTTGCAAGTGGCGATTACAAAGCAACCTTATCGCATGATAATCCAACATATTTTAGGTGTGTTTGGGACATGTTCAGAATCCGTATCACTTAATGACATCTTCTTACTTCAGATGACATATCCTTAGTTAACGATACTGTGGGAAGACTCCAGAAACAACTTGATGCGTTAAGTCACTTTTGTCAATTATATCAGTTAAAGGTAAACCTCTCTAAAACCAAAATCATAGTTTTCAGAAATGGTGGTATCTTACGTAAAAACGAAAAATGGTATTTTGATGGTCAACCGGTAGATACGGTCACATACTATAAGTATTTGGGTATTTTGTACTCTTCATCTCTGAAATGGACAGTGACACTGAACACACTTGCAAAACGATCTGATGAAGCCCCTTTTTTCCTTAAGGCACTGAGGAAGCAATGTGGCGATGTGCCAGTTACGGTCAGTCTGGAACTGTTCGACAAAATGATTCGCATTGTATGACGTCACAACCATCACAGTGGAACTCCATGGACCGCAGCCTGTCCTTGACCTTCGATGGGGCCAGCTATTCTAGTGGAAGCGTCGTCAGTTTTACCCTTGATAGTTACCAAGCTGCTCAGGTAAGCTACGCCATTATCATTTGGCATGATTCTGCCAATTCTTTTATATGGTTCTGAAGTATGGGGGTATGAAAAAAGACCTCAAATAGAGAAATGCCAAATAAGGTTTCCGAAATATGTTTTGTGTTTGCCATCTAGAACCCCCGACATAGCTGTTTTGGGAGAATGCGCAGGAAATCATTAAATGTATTATATATGACAAGGTGTCTAAAATTCTGGTTAAAAATTTTGAACCAAGAGAATAGATTAACTAGAAGCTCGTATATAATGTTATATAATCTGGATTTAGCCGGCAAAGTCACGTGGGCGACGGGAATAAGAAAATTGCTGTTTAGATATGGTTTCGGTCATGTGTGGATCGCACAAGAAGTCGGAAATGTCGATATGTTTCTTTCTGCATTTAAGCAGCGTTTAATGGACATTTCTACCCAGGAGTGGAATACAACTCTAAATGAGACGTCAAAGTTGGACAGTTACTGCAGTTTCAAAATTTCGTTGGTATTTGAAAACTATCTATCTTGTGTCAAAATTCGTAATCACAGGATCGCGCTATCAAGGCTAAGATGTTCCTCGCATCAGCTAGCGGTCGAGCGCCAGAGGGGAATAGTAGACAGAAATCTTAGATTCTGCAGTTTCTGTCTCGCTGCAGGAACGCAAGCCATTGAAGACGAGTATCATTTCATCTGTATCTGTCCCCATTACGATCATATTAGAAATGCGTTTTTAAGCAGGACTGTGTTGTATCCATCGCGAGCCCAATTTATTGTAATGCTATCCTCTCAAAATTCTTCTGAACTTCGGAATATAGCTGCTTATACGTATAATGCTTTCAAGTTTCGCAAATTGAGTTTATAAATGTACCAACACACTCATATGTACTGCACTTGGCACTGAACTGATACCATGGGCCCATGGCCTGAAAGGTATGCAATATACGTTCTTACTAAAATCTTCTTACTTCAGGGCCCGTATGAAATAGGAATAGTGGCATTGTATGACGTCACAACCATCACAGTGGAACTCCATGGACCGCAGCCTGTCCTTGACCTTCGATGGGGCCAGCTATTCTAGTGGAAGCGTCGTCAGTTTTACCCTTGATAGTTACCAAGCTGCTCAGGTAAGCTACGCCATTATTATTATTAGTAATATTATTAGGAATCATTACTCGCCACCCGACGTAAGAGGTATTTATTTATTTACCATTGTCCTCCATCTGCAATATTAAAGAGCATCATTACCTTGGATTGTGTTATTGGCTATGAGTATGCGAACTGAGATGAAAGATAAATTATCTTTAATATTGTTCTTCATCTACTAGAAGAAAGATCGTCAGTGGTTGTTATTTAAATATGAACTACTCTGCGACCGATGATAATTCATTACAGATATGCCATGGAATAATTATGGTTTGATATGCATTAAAGGAGATCGATTCGCTAAAGCACAATATCCGTAAAACGGATGTTTAATAGTAGATATCATAAAGATATCACGTTATCATTTTTGTTCAGTCCGACACGAAAGTCATGATTTAAAAAAAATTACTATGGTCTCTCTTCAGCCGGTGGAGTACAACAAATCTAATCTAAAAATATAAACTCTTTATAAAATTTAAATTTAAGTTTTGTAACCAAGAACCTTGTGAAATCATGACATGCATCGTACCTTCTGAAAATTGAAAGCTGAATCGCAAACCGCATTAATTAAGATTACATGTCACTCCCCCGAGTAGTTTCAGTGTACGTATGTGAGAGCCCAAAACGTCCGACTACCCAAAACGTCCTACATAGCTAAGAACCACCGAACAGTTACATTTGACGGTTCAACCATTCACAATCTAGCGGATATGAAACCGTGATACGCTCGTTTTGTATCTCTTAGATAGCAATGAATGGATAACACTCGCGGAGAAACTCGAAGGGGTGGGGGGTGGGGGGTGGGGGTCGGGTTTAAGCATGGGGCGGTGCATAACAAACAAAAAAAAGGCATTAGCGGTATTTTAGAGCCTTAATTGGCCTCTTTGCCCTCTTTTGAACTTGTCACACCCTCCGGCCGTAGATCTATCAATTAAAACAATAATTATGCGGGGTCGGGACCACCTTAAGGACATGGACAAACTCTGGTCATGGTTCTTGTGATATATTTATTCGTGAATCCTCGAGTTGTACCAAACTGTGCATTACGTTGTAGGTGTCAAAATCCTGATCCTGGCCCATTTTGGGCAGTCGGACGTTTTGGGCCCTCACATACGTACGGCAATGGCGGCGACTTGTCCGGCACGACCATCGTCGCCGACAAAGCAGTCTTCGTGACGTCAGGGGCGGCATTTTCCTCTGTGGGGATGCTCCAGTGGCCCGATCACCTGGTCACAGTGCTGCCCCCTGTGGAACAGCTGGGCCGGAAGTACGTCATACAACCTGTGGTGGGCCGAACCACAGGAGACGTGCTTAGCGTTGTGGGTAAGCCAGTGTGTGTGAATAGCGCGGGGAACAACTGTTGTTGTTGTCAAGTTCCTGTGAGTCATATTATATGGTATATTATAAACCATCCAGTGTCTTTAATTATTGTATGTTAAGGTTCAACTATTTTGTCACATGGCAAAAAACTCTTTCTATAATACCTTGCCTCCGCAACCCGATGGTTACTGGAACAGAGAAAAATCTGTATATTAAATTATACTTCTCACAGCCAGGTTGCTTTCTGCGGTTTAGGTGCTAAACTAAAGTGAGAGAGGAACTCGACAAATGCTGTGAGTAGAGTTTCAGAATTAATCCTTTTATTACTCGATGTATTCAATTCCCCTTATAAACTATGAATATAACTTGTCTTAACTTAAGCTCCTATTTGTGAGTCGTCGGTGACCTCAGCCTGGTCAGTTCCCTTCAGCTGGTACAACAAAGTAAGAGTCCGACAGTCTTTCGGACGGCCGGTCTTCCTTTTCAAAGTCTAAAATCAGAACTCCAAAACGACAAGCACCGTTACTTTGGTAACGCGCGCGGTTTCCAGGAGACCTACGTCATCCAATAGGGATGCCCTTTCGAAGCGTTCCCAAAGCACGGATTTACGTGAACATTAATGAAACTAAAAAACTATTACCCAGAACACTACAAGCATCACATCATGGCTTGGATCATGGTGCTGATGCCATAGGTTGTCTTCTCGTCGTGAGGTTTCAATACTTTTGCGAAATAGTTCAGTATATGGCAGCACAATTCTTCAGTTAACGACAAAATGACTCACCAGTTCGAATGGATCTGCTGTGCACCTAGATCGAGCCACAGATATTGGGTTAGAATCCGAGCTCATAGGACCCAATATGTTTCATCCATTCATCATTGGAAACTTGACTATAGGGTCATGTAGAAACTAAGCATGACAACGATAGTTACGTCTTAAGCTGGCTACATGGCGGGGCTATAACAGAATAAGGTTTGTATTTGTGTCATGTTGGGATTTCTAATATATGACACAAATCCACAGACCATGGGATGTACATGATACTATCCTTTTTACCGCCGTTACGTTGTAATGCGTAGCGGTTTGCAGGCGTTTCTAGGGCAGCCTCTCGGGGATCTACAACTGCACACCGTCCGGAGTCTAGCTCAGGCGGTTTAAGGTTGCGTCTCCAGCTCTTTCCCGCCCAAACTAAAGAGGACCAAATGCATATACGAATCAGTCCTTGAATCATCCAAAATTTATTTTGTCAACATTACATCCTTGGTATCCTTGGCTAGCCCATGCTATCAATTAACCAAAGGTTTTCCACTTTGTGGTAAACGCCATCGGTTTTTGTTCTTGTTCTTTTCGATGCTTTGTTATAAGTAGCAGTGCCTCGACAGTGCTGCAGTGTCCCGGGAGAGACGTTTGTGTCATATCACAGCCGAAACAGCTTTAAAGGAACTGGGACATCTTTTCGTGAATTTGCGTCTAGCGGTACCAACAGTAACGAACATAAACAGCATATTTAAGAACAAGATTATTTCTATTGTTACTCAATTAAAACCGCAGTTAAAAGACAAGAAAAGCACTGAATTCAAGTCCATGATTTTGCCATGATTTCCAGGTGTGTGCGCGACACGACGTACTCCATCACTGAGGCTGACGGGACATCTGTCGGGGTGGTGGACCAGCCCCTGAGCCGCAGTCAGCTGGCCATGCACACCCTCAGCTCGGGGGTCAGCCACGTGATGGAGGCCAGCTGTCCGGTCCTGGTGGCCCAACTGGCTATGTGTTATCAAGGTGAGATCCACTCAAACACAGATCCCTTCCTCTTAGCCGTGCCGACTGTCGACGCCCCTCCCTCGGCTCACTACGCCTTCTCCACCATGACGTCACTTAGCGGCGGGGAATACACCAACACCCTGGCCTTAGTTATCCTGACGGCCGCCAGGGGCGGGGTCCTGCTGGACAGCATTCCACTCAGCCCCACCCCCACCTGGACGGAGATCGGGGAGCTGTCCGCCTCGCAAGTACCGGTCGCCGTCGGCACGCACACCCTAGAACACTCAGGTGGCATCAGGTTGGTGATACGGGAATAACATTATATTTATAGCCCAGGATAGGGGGATGGGGGGGGGGGGGGGTAGGCGATTTTATTGGCCCGCCATCAAGCTGTAGCAGCCCGCCAATTTTCCGTAGATGCCGAGGGCGGCTAGTGAAAATGAAGGGCTGCTACAGCTCGATGAAGGGCCAATAAAATGTCTAACGCCATGCAAAACTCGCGCTATTACTATTAATACGAGTTGAATTTAGGTTCTAGTTTACCTCACATTGTTGCTTGGCGTTAACTTGTCCCCATGCTTCTCTGGTTTAATTCGCATACGGCCCTTCGAATTAAAAAGTTCAGCGCCTTCAAGCCTTCCCAAATCTTGTGAGCCATTCTTTTTTTTACGCCAAATAAGTAAATGTCAGTATATCGCGACCAAGAAACGGCACCCGCAGCTAGGCAACTAGGCGGCTGGGCGGGTCATTTAAATCAATAACCACATTTCTTTTGTGTGTGATGTCGTGATTCATTGTTCTACGCCATGTAACTATGGCAACGATTGCCTATTTAAAAGGCCCAATGGTTAGATCACAGGATTTTAGCGGCCTTCAGATTTAATGGTGTTAACACGACTAGTTAACACGACCATTAGCTCGTAATAATAAATAATAAAACAAAGTAAGAAGCCCGATCTTACGACTGCTACCCGCGTGGCATAATGACGTCATTGCTTTGTGACATGATGAGTGACGTCCAGGTTTCGTAAAGCAACGACCGCGTGCCTTTATGGCCGTGTGACGTGATGGTCGTGTGACGAAATGGCCGTGTGACGAGATGACCGTGTGACGAGATGACCGTGTGACGTGATGGCCGTGTGACGAGATGGCCGTGTGACGAGACGGTCGTGTGACGTGATGGCCGTGTGACGAGATGGTCGTGTGACCAGATGGCCGTGTGACGTGATGGCCGTGTGACGAGATGGCCGTGTGACAAGATGGCCGTGTGACGTGATGGCCGTGTGACGTGATGGCCGTGTGACGAAATGGCCGTGTGACGAGACGGTCGTGTGACGAGATGGCCGTGTGACGAGATGGTCGTGTGACCAGATGGCCGTGTGACGAGACGGTCGTGTGACGTGATGGTCGTGTGACGTGATGGTCGTGTGACGTGATGGTCGTGTGACGTGATGGCCGTGTGACGAGATGGTCCTGTGACGTGATGGTAGTGTGACCAGATGGCCGTGTGACGAGACGGTCGTGTGACGAGATGGTCGTGTGACGTGATGGCCGTGTGACGAGATGGCCGTGTGACGAGATGGTCGTGTGACGTGATGGTAGTGTGACGAGATGGCCTGTTGACGTCATGGACTTGTGACGCGATTTGTATGGTTTGACATGCATTGCTGGCACCCGCGAAAACAAAATTGAGCTTGTATTCTATGTTGGAAGATTTGCAAATGGAGGTCATGAACATCTTTTGATTAATTTGTCCATGTGTGAGCATGCATATTAACTTTGATGCCTATTACAGGTTTGTAGCTTGGTTATATGGCCAGCGAAATATGGAAACCTACGCCCTTGAGCTCAGCCCACATCCAGGCACATTCGCCTTTTCACCGTGGGCCACATCCTTTGATGACGTCGGGCGTGACGTCACAACACTACATCCGACAACTGAACCCAGCGAAGTTTCGACGGAGGCTGCGTTGATAAGCGGTAAATAGAACCCGGGTCGAGTTTCGTATCGTCGCCCACGGCCAAAATTTCGATCACACTGAGTGTGCTATTGAACGACATTGGTCCTAACTAGCTATTGTCCTCCCCATAAGGCAGCATGAGAATTGATGCGGGTATATCCTCTAAAGAATTAACCATAATTTGGAAATAGTGGCACAAACTAAATAGTGCAAAGTATTGAAAATTAAAGGATAATTATTGCGCATTGATACTGATGCACCAATGTCGATCGATTGCTACCTTTATCACCATTCAGCCTTATCCATTGGGAACGAGGTGGCAACCGACAAGTACGTCCTGAGCGCCCCTGGGCGGGTGGTGAATGATCCAGGCGCCCTCCGCACCTGCATCACCGCCCGGAATCGCCTGGAGTGCGCTGTCCAGTGCGCTAAGATCGCCGCCTGGTGTCTGGCATTTGACTACAACCAGGCGGCTACCCGCTGCTGTTTCCTGGATGGCGCCAGCTACGGAACAGCTCCAGAGACCGGGACATCTATCTGGATCAGCCTCTGAGAGAACGAACTGCTCACCGCAGTTTGTTCACTTAATCTGTTCTGATATGTATATGATTTTATTATATCTTAGGAACTCTGAATTGCGTCCACCATGAGAAATAGTCCCTGCGCTTCCCGCATAAAGATTGTTGGTGGCGTATGTCCATGTTTCCCAGGATTCCTTATGCACGCGTTTATTCTTTATCAAGTATATCAGAACAGGGAAAAGATAAGTAGTAAGGATCACGCTAATGCAGTAATGAGAACCCAGCTTCCGATTAACCTCAGTGCCGCTTGCTGAGTGCAGGGAATACATGTTCATGGCGGCAGTGATCGGCGCTATATATGTTGCTCCGCCCTTATCAGAGTACCCCTACATCTTCAGAATCAGTCAGGTTATAGGTAGGACACTTGTCATGGAATTTAGATGACAGCGATTGGCGCTATGAAAGTTATCATCCGTCCTTATCAGACAACCCCCACATCGACCAAATGAGAACCTAATTATATCGCAATTTTTTCTTTTGAAAATATTTTTACTGCATTTTTAAAAGGTTTTACCAGAATTTCAATAGAATTTTCATAGAATTCCCATAGAATTTCCATACTTTTCATAAAATTTCCGTATAATTGCCATAGAGTTTCATAGAATTTCCATAGAATTTCCATGGAATAGAGCTTCCGGGGGGCCTCTATATGTAGTGATACGCGTGCTCAACCGCAGATCGATAGGTCTTGGGTTCGAATACGGAGTCGGGCATATAATCTGGGGCTGAACCCGTAGCAAAACGTTTTATAGAACTCCATAGAATTTCTATAGAATAATCTATAGAAATATGATATTTTTAGAACGTTTGGACATAATTCTATAGAACAATTATTTTCTATAGAACGTAAACAGATATTTCTATAGAAAGCATTATTTCTATAGAAGATGTAGGGATACTTCTTTAGAGCAATTGGTTGCTTTAGAAG
Source organism: Arenicola marina (assembly GCA_964019135.1). NCBI lineage: Eukaryota > Metazoa > Annelida > Polychaeta > Arenicolidae > Arenicola > Arenicola marina. The sequence continues at coordinate 41,559,094 of OZ025253.1, read as the reverse complement.
GTATATAGAGATAATATTTGGACAGAGCCATTTTTCCTCTCGTAGCCGAACTTATGATCAGGTACGTCTGCAGATCAATAGCACTCTTTATGAGAAGGAGACATGAAGGTAATTTTCTCTTCCTAGGTTTATTGCGCGAATCATGGTATTAAGTTTGTCAGACATCATTTCACCCCGTAGACAAATATCTTACAGAATTTCACTAAACAGAATTCTAAAGGTTTCTATCGATTTTTCTATGAAATTCTAAACGTTTTCCGTTTAGAGCCTTTATAGAATTTTTATAGAGTTTTCATAGAATTTCTATGGAGTTTTCATAGTCTCCATCGAGTTTGAATAGTTTCCATACAGGCCTTACAACTGACGGCAGGCACAACAACGAGCTCTGGATTTAACACACGCAGGCTTTCCGATGAAGGCAAAATGAAACGTTATGATACGAAAAATCTTCGCATTGTAAGGGGGCACGATTTCAAGATCATCTTACCAACGGAGCACAGCGCATGTGCAAAGCGCAGACGCACTACGACCAGGAAAAAAGTTCATGTCGGGCAGGATTGCATACATCACCGGTGTTGTACAGAATTGACCGCGCAGACGTCAATATTGGTGGCTGGCCTCAGTAACTGGGGAATAGGGTAGAGTAGGGCAGCAAACAAAGCTTGTATTTTTGCTTAAAACAATATACCGGACGGTTGCAATGTGATATAAAAGTTAAACTCTGTTGGTAAAAAATCTATTTGCCGTTAATCGTTGTGTTTAAAAATGAACCATCATTGAGAAACTCGCACATACAACAGTATCAAAAACTGATTTTGGCACATCGGGCGGGTGTCGACATGTTCTGAACACGTGACCAGAATTAGCCAATCACACGAAAGGCGTTTACCTCCCGACGACGATCCTCCGCTGAACCAGAAATGTGTTTATATGCGGGAAGCGGAGCATCTTTGGAACACCGTCAGCTTAACGCCTCTCATGAATGATGACAAGCGAATTTGACTTATAAATTTGAACCCTAGATGAATATAGAAATCAATGATGTACTGTTCAGCTGTTGGCTGTAACAATTCAGATGCAAAAAAAGCTAGCAAACATAGGTTATTTTTCTACCGCTATCCACTAGGCGACCAGCAGCTTTTGCGACAATGGCTACACAAGTTTGCTCGTGTTTTAAACCCACCAAAAATTCAAGAGTATGTTGCGACGGACCAGTTTGAGAAGCATATGTTTGAGGAAGATCTGGGCGCTAAGTACGTACGTAGGCAGAGGACCAAACGAACCTTTAAAGGTGAGGCTGAAGCCTGAACCTGTTTCAAATATATGTTCCCATCGCCATCCCCTGCCTCGCCCTCCTGCTACACAGTATGCACATGACCCGCCAATCGATCCGGCTGCTAGCTTAGGGCACCTCTCCTCCCCCATCCCCTCCCCTCCCCACCACCTCTATAGACCACAAGCCCGTTCTGACGAGTACAGACCGTCATGTCCATACACCCTTCAGTGACAGTGAAGTTCCAAGACAGCAGCTGCATCAAGTTACACCATCGACTGCCGCTTCCCAAACCATGAGTCGAGTCAAAATTGGGCACCCTGCCAAAGATGACGATACATTATCAGTTGGTGTACATTCTGTATTTACTTTCACTTCTTCGTCCGACTCGCTATAAGTTTGTTCTTGCTTCGCCATATTGTAAACATTCGGAAGTACCATTCGCGTAAAAACTCTAAGGTAGTTAAACAGCTTCGATATTATAGCTTTCGGTGGTAGTAGTAGTAGTCTAAACCTACTAGTCGCCTAATCGCCAGTGACGTCATCATCAGCGCACTGAGGCGGGTGCCCATGGCAAGTTGGGTTGTCGTGCAAAGGTGATTAAAACTTGACTCATGTATGAATTAAAAAAAAAATGGGTAACGCTTAGTTGATTCCCTATAGTTTAACTGTAAATATAAACGATATGCTCCCGGCATTTCCGTTTAAATAAAATGGACTGAAATCTACGACATGTTGTTATTCATTCACCCCAGGGGTTCAATGGCGACACGCGACACAGGCATATTTAAAAAAATCGATATTCGACATTGACCCCAAATTCCGACAATGAGGATCTAAAAGAGCGACATCGACTCAGATTTTCGTCATAATAATGGTAATTGTTCGATGTACACCTTCGGTATTGTGGTGTAACGTGCCGAGGGGGTGGGTGTCGTAGCGTGCTTGTGCCTTAATATAACTTATGGAATGTGGTAGCGTATGATCTGTCACATTAAATTAGTGCCCTAGCATTACTACTATTGAATCGTTTTTTCGCATCTACTCTATTTCGTCACAAGTTCTCGTTTTCGGTTAAATCCACACAAGCAGTCGCGGAAGAAATATACCAATGTACTTTTCCAAGATTTATTTGCACATAACACACCACACTTCACATAACAATGATGAATATCCTTTAGTCTAGGTGTTGATATGTCATTATCCAACGAGATTCTCTCACTCGATTTTGGTAGTGCGCCCCAAGCTCTTCACACAACAATAATGACTGTTCCCATACTAAAACAGCGTCAGCAACATATCACAGCACTGAATCCTTATCAGCAGTAACGTAAAACTATACAGAATATCTTCCTATAAGCGAGACATTGTCTTGCCAAATAAACCTAAAACACACATAGCGATGCCTTATGACAAGCTTGTGTCTTGTGCTTGCTTAACGCGTGCTGATAAAAAAGTCTGTAGTGAGTTAGTGTAGTGTACTGTGAGGCGACACTGCATGTGTGATGCATCTGGGTATTATCTTGGTCTTAGCGAGACGTCAAAACGGCGTCATCACATGACAACATATTCTGCAGGCAATTAAATATACGATATTTTCATCTACGTTAAGGGCAAGTTCTGCATGTAAGTTATGTGTGTCACTTTACGGTACGATCTATAGGGATATTCTATAATTTCCAATAGAAATGCGAACAATCCACATCATTTGCGGCATATTGAATAATGTATATTTGCTAAAAAAGCTTTAAGAACAAGAAGCAGCAATTTGCGATTAACTATTAGACGACTTAGGAAACAACCTTTACATGCGTACACCGATAGAATACTCATGTTGTTGACGCTAATGCGCCACAAATATGTGAGCAGTACTGAGGCAAAGTCTACATCTTATTCAATCTGTTCAGGCGCATAGAACCTTTTAACTTGTTTTTTTGTATGCTTCTTTATATTTATGAGTCTACCTGACGTCGAGTTGCTTAGATGTCTCGCGGAGAAAAGAAGAAATGTTGGTGCCAAATTGAGTCACATTCAGAATTGATAATTATAAAAATGTCCAATTACGAAATCGTCCTCCTACCACTCTATTAACACAAATGACAACTGGACACGAATGTAGCGCTGCGTCTGAAGACGTATGGCATCAGCTAAGAACAAAACAATAAATATCGCACAAAATTGCCTTGGAAGTATCCGCCTGCGATTGTTCCATTAGTCCTTGATCCAGATCGAAGTCCCAGATTGAGCTGCACGAATGGAGGTGCAGCTCATGTAATCCAACAGACAGGAGGTGTCCGTTTTCCGGCTGAACTGGAAAATCCGACACCAGCTGCCGGCATTGACGCACGCGTGGGCGCACGTGCTTGGCCCCCGGGCGCCGTGACAGGTGCGGCTGGCGGCAGGGTCAGTCACAGCCTCGTCAGCGGCGAGCATAGTGTACGTCCCCGTCTCAACAACTGCGGAATAAAAGTGGAGCACGTGTCTTGTCTCGTTATTGCTCAGGTGTGACTTTTCATAACAATATTGGAGCAGCACAAAGCCCTTTTAAGGTGACTATGTGTGCCATTAATATCACAATACGCAAATATCGGCCAATTGTTGAAAAGAATGATTCACTAAAAGGTTTAAAAGCGTTTCGATGTCATCTTCAATCTTCAAGTTTTGTATAGTATTTTAGTTGTAGTAATCATGTGATGCCATGTCTACGAAGACAGATGTTTACCACAGACCACCGATGATACAGAATTTAGATGCGGTTGTCAACAAGTCTCGGATATATGATGGGAGGTGATGGTGCAATATCGCCAAAATAATCACAATGAACACTATCGGCATGTCCATATTGAAGTGTACACATAACCACAGCACTAACAGAGACCACAACGGTAAGTGCACAGTGTACGTATTTGTGAATGTTAGGTTTAATAAATCAGGGACGCTAGATACTAGCTGTGAAGGCGTGTAGCTGTGAAGGCATGTTTTCTGTTGAAGAGGAAACCCACCTTGTGGGCCTATGTGATCTTTTTCACCCTCGGTCAGAATTTGTTTCAGCTCAGACTTCACACTCCTAATTATATCGAAAATCACCATTTCATGGTCTATGCAAGGACAAGGAAGAACATTTGCGTTTCACATACGTTCCGCACCATGGACATGAGTCCTTTTAGTGCAATAAACTTATTAGTTGTTTATTTCATATTATGTAATCGCGTGTTGTGGGCTGATGATAACCATGTGTTAATCAGTGCGAAAAAGATTCATCAAAATTCTCAGCGCAGTTCAAAAGCTGAGCATGTTGCTATCCCTATCTTTGTTCCTTCATTTTAACACCGTTTTCGATGTAGGGTATTGTTTATGTCTAGATGGATATTTGGCCATTAGCTAAACAAGTCTTCTTCTTCAAAAAAGGAACATTTTTTCAACAGCACATAACCTCTTTTAGCGTAATTAGAAAACTGAAATGTTGTAATGCACGTCAACGTGAACGGGAAAGACTAACATTTCCACAGATCGGGCTCATAATATCTACCGTTAGTTTCCACGTCATCAATGGAGGTTGCCCAAGGGATCAAGGTACAGGCGTCGGGTGAGGGGCTGAGGTTCACGGAGTAGGATGACCATAAGCGATGTCCGTATACCCAGACGCTAAACCTGTAAGCCGATAAAGTTAACGTTGATATCAGACCATGGCAACACAAAACATCAAGCAAATGTTGCTACATGTAATAGAGGATAACCATATGAGAGCAACCTCGTAATACGATTACTTTGAGGTCGTATATTGATTTCCCATTTTTTATCCCATTTTCGCAATCAGCATGCCCGGTACGTTATTATGAATTATGCGATAACACAATACGGGTAGCACTGGTTTTGTCAGTGTGTGCCAATCGTGTTAGCTTGGCAAGGCAATTGTATGCTATGTGGCATGGTTATAAACCGCGACAGCAAAGCGAGTGGATCAGTTCGTTAATTGTGATAACTCAGGCAAGTTCTCGAATGATATTTGCACCAGGGCGCACCGAGAATCTAGCTTTGATTAATTGGTATTAAACATTCAAAGACAATGATAACTGCTTGTGTTGTCATTAAACTAGAAAAAGTACATGCCCAGATAGCAACCACAGTTGGGCCAACGATGGCTGATTGCTGGCTCTTCGGTTGGCCTAACATCGGCAGCCGTTGTTGGCCCACCGTGATTCTGCTCATCGTGCCAACGTTGGCCCACGTTGGATTTTAGTTGGGTCAACAACGGTGCTCGAATGCAGCATCGTTGGCCCAACGTTGGCCCTCTCAACATTTTAACGCGATGGCGTTGGGCCGACCTCGAGCCAACCTTGGCCCACAGTCTTTTTTTGCACTGATAACTATCATCAACACAAAAATACAAATCCAGCTTTCTGTTCTGTTTTTTTATTGATAATTGCACTGTTATTAATGTACCACAGGTACAATAAAATCAAACAATGATACCTTTAATAGCAAACTCATTCACTTCAGGTGTCACAATGTTAAAAAGAGACGGTCAAAGCTCGACATAATGAACTGTAAAACGACAGGCACTCTTCATTAGAACATTTATCTCCTGAACAGTTACACTGTCACCACAAGTGTGAAATTGGCTTACGGTCAAAGCTCGGAACACGACATAATTATCTATAAATCCTCGTCAGAGGATTCATCCCCCTAAACAGTCACACTGTCACCACAAGTGTGATACTGGCTTACGGTCAAAGCTCGGAACACGACATAATTAACTATAAACGATACTATCTTCGTCAGAAGATTCATTACCCTGAACAGTCACACTGTCACCACAAGTGTGAAACTGGTTTACGGTCAAAGCTCGGAACACGACATAATTAACTATAAACGATACTATCTTCGTCAGAAGATTCATCCCCCTAAACAGTCACACTGTCACCACAAGTGTGAAACTGGCTTATGGTCAAAGCTGCAGAACACGACATAATTAACTATACACGGTACTATCTTCGTCAGAAGATTCATCCCCCTAAGCAGTCACACTGTCACCACAAGTGTGAGACTGGTTTACGGTCAAAGCACGAAACACGACATAATTATCTATAAATCCTCGTCAGAGGATTCATCCCCCTAAACAGTCACACTGTCACCACAAGTGTGAAACTGGCTTACGGTCAAAGCTCAGAACACGACATAATTAACTATAAACGATACTATCTTCGTCAGAAGATTCATTACCCTGAACAGTTACACTGTCACCACAAGTGTGAAATTGGCTTACGGTCAAAGCTCGGAACACGACATAATTAACTATAAACGATACTATCTTCGTCAGAAGATTTATATCCCCCTAAACAGTCACAGTGTCACCACAAGTGTGAAATTGATTTACGGTCAAAGTTTGGAACATGACATAACCAACTATAAACGACACTATCTTCGTCAGAAGATTCATTACCCTGAACAGTCACACTGTCACCACAAGTGTGAAACTGGCTTACTGTCAAAGCTCGGAACAAGATACCTTAAACTTTAAACGGCTAACTATAAAACGACAGGCACTATCTTTATGAGAAGATTCATCAATCCCCCTGAACAGCCACACTGTCAATGTCAAGTGTGAAACTGGCTCAATTGCGGTCAAAGCTCGAAACTCAACCATTAAATGTCACTCTCACAGTCTCTATATGTCGTTTTCTGAAGAACCCGCCCCCCGAACAGTCGCACGGTCACTCTGTGACCCGGTGACTTTTGCCATGGCTCGTCTTTTTCTCCCTCCGTCCCGATCACACGCGTAGCGTAACCAATCCTTGATGCATTTCTCTGCATCAGCCTTAGTGGCTTCTGCGGTGGGGCGGTTCTTTCGGACAGCCCCTGCATGAACACACAGCGAATCGATATTTTAAAAATGACAAACAAGTTTTCTTTAATTATTACAACAGAGGGCGACATCTTAATTTATCACAACCGAGGGCGACGTAACGGTAATATAAATATGTAATATGACGTACCTCTCGGTCGATCGATTACTATATTACTACAACGTTCTTCGTGTGACAGTTGCAGTTGGCTTTACACATGCTTGATATAGCGATAGCTGTCCCCTGGATATTGCGGCAAGGAACAGAACGGATAAACCAAAGGCCTGCTGTCAGTATACAATCGTACTCACTCAAAAGCAGTTCGTTTAGCCGCAGTGTTGAAAAGGCGACTTTCTGGCCTTTGCCTAACCAGTTTAGCTGCCTGGCTACGTCATTGCTCATGATGTATCTCAAAAGACGGCGGACACAATCGGTTACATTGTCACCGCCGACGGTACTCAAGTTTGCCAACTGAAAGCAAAGATGACGGTCACTAACCGACATACCAGTTTCAATTCTCGGGAACAAAATCGCAGTATGTACAAGATTATGACCATCACCGATTAATGCGAAAAGAGCAACCTCTTTTACGTCTAAATTGCCGTTCCTTGATCTAAATCTATACCCATTCCATGAATCGCTGTTAAGTTGAACGAGCGGTTGTTTAGCTTTTTTACAACAGCGTTAACCTGTAAGGTCATATTGTAACAATACGTACGATCAACATTGAAAGAGCCATATCTCTAGCCTTTAACCTTATAATTAACCTCATTTTTCTCGAAGGAAGGTCTGGAAACTTTATCCTGCACCGGCTGTGAGGCTGACACTGTAGAACTCAGTGGACAAGAAGCGAACTTTAAGCGCTAGGTACTCGGCTAGTCAAGTCATAGGTCCTTTCGTGCCAAAAAAGCTGGGCCTTGTCTTCCTAAAGTACAATTTAAAGTAATGTAACGAATTACATACCATACGCCTTTTGTAATCTGTATCCTGCAGTTGGGTTTCCAAAGTTTGCAGCATCTGCATGTCCATCAGAGGCAATGTGGTTCCTTCTGGCAGTTCTGAACTTTCATCGGAATTCGGCCCGGCTGCAGCTCCATTGTCTAGTTTTCGAATGATTAACGTCAACAGTTTTGTGTTTTGCTGCGCCTGAGCTTTCACGCCTTCCATGAGAGTGAGGAGTTTCTTCTCTGTAACTAAAAAGCGCCATATATGAAATGGACATCCACACATACTTAATACTTCTACTAAATTTTTAAGATACAAAATTATGCTATATATGCTCCTTTTGAAATTGCTAGCATGCAAACACCAAATTCCCATTTTCTTACTTCGGTTTGTTTCAGATATACATTGGCGTTGCGTTATTATCTGGCATTGTTTGTTAAAAGGATTAACAAAAAAAACCAGAGACTGATGTCAATGAATAATAATCTTGAGATATTCTACCATGTGAAATGCACAAGATTATATACCTTTCAAGACTTTGGTGTAATATAGCTAATTTATTTAATACCTTTGATGCTCCCACTGTACAACCTTAGGGATCATTTAGCAGTTGGCATACCTGGACGTGACAAAGGCGAATAAGCAAGTGTGGTTTCCAGGTTCCTTGGTGGGGACTGTAGTTCTTTCGAAGAGTGAGTGGAGACATTCATCTCAAAGACCGGAGGTGACGGAACAGCAGGTCTAGGACACTGTTTGAGTTTCTTGCTTGATGCGCAGGAGGTCGGGCTATTTGCGTTATCAGACTCCTGGTCGTTGGTGTATTCTTCGTAGCGCGAAGTTGGTCTGACGATAAGTAACAGGGACAGCTTGGTCAAAAAAAGGTTGAAGACAGGAACAGAATCCGCCCCCCTCCCCTTCCTGCACCCTTAACTATATTCCTACTCTTACTATGTATCCATCGATATAGAAATATATGGGCAAACTTAGGATATTGACTATCATTCTTGTAAACAACCAGTCGATCAACATGCAAAAAGAATGGTAACATGAATCAATTTGTAGGTTGGACTATTAGATAGTGATATCCATAAGGCACATTTTAACATACCGTTTGGTCCTCTTTGTAACTTCCTCATTATCAGTGGCAAGGTCAGAAGTGATTTCAGAGCGATTTAACCTGGATCTTGCTTTTTCATATGAGCCTGGAATGAAAGCAAATTATAAGAAATTCAATTATATGACAAGTCGATCACTCTGGCTATATATATCTAAGTAAGATCACTCTTTAAATTTCTATTACATTTTCTGCATGGACGCAAATGCCAAATTCCAAGCATGGTTTACAATGCATTTGTAAATGTGTCAATATATCTCTACTAATACATCATACAGCAGCTTGCAGGAAACTTAAGTGTCATGCATAAGTAAATACCTCATGCATAATACGAGTATAATATATAGATCACATTAGACAACAACTATAACATTTGACATAAGTCAGCTATGAATCATTGAAAGCACCCTACAGTGCTATAACCAACTTACTTGCATCATAAAGCACACGGCAGCTGTGAGCTGTAAATGTCTCATCCGGGATCTGACTTGTCTTTACAGCCCTCATGACTTTTAAAGTTGACTTGTATGGAGGCCACCAAGATAAGCTTTGATTGCTGCTCAGCCAAGTCTTTGGCACAACTTCAACAGATTCCTCTTCAGTAAACTCCACCACACAAAACATGGTAGCTCAGGTTTGATAACCAAAGCAAAACAAAGTAAAAGATACTGTTTGACCATTATATCTACATTGTAACAAGGCTTATATATTTGAGACTTTTCTTGTTAATACTCATAACATTCATGGCAATTCTGTGTGCGCATGTATGGTACATTTCACCACAGCTATATTTAACTCACAATCACATTACCAAATCATCTGAGACAATGGGAGAACAATTAACATAGCCATCTTAAGATGGCAATTCATGGGGCAACAAAGCACATTTTTCTTGGAACATCCTTCAATGCAACAGTTTGTAGCTTACTCAGGCTTGACCATATGTTAGAAAAATGAAACACACTGAGAGACAGATTGACCATTATATCTACATCATAACTATAAGCTTATATTTTAGACTTTTCTTGTTGATATTCATAACATGCATGGCAATTCTGTATGCGCAAGTTTATGTTACATTTCACCACAGGTAACTCGGAATCATGTTACCAAATAATCTGAGACAATGGGAAAACAACATGGCTATCTTCATAGGGCATCAAAGCACATTTTGCTTGAACATCCTTCAATGCAACAGTTTGTAGCTCACCTCTCAGATCAGAGACCTTATGAATACCAAGTAAGTGTGAATGCAGAGGGTAAGTGAAAAAGTCTAATAAACTATGAAACTGTTCATAAACCAGATAGATGTCATTCTCCCAGGAAAGCACATTCCGCACAAGACCTATCTGATCCCTCGCCCTAATACAGTTATCACACTGTTCAACAGTGATGCGATAATCTTTTAGTTGAACCTCCCTAAACTGTTTGCTAAAGGGAAAGCCATTAACCATAGGACCAGCATGGTGTCCTTTCTTCAGCTTGCTTTCAGCTTTTATATCAGCAATCATTTTATTTTGTTCGGATATCCTACGCACAACTTGCTGTAAAGGATATGTTGGCTGTCTGACCATCCGTTTCACCAGTTGCAAGAAGTTTTCAAATGGAAATGATGAAAATTGATCAAGGCAGCCAAATTTTGACACATCCTTAGGTAAATGAATTAGAACATGTACATTGTAAACTAGCATATTTCTGCCATAGAGGACTCCAAAATGTTGCACAAACTGAATCAGAAGTGTTTCAGCATATTCAGTATATAGCTGGCTCGGTGAAGGGCTAACCAAGATCTGAACAGCAACAAAAAGTAGCATAAAGTTTTGATAAATAATATCATCTACTTTGTTTAGCAAGACCAATGGGCCAGTGTACAGCAAAAATTGCCGAAACTCTGTTGCCTTCCAGCGATCAACTTCTCTGAGAGAGCGTGGTCTCCTGGAAAATTCGATAGGAAGGAAGTTCTTCAAACCAACCAATGCATCAGATATCCGCTGTACAATATTGTTACCCAATCGATAGTTTAAAGGACCTTTCATCCATAAATGGAGTAAACGCTTGACCACACCCAAACACACGCAGTGCATGTAATCCACAGGAAATTGTGATACCATGCCAATATTGCAGTCCATGAGGGGGGGACGGCCTACATGATGGCCTTCATCAGCCATCTCATCAAAAGCCACATCAGTACGTAGTGAGGCATCAGTTTCAGGAAATGTCATTTTTCCAACCCATGCACCTTCTTGTATGCATTTATCACATGCATGGTAACCGCTGTGTCCTTTTGTTTGCTTCACATAGGCACGGGCGGGTGTGTCACAGATGACTGCAGATATAGTTACTTCATAATGCTGACCTTGGTGCTGAAAGCCAACATGATGAAGCACATTCACTTCATGTACAAAGTCCTCAAGAAACTCTGAAACATTGGTAGGGGTTGATGTGCCAGAATATAATCCAATAACAAAAGGAGACTTGAAAGGTGAACCCTCCAAAAGACCAAGTATCGGCCAAAATTGCATATTTGTACTTTTAAACAGGGGAAGTCCATCTATGTTTACTTGCAGTGAAAGTGCATTGTGTTCAACAGCAAATATAGGGTCTTTGTCAAGATTGGTTTTTATACCAGATTCAATTCCAAAATGATAGTAAGATCCACCAGCAACATCCTTTATATTATACACAACTCTTGTGCCCAGTAATGTTCTTGGATCTTTTGGCAAAGTAGGAAAGTGAGGCCTCCAAAGTGCAAGCAGTTCAGCTAGGGATGAGAGTGTTATATTATTTTTAACTGCCCAGGTTGCCAACTCATTGCCAAGTACTTCAACATCAATGACTTCAGCATCACTGTTTGAATCTGAAGAAAAGTACTGGTATTCCACTCCCTCATCATAATCTTCCACATCAGCAGAATTGTGTTCAGACAGAGAGCTGTTTTCATCTTGTGAAAGTACATATCTGCTTGGCTAACTGACAACATATCATCCTCATCTGAATTAGACTGTGGAATTAGTCTAATACGACATGACTGATCTTCTGCATCTGATTGAGACTCGTCACCTCGTATATCAGCAATATGCTGTTCAACTCTTGCTCGTACTCTCCTCCTTTGGGTCCAATAAGAAGATATTTGACTCATCATTTAAAAAGTACACGAACTCAATATATGAAACTCATATTTAATAAACTGTATTTGCTTAATGTTTGTGTGCTATTAACTATTATAAAAATGGCTCTTCTGTCTTTGAAGGTATCCCCATTATTTTTGCGACAGAAAACATTGGCATATAGAATTTATATGCAGGACCTGGAAACCTGCATCAATATTGAAGTTGGTGCTGCTGAACCTAACTTCTGGTCTTTTATTTAATTAGCTGGTCATCAGCTAAACACAGTAACCATGCAGGAAGAGTTAAACTGTGAAGTAAAGTTCTAGATCTACCAACCACTGGTATAGAACAATGCAGCAAAATATAATTATACCTATTATTTAAGTTTAAATCACCTGCTTGGCTCTAGTGGCATATTACGACAACACTGATAAGTATATATGTCACTGTATACTGCAGTGTAATAGTTACCCGACCAGTGATTGCATACATACCAGTGACTGTGCACCAAGCAAAAGATGGTTAACATAATATGCAGATTGCTTAGCCTAAAATCTCACAAAATAAATGTCAAGATAACTATTACACAGGATAATATCTGTCTGGGAAAGGTTCAGACCAAAAAAAAACATAATATTTGAAGCATAATATTTGAAGTATCTTTTTGTATGAAGTATCTTATAACTATTACACAGGATAATATCTGTCTGGGAAAGGTTTAGACAAAAAAACAACATAATATTTGAAGCATAATATTTGAAGTATCTTTTTGTATGAAGTATCTTATAACTATTACACAGGATAATATCTGTCTGGGAAAGGTTTAGACAAAAAAACAACATAATATTTGAAAAACATAATATTTGAAGTCTCTTTTTGGCAAGCGTACAACCACTGGTACCTGGGCAATCACTGGTCCACCTTCTAGCCAATCTAGGCCCCAGTTACATGAACTAATGGAGTGGAGCAAACAAGAAGGTGTTACATGACCAGACATATATATAACATCCGACTGGCCACATTTGCCAACAGATATCACAGACTGTAATACAATGTTATCTACAGTTCACTCTATATTCTGAGTCACCCAATTAAGAAATCTGTTTTTCTAGAAACCATATGTATACCTGTTAAATGTACATCTAAAACTTTAAAAGTTCTTGTAAATGACACCACTGATATTCAATTGATTAACCGATGGGGGGGGGGGGGGTTATTTCAATCAGCCACAGGCTTTGAACAGTTCAAGTGAATGCAATCCTGTCACATACCCATTCACATGGACAGTGCTAAGACACCCCTTCATACAATTCTATTGACATTTAAATCTATTTTCACTATTAAATCTAAGTCACCCAATTCAAGAAATCTGTTTTTCCAAGAAAACTTCACTTATACAGGACTTTTCTATGGCTATATAGATCTATATTCAATTTCAGACCTATCTATGTTAAAATCTATGTTAAATCCGCTTTGTCAACAAAAGTCTGTCTGTTGAGCATACACCTCCCTGGAGAAGATTTTGTTGACAAAGCTACTGACTGTTAAACGTACATCTAACTGTGACTAACACGTTAACAGTTCTTGTAAATTACACCACTGCATGATAGGGGGCAGGGGCATTTCAATCAGCCAAACACTTTCAACAGTTCAAGTGAATGCAGTCCTGTCACGTACCCTTTTACATACTAAAATAGTCTAAATCATCCCTCCATCAAAGAGGTAGGCCGACACAACACTGTCAACAGTGGCCACGCAGGGTGATTTAGCTCTAGTCTACCATTGTCCATTCGCTGATTCCGTTTGAAACACTAATCATCGCCAGTCGGTACAAGTTTAGCTGGATTATGCCTCATCAGCTAAGGCCCACGAAACAAACACACTTAAACGTCTATACAACTGACTCAGTAGCCTCACATTTACATATAATATTGTTTGCACAAACAGTACCCGTGATTTTCTACGTAGATCTGAACGGCTGAGCGCACTGTAAACTCAGCGATGGAAAATTTCAGGAAACTCCCGCCCTAACCGAGATCCAGCACGCGACACGATGGCGCTCCGCACGCTCCGCACGGGCCGTGGCAGCACTGCATGGCGGAGGATGATGGAAGGAGTTACGCGGTCTCGGGGTTACAGGGGGGGGGGGGGGGGGTGAGGTCCACTGAAGTTTTACGAACGAGCGGGAGCGGTGTTCACGGGGGGTTCCACCAAACAATATGGGTGGTCCGCAACAGCTGATTAAGATGACATACACTTTGCCATGAACGTCCTATATGCCGACGTTGGCCCATAAATGGCCCGATGGCCAGCGCCGACGTTGGCCCATAAATGACCCGATGACCTGCGCCGACGGTGGCCCAACATTGGCAAAAACTAATTTTGCTTAGCTGTGGTGGGCCAACGTCGGGCCGATTACTTGCTTTTATGGAATATTCGAGCCGACCAGTTGCCAACATAGCCAACGAGAAGCCGATGTTGGCCCAATGTCAGCATGCTATCTGGGTGCCCATCTATTTTTTGGAATACTTTGGGGTGAATCGACTCAATAAAATTCTGTATACTCGATTTGTAAATTCTGGTCATTGTAAACGAGGAAACTCCACCAGTTTCATTATCTCTTGGTCAATTTTAGACAAATAACACGTCAAGGTGTCAAAACAAAGCCGTATTGCACACCATTTATTGAACTGACTCTGCAAGCCTGCAATCCGATCAGAAGTTCAACGAATGTGCCACCCGTGGGTTCATACCGACTGACTGTGTTTGACAGCACCCGCTTCTGCAGTCAATGTTTACCTTTTTGTTGAAATAAAAAAGACAATAAACACCTACCATATCGCTCACCAATTATCTGCCAATGAGCAAAACATTTCAAATTCATGAATTGTCCGCCACAAAAATAAAAACTTGTGCTGATTTGAAACGTCATAAACGTGTGTAAACAAGTCGTTTACCGGTGCCACCGACAGGGGGCCCAAGCGCTAAATTATATGAGACAATAGAAGCGTCCGGAGCGCCACTTTTTCTTTGGCGGTGGCCGTTAACACTGCTTGTGGTCAAAGGTAACATTTCCTGTTTATGTATATTTTGGTACAGCCGTTGCAACGGTCAGCTCCACATGTAACTTTAATAGGCTACCACTAACCTGACATTAGCGGGGTGCTTCAGGGCGTGAGCCCCAGCGGAGATTCTCAGTTGGGCGGCCGACAGCTCACCGGTCTCCGTCCAGGTGGGGGTGAGTGGGGCTCCATCTAGCATCACTCCGTCCCTAGCACCCGTGGGCACCACTAGAGCCAGGGTGTGGGCGAAATAGCCGAACTGCGCCCTCATTGTAGTGAAGGCATACGAAGCGCTGAGCGGTATGTCAACAGAGGGCAGCACGAGCATAAAGGGGTCTGTGTTTTCATGGATCTCTTCTCTACTCGACATCGCAAGCTGAGTCACCATGACCGGACAGCTGGTCTCCAGCACGTGGGTGACCCCCGAGCTCAGGGTGTGGATGTCCAGCTGACTGCGACTCAGGGGCCGGTCCACCACCCCGATAGATGTCCCGTCAGCCTCCGTGATGGAGTACGTCGTGTCCCTGCACACACCTGCAAGCGAACCTGCCTTGATCTCTCAGGTACGAACCGCAGTATTTATATCTGACACGCCTACATCAATAACACATGGATAAGTGGATCACTAAGACATCGCGGAAGAGAACACGCCAGTTTAGCGCCGAAAGATACAAGAAGAAGGTCAACTTTAACCCAAAAACACCTCCGCCGTTAAACGCAATGAGCGATAAAGCAGGTCAACTGCAACATGGCTCTGTATCCATGTCGTTAACAGAGGAAGCGGATTCCGGGTGCGCTGAAGAAGAAAATGTTCAGAGGCAACTCTTGTCATCGATGATGACAATAGGGGAAAATTCAAGCTGTATCGCACAATTAAAACAAGAAAATAAGGACTTAAGGTACGAACTGGAGCTTCTGAAAGGGGTCATTATAAATCAGAACGAGTGGATAGACGAACTGACCCATAAAATGGAGGATTTAACACTGCGATCAATGAAACACAATGCTCTGTTTCATAACCTCCCCGAAACTCATTGTGGTCTGGTTTCTTTAATGGTTTCTCTGCTCCAGCAGTTCAGATGTTGAAATTAGCGAGCACTATGCCTCATTGACGGTTGTAATGTGTACCGCGATACTTTGGGTAGTAATGGCCTTTGCGTATTTGTGTTGTTTGAGCATTAATTACGTTCTTGCCTTCTGCCATTAACTAGTAATATGCACGACCACTTGCCGTGCATTACTGAGCACAGAATAGAACCTAAATGTTTTCTATTTTGAGCTTGTTTTTTTTGTTTGGTTTGCCAGTTCAGATGCAAACCTTGTGTTATTTGTTCGTATTTCATGTTTCATTCAGTAAAAATGCACAAGTACACAAGTATGCTCAATGTGTCAGCAATCGTTGTCAACAGAGGAAGTTGTGATGTATATTTTATGACTAGCTCACAGTATAACAAGCGCAAGAAGTTGAATTTAAGGCAAGGTGTGTGATATATTCGCTACTGCTCAGGTGTGCCACTAGGGTAGCTTGGCTCTGTTCTTGGCGTGCATTATATGAAACGTATTTTGTAAACAATGGGTCTCTCGACTGAAGATGAAATGAACATAGGTAATGCTGACCCTCCGTCGAATCGTGAAGGGGCATTGCGAGCAATTTCAACTTGTCAGGCCAATGTAAATGGACTCCATAATGATGAAATGCTTTACATCAGCTCCAGTTTTTGTGACATGTATGACATTATCTGTGTGACTGAATCACATCTCAAGACCACCTCTCGTGAGGATTTAAAACTACCTGGTTACCAACAGATGATTCGAAGAGATCGCATCGATGGATCGTGGGGAGCGATTATTATTTGGGTCTCTGATCGTATGTTAGCCAGTCACCTGTATGATATGCACGTAGTAGATAACCCTCAGTGTATATGCGGTTCGCCTAGAGAGGATCCATACCATCACTTTTTTGAATGCCCAAAGTACACTATACTTCGCGACAAACATCCATTTTGTCATGAAATTAACATCACCCACCATTGGTAACATCTTGTATTGGAGCCCAACCTATCACTAAAGGAAAACCAAGCTATATTTATAGAAGTGCATGATTACATTGCCACGTCTGGTCGCTTTAGGAGATGACATGTTACACCTTCAATCTGATAGAATGTCATTAATGTGTATGTTTACGATTAACTAATGTTCTGTTTGTTACTTGTGCATCACATGTAAGCAAGAGGGATTTGTATAGGCATTGCCTGTGTCCTAATTGCAAAATAAAATATGTTTAAACCAAACCAACTTTACATGGGAAACATACCGACCACTTGCAGCACGTCTCCTGTTGTGCGACTCGCAATAGATTGTATGACGTATCTTCGGCCGAGATACTCCACAGGAAGCAGCTCCGAGACAATATGGTCTTTACCGGTCTGCGCAGCCACTGACGACAGTCTGGTCCCTGACGTCACGAAGACTGGTTTGTCTGCAATGATTGTAGTTCCGGACAAGTCGCCGCCATCATCGTAGTCACACTGAACCTAAAGACATGTGGGAAAAGTAAGGATATAGAAATGGTATTATTATTCATGTTTTATTTATCATTATTAGTATATATTCAACAATCGTATGGCTGGCAAATAAATCGCGAACTTACCCCTGAATGGCATGACACTTATATTAGAAGGGGCGGATTCAGAAATCTGAAAAGGGCGGGAGTCCAAATTTACGACCGAGGGGGCGGGGGGCTGTGAACAAAATTGCTCAGATAACGTTCTTTTTGCGGGGTGGCGGGCGGGTTATCGACGCCTCAGTTGGCCTAAATTATATATGTAATCATTGAGCTTGTGCGAAAGTATATTTGTTGATTTTCATTTAAGTGTTTTATATTATCTCCTCATATCCCACAAACTATAAAACATGTCGTATATCATGGGATGAAACGATCACAGCGAAGGAAGTTTCAAGTAAATCAATTGCAACAACATAAAAATAACTTACTTTAGCAGTTTGAAAACCATCCAGGGTAAATATGATGACGTCACCGCTTGAATAGCGTACTCCATTGAAGGTCAAGGAGAGAGGGTAAGGTCCATGGAGTTCAACTTGGATGACTGTGTCGTCGTGTGGTGCCACAATCCCAATTTCGCACGGTCCCTTGTAACGAAAACGAGAATGTAGACGTTTCCTTTCATAACGAAAGGTGTTACTATTATGACGATATGAATTGATGATTTTTGATCAATTCATCCAATAATTATATACCACGATCGAAAAGCATCACGTTTGAAATGAACAGCATGTGGCGCGATAGACATGGCGTAGATTGAGATACAATTTCCTTATTTATATGTGACAAACAGTATTTCCTTCATGCTAACGCTACATTGGAAGCTATATTGGCAAACCTAAGGAAGCGTACAAAATAACATCATCAATCTGCTGCCATGCACGCGCGTTTCATGAACAATACGCCCTCTATATTTGCATCGGCAATAATCTTCTAACCTCCACCTTGATTTACCCATCGCCGTTCTGGTTAAGATTCATGCCTGATGCGAGGTTCGAAGACCCTTACCTGGTCCTCGGATGATCCCGGGTATTTGTGTGTGATGGCCATGTAGACCTTTCCAAGACTGTTGACGGGCGGCACGCGAAAGCCATCGTTGGAAGATGAACCACTATTTAGTCCCTGAACCACGACCCCTTGGTCTGACGTCACGTGTATGCCTATTAAATCGGTGATAAACGTTGTATCAGTCACATGATTTATTTTTTATTTTTCTCTCTCTCTACATATATATATATATATATTATGTATATATTTTTAGCATGTATATCACGTTCAACGAATCGTATTGAAGGGCCAATTCATAACATAATGATGAAAGTATTCAAGTTTCCATATACCGTTACCAGTAAACGTTTCACATTGTCTTTGAAAAGACACGGTACTGACTGCAATGGATGCAGTCTGAACAAAATGCACACGTGAAACTACCAGGGACATTTTCGTCCATATGCCATTACAATTTGTGAGTGGCGTCACCCATATTACCTCGAGTTGACGTCGCTATTGTTATCTTCATGTTCATTTGAGGCTATGTTTGATGCAAAATGAATGGGCGTTGAATCAGAAGGCAGAGAATAACAACTGTGTCTCACACCTTTTCGGGGTTCACTCCCCGTTGTGTCCTCTATCCCTGAACCGTCCAAGAAGTGCACATTGTAGTCGGCCGGCCAAACCCCTCAAAAAAACATTTGATGGCATTTTTTGTTACAAGTGGGTACCTATGTGGAATAATATCTACGAGAGGTGTGCTTTCGAACCAGGGCGGTTACCACCTTAGATTTGACCTTGGAAGGTCGTTTAGAGGTCATTTGGTGCAAATTGGGTGAAAAAATATTTTTATTCGTTTGGAATCCTTATTGTCTAAACTAACGAGACCATAAAGAATGCAGGGTGTACATGTGATACTAATGTTGCAGTAGCAAGTTGAAATTTATGCTTTGTATAGTCTATAGTGGGTAGGCTATCTTAAAAATGCCCATTATCTCAAAAGTATGCATACAGCAGAAAATGGTCGCACTGTTTTGATTTGTCTTTATAATATTTGGCCGGCCAAACACATTTGATGGCATTTTTTGTTGCAAGTGGTTACCTATTACAATAATATCTTCACCATCTTAGATTTGACCTTGCATGCTTCCGTAGAGGTCATTCAGATCAAATTGCGATTATCACCAGTTTTAGATGTCTATGAACAGTTCTACGTAAATGTTTACAGCATACAGGTCGATAAAGAATAATAAAAGACAAGGTATGGATTATATGTTTAATATGTGCATGTCTTATAGATAAATTCCGACTACAAAACGAATTGTTAGTCAAATATTTTCACATGGAAGGCATTACCTTGACCTGTTAACTTTTATTTTGCTGCGAAATACTCTATTCATTATGTAGAATGATACGTATCAACCCTACCCCGACAACAGGGCACCCAGAGAAAGAATCCGACAGGGTTCTATGGCCTTAGTTCTTCAATTACAACAGGATTACAACAATATTCAGCATTACAGGCACACGCAGGTGTACATATCTGATCCATTTTGCAACATGTACAACTGGCGGTCTTGCATTTGCGCTTGCATCCACAAGAGACTAGTTCAAGACAAGCGCAAGGAACAGGTTCCAGGCGAGACCACTGTACAGATAGTCCGTCATCTGTCTCTTGCCAGCCGCCTGACGTGGATGTGGATGGCGCACCAACATTCATGACCGGAGCCTTAGCGCTTAGCCAGATCTTCGTCTGAAAATTCGCTCTTGCCACGTGCAGTTCAAAGGCATCTCGGGTTGGCGGCAGTGTCTCTAGTGCCTTCTGACCCCTCGTGAACAAGGCGTGTCGCAGTTCATTGAGGCCACGGCTTGGCTCGGAAGCGCCATAGAGACGACAAACAAATTCCTCGATCGGCTCCAGAGGCCCGTCACGTCCTAATCCGTGCAGCAGTCTCGGATGTTGCTTAAACATCTTCCAGCAACTTCGTTTACCAAGGCCAGCAAACGACGATGTGGTGTCGCAGCCTGTGAGGGCATGAAACCCCAACAAGCTCTCAATCACGGCATTCGACATTTTTGCACGAATTTGGCTGATGTGGTAGTATTTCCTTTCCCTTGACGTGCCGCCCACCATCCATACGTCAGCTGGAAGATTACCGAGGAAGTAGATCATCATCAGAAAAACATCCGTGTCACGGCAATGAACAAGGATTCGGGTGTGCCCAGCCGCGATGGCATCAAGAGCATGCAGAATGATTCTAGTGTCAGCCTCCTCGTGGTCAGCCTGAAGCTGTGGCAGATGATTCTGCCTTGTTGACTGTGCAGTCTGTCGATCAATGAATCCACCCGCTGTTATGATCTCATAATTGTCTGGTACAGAACTTTCCATTAGTCGCTGACTTAAGAACTGGGCTAGTTCGGCTTTGTTTTCGTCGAGCGCGATGAACTGGGCCCATACCTGTGGCAATGCGACGTCACCGCGGCTGATGTGTTTACGAATCGGGCGCTTGCCTTTTCCTATCCGCTTTCTCCTCGTTGCTGCTTTGATTGAGCCTTTTCCTAGATAGCGATCGAAGACCACGTCCACTCTTGGTGTTGTGGCATTTAGTTTCCCAGCAACGATGTTTACGAACATAATGGCATAGTCTCCAAAGGAGTGACAATCCGGCGGCTTGCCGATCGCTTGGATGAGGGCATGGCCGTCAATGACACGACACGTCTTGTCTCTGGCTTGAGGAATCGGTAAGACAGGTATAGCGGGAACTCCTTGTTCCTTTGTGAGTAGTGACAATAGATCTGACTTGTTGACCGAATGCATCTCGCCATCTGTTTTCGCCAGCGACAGGGGTACCAATGAAAGTTCGTGCTTTAGAATACCAGCCATATCAACTTTTCGCCCCGCTTGGGAAGCATTCAAGAGCTTTTGTACAAGTCTTCGGTCGATTTGGATGGTCTTCTGTACCGTGGACTTGTTGACAGTCTTGTATCTATACAAACTCCCAAATGTCTTTGAGTTATGTCTCTTCAATGGACTGAAGAATGGAACCGTCTTGTCCACCAACCTCTCCTTGACATTATCTTGAAGGACTTTCTTGCCTCTCTCGCCGGCTGACAGCAAGTCCGACTGGATGTCACTGGTGGCAACATCATTTGACGCCAGGGAGACAAGTATTAATTCGGGCTTCGGCGTTCCTGAATCAACCACCGCGGCCTCATCAGCGTCACCAGCCTTCCTGCTAAAGACCTTAAACCTCTGGAACTGCAGCATCAGTTGTTGGACCGACTTGTGCTCATGCTTCCTCCGAGTAGGCTGAGTGTCCTTGCGAACAGTAATCATGTCTTGTTCAAGTTCATCGTCGATCAAACCAAGCATTTGTTTTATGTCGTGAGAAGCGTGCGATCGCTCAGCCCACGTTGCACAGAACCGGTCTCTAGCAGGGTCGTTGCGTGTTATTCCGATGATTCCATTAGACATCTTGCACAATCGGTTTACCCATTCTGTTGCCTGGTCCACGGGCACTTGATTGAACTGTCGTCTACTTTGTTTGACAACAAAGTTCCCGGCAATAAACTCTCCATGGATTTCGGGGGCCGTAGTTTTGAGTCCCTTCATGTCAGCCAGGTAGACTGGACCCCATCTGGCATAGTTGCTGTGGTCATAGATGGTCATCCAAGGCAGCATAGCGGCGAAGGCGTCTAGGTGCAGTTCCCAGTTTCCCTCGCGATTCGCACGAAGAAAATCCAGCAAAATCTCGATCATCCTCATGTAGTTGAGCCAATGCTGGTTATTCGGCTCGGCGGCAAACTGCCGATGAAACCGTTGCAGTTGATCTCGCAAGCCATCAGTGGATAATGCCTCCACCAGGTCCGCAACTGCGCCAGAGACATCGTCGCAGTGTCCTATCGTCGTGGCTCTAAACAGCTGCGCCACCTTGGCACTAAGCTTTGGAACGGTGTGGTCAAGTTCTTCGTGGTTGACCTCCAGCCATTCTCCAAATTTAAGCCACCAGATTCGATACAAGGCTTCGTAAGCCCAGATATGACCACGTACAGCTCGGTAGTAGGCAGTACCTTTCATCATAGCATCGGTGCTGTTCTGTGCAAACAGGCCAGCCTCAACCCAAATGTCATCTAGCCCAGCACTATCGAAATGCTGTCCGATGGCTTTTAGGAAGTTGAATAAGATATGAAGATGCCCAAGGAGAAGGATGACGTCTTTGTACAAGTCAGGATTGGCCCACACCAACTCTTTTGCTCTGCTGTAAAGTGGCTGATCGGCGACGAGCACTGTATGCTTTTGACCCAACTTCCTGACAATGCTGGTGAACCGATTAATGACTGTCGTTACTGTGTCATTGTTGTCTGCTGGCGCCTGCAGAATAGGTAAGATTCCAGTGGTTGTGACTGAAGCGTCGCTCTGAGTTATGGCAGCATTGAATCCGGACCAAGATGGCACGCTTTGGCCATCTGCCTCATTCATACGTGCTAAAAAGCCAAGCATCATTGGTCAACTTTGACTTTTGTCTTTCTTTTTTGGCCTCGAACCACATTTCTGTTGCGATTGAACAACCCGGTGAGAAAACTGGCGACGGTCTCTGCCCTTGTGGTATGCAAGCCCGGTCTAACTCATGAAGTTTTGACAAGCGTTTGCGCATGAGAGTCTTTGACCTCCCGATGGTCGTACTTGTCTGATGACATTGCCCTGCTGGACCCCTCTGCCAAACGACCATCTGAGTGCAATGAAATGTGTTTTTGCCATCGATCGTTTCTTCTAAAACATCAATGTTGTCGCATGAGGACAGGATCAGTCGTCCTGGATTGTAAGGAACAATTCCATCGGGAATATAGACGAAGCCGTTTCGTTCGTAACGGTCCAGGATGTCATTGGCTATTGAAGTGTCGATCCTCCTGATTGTGTCTATACCAATGATGTGGCCAGCTGCATGAAAGAGGTTCACCAACTGTTCCGATCTGGTAGCCTGATGAAGTGCCAGACCAAGTCCAACATGCTTTGGCGTCAACTTTTTGTGCTTCGAGACTGCGAACACAATATCCTGTGCGATACTGCAAACCTTCCGATCGACATCTGTATCTTCTTCAGACGGCTCATCTACATCTAAGACGGACATTCCTCCACAAAGCACGCTTAGAAATACGTACAGACTGTTGGGTATGACCTGTCTGACATTCGACTGGTCAATTCCTCGCCACCCAGAAGCGTGTCCGGGGCTGTCTTCTAAATCATACCTGATTTGCAGAGCAGCATGAACAACCTCGCGCAAATCATTGCTGTTTGGATTCAGCATTTCTGTGACATAGTCCCCTTGCGCTGAAACGTCGCCTTCCGTAAGCTTAGTTAATGTATCGGCAATAAGAAACTGTGATTTGTCACTTGGATACATTAGAAGCGATGCTTTCCTGTCAACAGGCCTTATGAAACTTCCTTTTGGCCCAACACGCTGCCTGATAGAATCGTTGAATGACCTCCGTCTTGTGATGTAGCGCTCGGGTGGCTCGATTCCATTGCGTGCGCACATCTCACAATATTTGCGCCACACATCTCCCATATCATAAACGTGTCCACAGGTAAGGCCTGTCAGCAATTCGGTTCCAAGTTCATTCATTAGTGTATCGACTTCCCTTCTATCTACACTCACATTTTTGTGTCGCCTTTCAAACTGCACCAAGCATTTCAGGTGGTATTTGCCTTCAGATGCAATCAAATCATTCACCCCAGCCAGTCTGACTCGCATGATAACATCATGCTTTGCGAGCGATATGATCTTCTCGGACAGCTCCAATGTTGCAATATGACGCAGTTTAGATCCCGACGTGTTTGGTTTTTGACAGTATATGCAACAACCCCAATCGGTGTTAGCATGTGCGCTGCGGGATGCTCGGCTATCCAGGTCTTGTTTTGAGTGTTCGGGATCTGCACTTCTACCATGTCTCGTTTTCAGTCTTTGTAGCTTGTTCTCAGCCGTGAAACAGATGTAACAGCTTTTATGCCAGACCATAGCCACTTTAGCCCAATCGCGCTCTGACACATTCTGCAAACGGTGGAGTTCCACGGCATAATCGGTGTCACGAAACTGGCGTCTCTCCTTCGCTGTGCTGTAGACGTTCTTTTCCTTGACTTGAAGCTGTTTGCAGCTTCTCTGGTATTTGCAGTTGACAGATCAAACAACTGTCGAAGTCTGTAGTTTGATCACATTCTCGTTTTCTACCGACACTGGTAACGGGATCAACAGAGGCCATGGTGGCCAGTTACCCTACTAATTACATAATCTTTCTAATAGACGCGTAGTCAACATCACCTGACGAAAGTCGCGTGCCACTAAATGTTGGTTTCCATGACAACTGTGACGAATACAATATAGACGCAAAATGTTATATAAAACAGTACTCACCTCTTTATGTGGCCTAATAACCTGCTTACAAAGAATAATCAAAACAGTGCGACCATTTTCTGCTTTATGCATACTTTTGAGATAATTTGCATTTTTTAGATCGCGTACCCACTATAGCCTATACAAAACATCAATTTCAACTTGCTACTGCAACCTTAGTATCATATGTACACCCTGCATTCTCTATGAGCTCGTAAGCTCAGACAATAAGGATTCCAAAGGAATAAAAATATTTTTTTCACCCAATTTGCACCAAATGACCTCTAAATGACCTTCCAAGGTCAAATCTAAGGTGGTAACCGCCCTGGTTCGAAAGCACACCTCTTGTAGATATTATTCCACATAGGTACCCACTTGTAACAAAAAATGCCATCAAAAGTTTTTTTAATGACATTTACCTGAGTTGGCCGGCCGACTATTGTCGAGATCGTAATATGCCGAGCCACGTGGCGGGACGCTGATGCTGCCATTGAGTCCGCCGTCCGCTGGACCCCGCCTCGGGGTGGTGATGGACACGGAAGCGGTGACCGCGCCCGGGCTGGCGACGTAGATGCGGCCGACGCTGTCACTCGTTGATTGCATGAACACCAAGGCGAAGTCCTTGTTCCCCGCGCAGGCGGCGACTGTGGAATACCAGACTGAATCTGTTATGTACGGATCCCCATTCGCAGGGGGAGACTGTCCGACTGTCCGGGACAGTTGAATTACAGGGTCGGGCAGGTCAGACTACTAGTTGTATGCCCGACGGGGCAGGTGAAGATTTAGACTGCGATCTCTCGCTATTTAGTAATATTCAGCAGTTACGCTGAGCAAAAAGCCTACAGGCGTTGATCAACTGATCAATGTGAACAATAACAGCTCCGTAGGTTTCGTTTTTGGCCCGACAATATAACATCGGAAAATTGTCCGTTGAGTCATAGGCGCTCACATTTCTGATTTAGATGCAGCTTCAACGTCGTTAACCGACTTACATGGAATCGTGAAAATATGCGTCTTACTCCATTACTTCAAAACAGCGGAGTCTAAATATCAGCTAAATAATATCTAAATTTAAATATCTTAATAATTTTAAGTGCAATAATAACTGATGTTGATCAATGGAATCCTACAGAATGGTGTCTGGACGCATAAAGGACTGATTACGCGCAGCCGCCGCTAACCCCTCTAAAAATGTGTGTTGACTTTTGCTTGCGCATTCCTTCAAACCAAATCAGTCTTGGATATAATGCAGGCTTTAGGAAGCACCACAACCAAGCAGTAGAGAGGTGTCATTAGCAAAAGGAAAGGCCTCAGAGTGAAGGTCATCGACAATATCATTGGTATACACCTGATAAAGCAGTGGGCTCAGGATTGAACATTTTTGGACTCCTGCGTTGATGTGTTCCAATCAGAATGTTTTCCATTGATAACAAGTCTCTGGTGGTGTCCAGATAGGTAGTTTTCAACCCACTTGAGAAGGTTTCCAGATACCCCAAGTGATTGCAGCTTAGAATAAGACCGTTGTTTTGACACTTTGTCAAATATCTTAGATCCATCTGGCAACCCCCCCCCCCCCCAAAAAAAATAGAACGTCGTGGGTATCTTTAAGTCCTTTGTAAACTTAAATAACCAAATATAATAACTAGTTGGTTGTGGACTATTAGTCTTGGACCTCGACAATATAAGCTAAGCCACACGTCATATGTGGTTAAGCATATATTGAAAAAAAATTTAGCGCTCGGACAGACATATTTGGCATAGCATAGTAACAAAGAACAATTAATGCAATACAGCTTCATATAAGCAGACAGGTGCATCAGACCGCCTGCAAACGCTTTTGCAACTGCAAAGTTAAATAACGCCACTCACCTGTTGCCGTGGCTACTAAAAGCCTAAATGAAACAGATATGTTGCGAGGCACCATTGCTGTTCAACACGACCGAAATGGTTTCACTACGCTAACGGCGACAAGGCTCTAGTGAGGCTTACCTTCAGAGAAATGTATGTTTATATCTAGCTATTGGTCAAATACGGTAGGAGATGACATAGTCTCCGTGTCGCAATCATGCGACCGAAGTAGCAACTACTGCTTCCTTTGTTACGAGTATCAGAGTGGCGTCAATAAATTATAAACGTTGATGCCTCCCGCGGATTATCGGCGTCTCGCTGTCTAATTGCAAAACATTCCTTTGTATACATTGGCTGCCATCTTCCTCAGTCGGTTCTGCCTGTTGACTTATTCATTTTTGCTACGGTTACAGCAAAATTGCAATCCGAAGTATTGCTGTCAATTTGCAAAATAAACCACCTTGGCAACATTGGCTCCCGTGTTTTTTAGTCTTGGTTTGCCTGCTGACTGGTCAGTCATGTTATTATGGCTATTGCAAAACACCAATTGCGTTTTCCCAAACGCGGCAGCAATGTATGCAACATGTATTTGGGACTTAATGCTTTATATGGCCACAGCTTCTCCTGGACTAATCCTTGACAGTGCCATACTAAGACAGATAGTCATGTGTCGTCAGTTTTACACTTCGGGCAATCACAATACTAGTGTGGCAGATCGATAGTTTGCACCTGGAGTGGTTTTACGAGGTAATATATCTGATTAATGTTTAATGATCTCTCGCGACATCACTGTACCTAGAATTGTTTGCAAGGGTATGCCAGTATGTTTAAAGCGGTGTGTTTTATGTTACTCACCAATGCACCCGCTCCTTTCGTCTTTTTACTCTCCCGTTTGTTCATGGAAGTCTTACATATTTTGTCCCTAATTCAGCATCATTACAAGTACAGTCAAACCCATGAGAATCATAAACAATATTGCTAATGTCGCTGGTACTAATGCGACGCATATAAATGGCCTTTGTAAATACGACATTTACCATGTAAACGCAAGAAGTTTAGTCAGCTAACCTGATTCAGTATATACCTATCGACATGTCTTCTTATAAGCTTGATGAGGTTTGCCATTTACCAGTTTTTAAAAGAAAGCCAATATTATTTGCATGGGAAAGTCACGGCTTGATTGAAATATAACTAATCGTTATATTGAGCTTCCAGTGTACCAGCTATTCATGCCTGACCGAGACGATGAAGGAGACGATATAGTAGAGTTTTCTAGAGCGAGGACCTCTGAAAGCAGTCTTAACCTTAGAAGATTTTCATTTATTCTTTCAGTCCATGAATACGACATGTAATTCAACAAGTTTTCTTCGTCGTGACCCACACAGTCCGCCATCCGCTATATTGACGCCACCAGGGACTACACCGACTAGGCTCTAGAGTGTAGCTGCCACAGTCGGTGAAAAAATTACGTCATCTTGACTAAACTAGGTCATAGCGATGCCTGTTCGACTTCGAATACATGCGCTATTGTGACAAAAGCCGACCAGCCGAAAGCGGTGATGCTTGGCGCTGCAGATCAATCTACCCAGAGGTAATATTCCGATTGGCGTATATCATAGGTTGCCATATGCACTCATTGAACATTCTAATAAGTACATGTCTGATCTGCAAGGGCCTTAAAACGAGGCATCTGCTAGTAATTTTCGAAGGTTTCCACGATGACAGTTACTTAAAGTACAAATTGGTCTATGACTCTGCTTGATTTAATAATTACACTCTCCCAATGCTATTACTAATTGTGGAGTGCCCCCCCCCCCACCCCACCACCACCTTATATGTAACCTAGACCACCACATTGTGTACTGTTGTTTGAAGTTCGCCAAACAAAGGGCACCTATCATAATAACGGTATATAATAATGGTATTAACGCAATGTAATTAATATATTATAATATAATAGTCATTATCGTTTATTCATTGGCAAGATTTTGTCGAACAAGATGATAATCGATTTATAGACGCATGCGTTGACAGTTGGAAATCATCAATCTGTTAAAGTTTTTGTCTGAGGCTGATAGTTTTATTCCTTGGACTAATGTTGTCATTAAGCCCAGGGATAAGCCATGGATGACTGGTACCATTAGGCGTCTCCCAAATAGGCGCGACCGGATGTACAATAGGTCTGCAGAACAAACCATGATCATGATTTGTACCTCGTGGCACGTTGTGAGACTCCTACTCCTATCGATCTGGCCAAGCAGCCGTATTTCATTAAGAAAACAATCGCTTAGCCCATCAAAGAACGATCTCTGGAGAGTTTTTCAAACGTTGTAATTTCCGTCGTAAACACGACGCTACACTGGTGTACCTACAATAGCAGACAGTGTACAGCCGCATTCTGATCCAAGCAAATACCCTTAAAGCAATATGCTCTGCAATTTTTATATAACCGATCAATTCTGCATGTCAAATAAGTATATTGTATCTTGATTTTAAATCCTATAAGACTGCGGGCTCTCCGGGAAGAAGCAAATTTGTTCAAGGGTGCAGAAGTTGGTGGCCTGCTTTATATCCGTGCGCGCCTGTTCGCTGTTCGGTACTTTGTGTGATGTCCGCGATAAACTATAGTTCACGCAGTTTTATGTAAAAATTGTTGATACTTGCAGTTAGGCTGCTTTAGTGACATTTTTCGTCGAATTCTACCATTCCAGCCATTTCAGATGGGTTCACTCTGCCTTCATTGCAAAAATGTCATAGTAAAACAGATATGGGAAAACATAGGGGTATGGTTAGATGAGTCAGGCCGATCCAATTTTAGTAAAGATATAAACTTCACATCTGCTATGCTCGGAGCAGCTTCACCACATACAGAACTGATTAATCTTGTTTTTATTGTTACCAAATAAGATATATACGTTTGTAAGTGTAAAGGTGCTACGCCAAAGGTAACGGCTATATCTCGGCTTATAAAATACTATTTTGAGCTAGAGAGCAGAGTGGCAGAAACACTGGAATAAGCCAGGGATATTTGTTAAAGCCAAGTGGGACCCAATATACGACGTAATCGCTGATACTTAGATGTGACATTGGTATGTTTGCATGGTTGTGTACAGATATTGTCAATGTGTTATATGCCGCTTTTCGGAGATTTCTGCCTAAGCATTATCAAGATCAAAATATCCACACCTCATGTGAAATTGATTCCAAGATAAAAAATAGCAATTCTCGGAAAGTCGTCTGTAATGACCAGAAAGTAAAGAAAAGACATGGCAACCTCGTAGGTTTTATCAATGAAATGTTCAATTTAATGACTGGGTAAAACTTCATAATCTCGATTTACAATTAGGCGATGTATCCAGGATGTTTCTGCAATACCCTTTCGCAAATAGCTGGAAATTCCTGCATGAGCAGCGCTAAATTCTTGTATTTGCCATTAACATTTTATATATATCATACTTAGCGCAAATATATATATATATTATGCATGTATGGCAAATTAGTTCTACTATAATTATTTCCATTATATCTACCGTAACTTTGGGCATGTTACCTTTAGTTGGGCAATAAAATAGTCTATGTCTAGTACCTCTGAGAATAAAGTGCACTACTTTGGGAAGAAAAAAACATAGCATGTTTATCTGGTTCAAACTATGCACAATGAACCGCTTATGCGATAACACCTGTATCGACGGTGGTCCGTCCACCCCATAAAAGAAAAGGTTCTTAAAGAAACAACATGTGTTATTGATCGTTGCCCCAATTATGAGGAAACCGGATGAAGGATGAGAAACTTCGCAAGCTTATTGATGTCATTTTATGCCTTGCATCCCCGGTATTGCCAGTGTCGGAGCTACTGATGACAGGACAGGGACAGAGGCAAACTATCGAGCGGAGAATCGACACTCGTTTCCGTGTCGGAAATATCGAATATACGCAGGCCATGTTCAACTATGGGGGGAATGAAGAGTTACGTTTAAACACGCCTGGGCCCCCGCAAATCACTAGTCACATCTTTAAATCTCTCGGACACTGTAGAAAACGTGCGTGCCCACATGGGCGTAGACGTCTGTCTATATGTGTGTAGACATGCGTGTAGACATGTGTGCTGACATGTGTGTAGACATGCATGTAGACATGTGTGTAAACGTGTGTAGACATGTGTGTAGACAAGTGCGTAGACGTGTGTGTAGACATGTGTGTAGACGTGTGTGTAGACATGTGTGTATACATGTGTGTAGGCATGTGTAGACATGTGTGTAGACGTGTGTGTAGACATGTGTGTAGACGTGTGTGTAGACATGTGTGTTGACATGTGTGTAGGCATGTGTAGACACGTATGTATACATGTGTGTAGACACGCGTGTAAACATCCGTGTAGACATGAGTGTAGACATGCGTAGAGACATGTGTCTAGACATGCGTGTAGTCATGTATGTAGACATATGAGTAGACATATGTGTAGGCATATGTGTAGATATGCGTGTAGATATTTGTGTAAGCGTGTTTAGACATGTGTGTAGACATGTGCGTAGACTTGTGTGTGGACATGAGTGTAGACATGTGTAGACACGTGTGTATACATGTGTGTAGACATGTGTATAGATGTATGTAGACATTTGTGCATACATGTGTGTAGACACGTGTAGACATGTATTATACATGTGTCTAGACATGTATGTAGACATTGTGACGCCATGTGTGACACCTGTGCAGATATATGTGTAGACATGTGTGTAGACATGCGTGTAGACATGTATGTTGACATGCGTGTAGACATGTATGTAGACATGTGTGTGGACATGTGTGTATACATGTATGTAGACATGTATGTTGACATGCGTGTAGACATGCGTGTAGACATGTATGTAGACATGTGTGTGGACATGTGTGGGTACTCAAAATCTTCCAACTATGTTCTTCCGTTGGACGTATTCGATGGCAACTGTCCAGCGACGTTAATTCGGGCACCATGATGATTATTTCACATTATTTGATCGCATTGTACCGCAAAAATGTCATGCAAGATGCGCTAGCCCGACGGGCCACCCCCTGCTCAGTCAATATGAAGAGCGTCTGTAACAATAGACACTGCCCAGGTAATGATAAAATCTTAGGCCATACAACAGGACATGGCAACTGACCCCCTGCCCACTCACAACACATCCGTGCTGCCGTCACTCAGAGAAAAACGTGGTTCTAACATCGATGCCATTGTGGTTAAAATGATCCGCCATACATTATGCGTGTTGTTAAACCTCGCTGTTTATTGATGCTCTTTGATGACACTGATCCAGCCCCCCAAAACAGAGTGGAAATCGCTTTCTGTGAACCAAAACTAACCCATCCAGATGAGCGTAACTGCGTACCTTGTATTGATCAGTAATGGTTGGTGCATTGCGTGAAGCATGTGTTTCTGGTCGCACACAGCGGCGAAATGCGAGGTAAACGCAAATAATACTTCCATCTCGTCCAATTACTTTCATTTCGGGTCAAACAACGGGTCGGACACGTGTATTGAGTGTAAAATAAGCTTATTGAATTGTGGGCTAGGCACCAGCGCCACGTGGTCCAGCTAGCGCTGACCATTCCTCACGCCTGGACCCACATGGTCATTGGAACGTAGAAATATATACAATATTTACAGTAGATGGTCGGTGCCTATCCCCGGTACATGCCTCTCTGACCACGCCCGTAAACGGAGCAAGGGTGAGAACCTTGCCGCTCACCAGGCCTAAAATTCACCTCTCGCTTCGTTTTTAGTGCTCCGCCATCTGCCGGACGTCAGCAAACGCCGCCTGGCAGCGAGTGCTCACGCTAAATTTGTTTACTTCCGGCGAGCGGCGGAGCATTGATAACGAAGCGAGAGAGGACACAAATCGCCCGCATTACAAAAAATACACTACCGACCAAAGAAATGACTGTCCGACGAAAGTCATAAAAGCTTCAGGAACATAGTGGAGCACATTGACGGGTAGGCACTGCATATTTATTCTCTTAGGATCTTCAACTTGAGCCACCGGTCCGCGATTTCTAATTTTAGGCCTGGTGAGCGGCATGGCTCTCACCCTTGCTCCGTTTACGGGCGCAGTCAGAGAGGCATGTACCCGGGCTAGTCGGTGCCATGTCGGACAGCTAACGCCTAATTCTGGTAGCAGCTGCCCGAGTTCCGGGGGCGGGTCACTTTATCCATTGCCGGGTTTGGGTGGTACCGCGGTAATCCCCCTACCCCCTTTTTTGCCGCCCAAATCCGCTCGGTCGGGTCGTTTCACCGCACAATCCGCTCGGTCGGATCGTTTGTGGTGGATGAAGTCTGGAAGGTGGTGTCTAGTGTCTAGTGTCTAGTGTTTAATCGACCGCCTTGGGTCTTCCATACGTTCTTCATGTAGATTAACCTCCAAATTCATTATTCTAAAGCTCTATTTGTCCCGCTTCATGTGCCAGAGCGTGTTTCAAGACAAGCATATATGCATATAGGGCACACACTCGAATGAAAAACGGGGGGGTTAAGACGCAGTCGCTTACACCTATCCATCGCTTGCTTCACTGAGGACAGAAACACATATGTATTACATATTGGCCTCCTAACGCAATGCCCTGACAAATGACCACATCTGAAACTATTCTTACACCACCGTCGATTAATGATGCCTCCATTCATATGACACACCATCTTCCTGTGTGAAGGGTTGGTAGTAGGTTACCCATCATTGCAAACTGGGTGTCAGACCTAAGATAACTTTAAGAAGATACATCTGCATCAAGCTGCACGTTGGATATACACTTCGAATCATTGACATGTCACAATGCGCAAGTTCTATAGTCAAGATGCTGGCCCGGACGATCATTTTCATGGCGACAGGTTAGTTTTCATTTTTCTTGAACTTATGTGTACAGATAATTCCAGTCAACTACAGATATGCATAGTAAGCTGATTCAGAAATAAAAGATCAACATTGGCATTTAACAAAACTGCAACATTTCCTTCCGCATGTTGATAAATCAGACAGAAAGTGTATTTCAGCTCGACTGCTGAACGTAAGTTAGAATTATGAAATATTATGTTCTTAATTGCATAATATACATCAATGTAATACATTGGAATGTATATTCCCATTTGCGCCATAAACATCAATGATATATACATATATCACTTCAATCGAATAAAATTAAATATGTCCTGCCTGTGGAACATTGATTAGCATGCATAATGATTCACCCATTTCAACCGACACCCTCTAACCGCTCAGCCGCTTCTCTTCCCCCCCCCCCCCCCCCGCCCCTTCCCAACCCCCGCAATCCCCGCAACCCCGCAACCCTGCAACCCCTCCCTTCCTCCTGCCCTCCTTTTCGCCGCAGTGGGTTGCTGCGCTGGAGGCACGGATTTTGCGATGGGGTTCATGGAGGGCCCTACTTTCGGTGGCGCCCCTGTCGGCATGATTTACGTCACTAACCCTGGCGAAGTCACCGCCACCGTGTCCGTCGACACCCCGAGAATAGCCGCCGGGAGCGGCGCACTCTTCAGCAGCCTCACCGTGCCGCCAGGGGGCGACGCTTCCCTGTCGTTAGACGATACGTTTCAAATGAGCGGCTCTGGAATCGAAAACATAGGTAAACGTGGGAGTAAGCGCCAAAATAGGGCTGATTGCTATTTCTTGAAAATGGTATTAATTCCATGAAATTGGTGTAATTGCGGTTGAATTAACTCCAAGCTGTTGATTTCATGGCTGGAATAGATCAATGTCATGAGCTGTAATTCGCTAAAACACATTTTCACCATGTACGTTAAAGCAATATGTTCTGTAATTTGTTACATTACCAATCTCTTCTCCATGTCAAATAAGTATGATCTGTCTTGAATTTAAATCCTGAAAGCCTGTGGACTATCCAGAGAGAAGCAAATTTGTTTACCGGAGCGGCAGTTGGTGGCCGGCTTTATATCCCTGCGCGCCTGTTCACTGTTCGGTATTCTTTGTGATGGGATGCGCATCACGCTGGTGCCAAGCTACAGCTGGTTGATGCGCACTTACTGTAGTCAACGTTTGAGTGTTAGGAGCCGGCCGGCTGTGCAGTTTGTGCAGGAAGTCTTCGAGTGGGTGTGAAACTATTTTTGTTTGCTTTTTGTCCAGGCATTGCTAAGTATAAAATTATTATAAATTTAAAGATAAGACAGTTATCTGTCCATAATGTATTTTGAAGCAAATGATCGATGTTTACATTTCTGGGACAAACGAAACACCATACGCGGGTTTACACTTTGCCATATAAAGAATTCGCGTGGCTGAATCAGAACGAGGCTTGACCCAATTGTGAGTAAACAGTCCGCACGTGCTACACGCAGTAGGCCTGAGCCCGGGCAGGTAGGCCTGAGCATGCGTTATCAAAGTTGTTTATGGCACAACCACACTTACAATTTAGTCACATAGTATTAAAATGTCCCGTCTGATATTTATATCAGATTAAGGAGGCATATGGTGGAAATCGCCAGGCTATTAGAGACAACGTTAGTAGATTGATTGAGGGACGGGGGTGGGGGGGGGGGGGTCCTTTACGGGCGTAATTAAGTGGCGTGATAAGGAGGGCTCTGAAACTGGCGATAGGGTTCCAAGGGAAGGGGGTCTCGGGAGGTTGAGGCAAGTGACCACCTGATCAGAAGGGCTGTCCTTCGCATTGCCTCACACCCGCCTTGACTAATCGTCCGTCGCCCCTTCCCCACCTCGTCCTTGACGATGTCCTGGACAGGTGTATAATATTGGAATGCCTTCGACAGCTTGTAAAGTCACCGATGCTCAGGGTCTCTTACACTCTTTGTCATGCAGCGATATATAGCTTTGCCAGACCCGTTTCCTGGGTGGGTCTCCCGAGGCTAACACTGCCTTCATAACTCCAAATTAAAGCTTAAAAAATAAATAGATGGCTGTATATCTGTTCTGAAACCATTGGCAAAACATTTTAAACACTAATTGTTCAAATAATGCAAAAGTAACTCACTTTAAACTGGTTTGCATGCAGAAACACTTCGAAGCGCAGTCACTTCAAGCTGACGGACAATGGCACACGTGCTCTTGTTTACTCACCATCTAAAAGTAGGTCAAAACGGCCGCGGAAGTGTAAACCCCTGTATTGTCCTCGCGTGGTCAGTCCATACACGGAGCGTTGTTACGTAACCATAGATACCGCGAGCAGATATGCGAGTCATGATGATTGTTACGTCATATGACATGGAAAACCCCACGCAAACACATTAGATCGCCTGACACTGACAGTCATTCATGAGGAAACCGCATTCTGATTTATCAACTGTCTAACCGCTCATATATTTTATAAAATATACTCTGCGGGTTGTAATTATGGGTTATACAGAACTTCAGAGGTTAGTTGTGCATCCAATGACAGCTTTAGCCGATTTTGTGTGTAAAGCCAGTGAAGGCAAACAACCGGAAGGTAGGCAGCGCGTGCAGGCCGTTGATGCTAGGTGTCGTTAAAATCCCTTAGTGACTGCACAGAATTATTGTGAGCGAGCGTTTTTCAATCAACTCAAGATAGCTGGTTAGCGTTATTAAAGATAAAATAGGTCGGCATTGATACCAACGCACGCAAAGTAGTTATATTTGTACAGAACATAGAGACCGTTGTTTTATAGTTCGCATGATATAATAATATATAATATGAGATTACCGGCGCTTAGAAAGATCATTAAGCCTTCAAATTATATCTCAGGCGCCCAACCGATACACACAACAATGAGTTTATTTGTATGTCCTGTATCATATTATCTCCCAAACAAGAGAAATTAGAGCAGCATAATCAATTAATACGATTATCACTTAGTCAAGCGAAAGCGATATACAGTATATATGAGCTGGTTCCGTTAGAAATTCGTATGCTTACGAAAATGTACGTTGTAATATATAGTGTGAACTGCCCCTTCGCTTTTTCATTGATTTTATGTTTATGCAATATAACTCTGCATATATATATTTAATGTCTTCAAGGAGAAAACTCTCAATAATTAGGGTGGATTGTTCACTCAACATACCTCTTTGATGCCTTCTGTATAGTGCTATTTGGTTTAATTTTGACTGCTAGTAACTCAACTATTAAGATTAATACTAGCGCTGATAGCAGAAAACCTTTTAAATTCTTCCAAAATTAGTTTTTTTCCTATTGATATTAAATGGTCAGGATATGTGTCCGTTATTCTTTATTCCAGCTTATGGGTTAGAATGAGTTATTTTAATCCAGCTCACGAAGTCTGATTTTCAAATTTGGCCCAACATAAAAGAGGTCATATGTCGTTTTTTTCAGGACATATCTTTCGTTTTGTTGTGTTCAGACACTTGAATACGAGATAACAAAGTCTCATAATATTAATTTTCGGTAAACATTTAAAATCCGCATAAATAATCGCACTTGACTATCGGGAGACCTGTACGAGTCTCCTAAAAGTTCCAGGTCTCCCAAAAGTTCATCGAAAGTATCCCAATAGTTGCATTAATGTAAATATATATATATATATATATATATATGGTATATGTGCGACCGGGTGCATATATATATATATATATATATATATATATATATGATTTCTCACTGCTTTATGCTAATGAACTATTTTTGTTGGCGGAGGAATTAATTTAGATCAAAGCGTCAAATCGCACGTACGACCTAAAGAGCGGGCGATAATATAGGCGTTAAGTGTTGCCTTAACAGGATCAATCGTCTCCGTGATGGTATTGTCAGTTGCCTTGATTGAATTGATTCCTTTACTTGTGTAGGAACCAATTGAAGCCCTTCCTGGTTACGTGACTGGTCGGTAGGAGGACTCCCGCGGCCATCTTGAGAGACCGTGACGTAACATTGGCGGCGGAGATCAAAGGACCGTATCAATAAAAATGACGGCTCATTTAATTGGAGTAATAAAATTACACTGGAAAAGAGCTTTTTTCATCGTAGCTTCACACCCCTGGCGTCAGTACCGAGAGTATAACCGGTTATTATAGGAACATCGTAGCTTCACACCCCTGGCGTCAGTACCGAGAGTATAACCGGTTATTATAGGAACATCGTAGCTTCACACCCCTGGCGTTAGTACCGAGAGTATAACCGGTTATTATAGGAACATCGTAGCTTCACACCCCTGGCGTCAGTACCGAGAGTATAACCGGTTATTATAGGAACATCGTAGCTTCACACCCCTGGCGTCAGTACCGAGAGTATAACCGGTTATTATAGGAACATCGTAGCTTCACACCCCTGGCGTTAGTACCGAGAGTATAACCGGTTATTATAGGAACATCGTAGCTTCACACCCCTGGCGTTAGTACCGAGAGTATAACCGGTTATTATAGGAACATCGTAGCTTCACACCCCTGGCGTCAGTACCGAGAGTATAACCGGTTATTATAGGAACATCGTAGCTTCACACCCCTGGCGTTAGTACCGAGAGTATAACCGGTTATTATAGGAACATCGTAGCTTCACACCCCTGGCGTCAGTACCGAGAGTATAACCGGTTATTATAGGAACATCGTAGCTTCACACCCCTGGCGTTAGTACCGAGAGTATAACCGGTTATTATAGGAACATCGTAGCTTCACACCCCTGGCGTTAGTACCGAGAGTATAACCGGTTATTATAGGAACATCGTAGCTTCACACCCCTGGCGTCAGTACCGAGAGTATAACCGGTTATTATAGGAACATCGTAGCTTCACACCCCTGGCGTTAGTACCGAGAGTATAACCGGTTATTATAGGAACATCGTAGCTTCACACCCCTGGCGTCAGTACCGAGAGTATAACCGGTTATTATAGGAACATCGTAGCTTCACACCCCTGGCGTCAGTACCGAGAGTATAACCGGTTATTATAGGAACATCGTAGCTTCACACCCCTGGCGTTAGTACCGAGAGTATAACCGGTTATTATAGGAACATCGTAGCTTCACACCCCTGGCGTTAGTACCGAGAGTATAACCGGTTATTATAGGAACATCGTAGCTTCACACCCCTGGCGTTAGTACCGAGAGTATAACCGGTTATTATAGGAACATCGTAGCTTTACACCCCTGGCGTTAGTACCGAGAGTATAACCGGTTATTATAGGAACATCGTAGCTTCACACCCCTGGCGTTAGTACCGAGAGTATAACCGGTTATTATAGGAACATCGTAGCTTCACACCCCTGGCGTCAGTACCAAGAGTATAACCGGTTATTATAGGAACATCGTAGCTTCACACCCCTGGCGTTAGTACCGAGAGTATAACCGGTTATTATAGGAACATGTTTTTTTCGTGCCGAACTTCACTACTTTATGTTGATGAGTTTGGCCGCTGTTCATAATAATAACCATCGATAATGTAGCGTAACGTATCGTAAAGTAACGATATTGGTTACGCACAAAGAGCATCCATAGATCGCTGTGTTGGTGGTCACAACCCGAACATGAAGTCGAATTATTAAATGTTTGCACTTTCTTAATTAGAAAATTCTCGAACGTGTTCGCTTCCCGTCAACCTTGTGAACAGAGTGAACATTCCCAAAATACTTGTGAGAGCGTGGAGGTGGTATCCTCCAACAGTAAGTAGAGGGGAGGGGGGGTCGTGGCATGGGACACCTGCATGCTCTAAGCAGTGGGGGCCAAAACCCCTAGCGACACACTCAGATCCGCCGGTGCAAAATTTACCTGTTATTTTGTTGACCCAATAAGCGGAGCGCTCACTGTACTATGGCATAAGTTGTCTTAAATCACCGTCGTGGTTGCTGCATGTGGGCAAGTCGTACAAGTCTTCCAAGCGGCAGTGTTACTGTATGCTGTTTACTACTTTGAATACAGGGGGTGGTTGACACGAATAAATACCGCTCGTCGAAAAACTAAACCTGCAGAGGAGCGTATCTGTGATGCATCTTCTCCGTCAGTTTTTACCACATTTATCACTTAAAACACAGTGTGGCATACCGCGACATCGGAGGAAGCTAACATCCCTACGAGAAGGACAATAGTTACTCTCCGTTATTTATCTACGCACTGGGCATTCACATCTTGCGTTTTTGCGACACTGAGTAATATTGGGTTTGTTCAACATGACCAATCTAACCTCATGTAGATTTACCTCTAAAGGAAAGAAATAGTCGAGCGAGTAAAACGTGTGAAAATGAAAAGCTAGCACCTTAATGCCTAAGCATGACTCATACCCATCTGGTATGCATTTTGGGGAAGAGCGTTTTCTCTCGTTGTCACTGACATAAAGAAAGCACAGCACGTGAAGGAGGGTAAAACATATTATAGAGGAGACTTTGCCAGTAAAATTCGATCGTTTCAAGACGGTAGAATATGTAGATGTCTGAAGTGTCGAATGTTGTTTGGAGTGGCATTTCAATGGAAACAAAGTACAATGGTAAACAGCGGGACCTCAACGCACGGACCGCGTCGTCTGGGGCGCCCTGAACCGTGGCCGACTGAATAGAAGGCCTCGTCAGGGTGGTAGAAGCTTCGCACCAGACGAAGGCCTCACGTGATTCATGACTGGCAGTGACGACTAGTCGGCCGGCTCCTTGGCCTCTTTTATGCGGGGCACCTGCGTGGGCCACTTACCAAAAGGACGCCTTCGTGACTGATGTCATTACACGCAGATAGCTCTCACTCAATTCGTCATAATCTTATCGACGGATCTCACAACAACAATCGCATTCCAGGTCGCATAACAAAGAGGCAAAAAAGATATTATATATAGGACGAGTGAACCGGCCGGGTGGGGGGGGGGGGGGGGGGGTAAACTGATGACCTTGGGAATGGGGCTGAAATGGTCATATTTATGTCACTAAAGCTATGCATATCGAGAAGTAGGACACGAAATTTCTAACGTGCCTTCACATTAGTATCATCTCCACGCCCTCGGGGCTATGCAAATTGGTAGCCTTCAGTACGCCTTGCCATAGTTACCTTTTCGCTTGCGGGCTCTCTAAACAACGTTTCGCGTTGCCTGAGCAAGGTTATCGCGTTACCTGAGCGATGTTATCGAGTTGTCCGCGAAAAGTCATCGCGTTGTCCGAGAAAGGTTATCGAGTTGTAAGCGAAAGGTCATCGCGATGTCCTAGAAAGGTCATCACGTTGTCCTAGAAAGGTTATCACGTTGTCCGTGAAAGCATATCGCTTTGTTCGAGAAACATTATTGCGTTGTCCAAGAAAGGTTATCGAGTTGTCCAAGAAAGGTTATCGAGTTATCCGAGAAAGGTTATCGAGTTGTCTGAGAAAGGTCATTGCGTCGTCTGAGAAAGGTTATCGCGTTGTCGAGAGAGGTCATCGCGTTGGCCCAGAAAGGTTATCGCGTTGTCCGAGAAAGGTTATCATGTTGTCCGAAAAAGGTTATTGCGTTGTTCGAGAAAGATTATCGCGTTGTCCGAGGACATTACAGACTCGCTCCTCCATATAACATTCGCGGTCTTGTTAAGCTTATTAACCTAGACATGGACTTCATGTAACTTGTACGTGATTTCTTTCTCCGAGAGCGAAGTTATTTGTACCCGACACAAGCATTTTCTAAATGCTTTGTTTAAATTCACGATGTTATGGAGCATTAATTATTGTTGAATCATCTGAAGGTGGCACAATATATATAAATAATAAAAAAAAATTTTTTTTAAGAATTTGACAATTTTCAACAAATTTTGACTGTAATTTATAGCACGTCCAAGAGAAAAACATCCCTAAAATACACGTATGAAAGATATAAATGACATCATCTATGAATTATGCGATCAAATTATTAAATGACGTAACAATTTCTAGCGTGGAGCGGAGCTAATATCAGACTAGGTGACTGAGGGTAGGGTGAAAGATTTTTAATTAGCCCTGTAAATGACATTGCTTTTTGTTATGCAATTTACAAAGAGAAAAACACACATACACATTGTTAATAGGAATCCCGTCGCCAGCTTTTGTTAGAATTGACAGTGATTTCTTTTCTATTACTTCCATTGTGTATTCTATGACAAACGATCGATCAACGCTGGCCGAGGAGCGATCAAAGCAGACGACACTTGCAGACGAGACTTGCAGTGAATGCCGGGGTCTGAATTCACGGCTGCCATGCGATTTCACGCCCGCCTCACTCACCATAGGACCCAAGGGCAATGGGTAAAACATGCAGGTCACGAGGTCATGTGCTGCCGTTATTCAGCGCATAATAAAGAAATATCCGCAGGAATGACGCACCAATGGAAGCACTTGGCGAGACGGCAGAGCGGCCCGTGGTTGAATTCATCATTCTGAGAGATGCAGTGGAGGCTAATTGTGTCTTGGTAGGCAAATTCTTTGCAGCAATGGTGCGGTGGGGGGTTCTCCCGTTATTATTATCATTACGGGGGGGGGGGGAGGGGAGGGGGGAGTTACACCATGTTCTTCTTCCCAAAACAAGGTTTCTCTAATTTCTAATTTCTAATCAACTTTAACCCGCGATGGGGTTAGTTATAAATTAGTTAACATTTTGTCTAAATGACATTTCAGATTAATGGTAATACCCTAGGACATAGCAATCC
Organism: Arenicola marina; assembly: GCA_964019135.1. Taxonomy (NCBI): domain Eukaryota; kingdom Metazoa; phylum Annelida; class Polychaeta; family Arenicolidae; genus Arenicola; species Arenicola marina. The sequence continues at coordinate 41,516,419 of OZ025253.1, read as the reverse complement.
CCCCCCCCCCCCAACGATGGCCAATGGTCACGTGTTGGTTTCTGTTTGTTTCTACCACAGTAGACCACAGATATCATTTGTTCTTATTATTCCTACTCTAACAAACATTGTCTATGTCTGGTAGACCAAACAACTACAGCAACAGAAGCATACATTACATTACATGAACGTTTCGGATTTTTCTTCATCTTGTATGCACATGTATATGGTAAACCCGAAAACATTTAAACTTGGTTTTCATGTGTCAATGTGTGCTCGACATTGAATGCTTGGTCTCTGCCTCCCCGTAGCTCACGTTCTACTCACGCCAAACAAACGCGAGTCGGTGGACTATAAGTTAGCCTTCCACTTGATATTGTCACATTTCTGGGAGAGACATATTAAACGAGGATAGTTTAGAGACCAACAGGATGAAAATAGCGACCCTGTCTAGTCAGTGTCTGCTATGGACCGCAGCTCCACAAGGGCTGTAACGGGTTTAATAGCACAAATCTTCCACTATAGGCCCTTCTAAAAATTTATGCATGCGGCACCAGAACGAGGCTGCCCGCGCAGCAACGCGAAGCGTCGGTGGCAACATGGCGCACTGACGTGTTCCCTACTGTGTTCATGGCAGCTGAAAACAGCTTCCACCAATTGCTCAAGGACAAAAAAATACGCCAAGAATGGATGGTAATAATCAGAAGTGATGGTGGGCTTCATTTTTAGGTATTCGTTCACTTATTGCCACTGTTATTTGAAGAGAATAGTCGAATGTATCGCCTAAAGTTTAGTTTACTTGGGACTACAACGCTGACCCTACATTGCACAGTCGCTAACAGTAACACGTCGTCGCTTGGCAAGGCCTACCGGTATCCTATCTGGATATTGCATGGTCTAGTGAAAATGACATTGAAACCAGATGGCCCTTCGAGATCCCGCCTTGCCCAAGGCCAATGATAGTCACAATTTTGTTTCTTGGCTTTGTGTGACAGATTTATTTTTTTACCCGTGACACTAAACAGTGAGGTATGACGCATGGATTGACTCAACAACAACAACTCAGTAGCTTGAAAAGAGCTAAATGAAGAAGTTCAATCATTATTTGATTATTTAAAGTGGTTCAAACTAAATGAGAAACACATAATTTAATGGTGTGTCCTATGTTGTCAGTTGGCCTTATCTCAAATTAATGGGGCAGTCTCCACCTCCATACAGTCACCTCTCTGGGGCCATCTCTTTCTTGGGGGGTTGCCCCATGGAGTACTGTGGTGGGCATATGTTAATACATGTAATTCTGCATGTATTTACTATTCCTTTTTCTGACAGATTACAACTAGCACTGATGAATTTACCAAAGACGATTTTAATTGGAGAAAAACCTGGTGCCGTTCCCTCCAGACTCACGTCAAGTTTGGGTGCATAATAGAGTGAACATTACTGTGGTTTATGTCGTCCGCATATATTCTTACCCACTATATAACATATGGGAGCTAGAAAAAGACATCGTGCTGTAAACAAAACATATCAACATGAATAGGTGTGTTTCTCATGACATTGTTAGACCCACATACATACACATCCGACACATATACCACTGAAGCTGTCCAAGAGAAGCCTCAAGTGATAGAAAAATTCTGACACAGGTGCAAATGAAAAGCAATTCCCCGGAAAAAAATACAAGAACCTCAGTCAAACTTGATGAGAAAATACATCGTCATTGGGCGTTTTTGACTTTTGCAATGGTATGATAATCGTTTGTAACAGGCTTTTCTAATTACCATGTGACTCGAACCGTCAGCCCAGCATCTACAGGTTGCAAAGACTCCTGCAATGTATGCCCACAACCGGCATCCACTGCTTGAACGATAATAATTAATGCAATTATAATGTAACACGAAGCATTATTATTATTGCAATAGTAATATTTTTAATTCGAATATTAATTGATCAATTGCACTTTATCGTCTCAACCCGATTTATTTATTAGGCATAGCTAGACGATCCGTGGAGTGACCCCCAGATTTTAGATGTTCCATTACAAGCTTCTGGATCATGCTGTTGTCATCAGCCTCAGTGTACTTTTTCAAATGCCAGGCTCGTGTACTGAAGGGTATCTTGGGACGTTTTGGAATACGCCAGGACTTGCTTTCATGACAGTTTCAAACTTGCCTCTCATGTTATAGATATAAACTTTGAACTTTAAACGTTGAACTAGCCTTTGCTGGTGTGGTTATGTCCTGACGATATACTACACTTTGTGACATATTCTTCAACAAATGTAAATATATAGCCAAGAACGACACAAAGTCACGATCGCTCTGTTTAACCGACGGATTATGCGAAACACCCGAGAGGTTAGTGCCAGTCGCCATGTTATAGCGCCGCATGCAGTAGGACCGCTGCCATGGTAGCCTCGTTCTGGATTATTCATGAGATAATATTAAGAAGGGTCTATTGTAGAGGACGCGCAATCCGACCCCACCCCGTCCCCGTCCCAGCCTCCGCCCCGCCCCCGCCCCAGCCTCCGCCCTGCCCCCGCCCTCGCCCCCGCCCCGCCCCCGCCCCCGCCCCCACCCCCACCCCGCCCCCGCCCCAC